>CP025324.1:1922500-2522500 GCA_004014935.1 Saccharomycopsis malanga
AACTGCTTCGACAAACTACTAACAATTAAGCTTCCGTTCGCCATGTTGAAACAATTACTCTAGACTATAATTAAATAGATTCATTGAAAACACTTGAGCATATTCTTCCAATTATCTTTTAAATTCGCCCACAATCAAAATCAACCTTTTACCCCCGACTAAGCCTTTATAACTTTCCTTCCTTTCAATGCTGCTTGCTAACTTTTTTCTTTCCTTCTTTCTGTCTACTTTTGGCTCCCCATTTTCCTTTTAAAACCCTAGAAAGGCATTAATTTGCATTAATCCCTTTCTTGAAGATAGTAAATAAAATGTTGATTTCGTTAATGAAAACGAAACGTACTCTCAGTATGTTTATCTGGTCTCCCATCAAAACAACCTTGAATACATCCATGTAGCTCTCTTTGTAGTTCTTCTAGAATACTTCCCCTAAGCAAAAATTCTGAGGTTGCCCACTGAATTGCTTAAGATGGCATTCTAAAAAGGAGATTATTCAAAAGAAATCAACAGTATCCAATCAAAACGATTTTCAACCGGCTATTTCCAAGAACAGGTCCCCAAGTTTGTCTTTAGTTTTTTTACTTGCTATAAGCTAGTAATCCACTAAATCCATCAGTGCTTAACTATAGAACCAAAAACGATATCCAAGTTAAGACTGTTTGAGTATAGATCAAAGTGAAAAAAAAGAGAAGAATTGCTTCTTCATTTTGTTTTTCTCAATGACTTCTACCCATACTATTTGCTTCTAAACCAGCTTGCTCTTTGCTTTATGCTCGGAACTGCTTTATCGGTTTTCCACTAAATAGCATTGCTGAACTAATAAATTAGTAACTTGGAACATTATCAAAGACTCAAGCTATCCTAATTGCCGTGAAGCTTTCGGATAAACTTGAATACACTTCTAATGTACCATTTAAGCAAGTTGCCTTGCTAGAGAACACAGAAACAAGACTTGATTGATATAAATTGAACCGAAATTGCTTTCAATTCTCTTTATTTCTTTCTTATCTTATTCCTTTTTTCTCATGAATAACCTGACTGCTAAAGCTAATGCGTGCGCCTCTATTATATTGTTCTAAAAAGTGCTGATCGTTTTTAACGCCCGTACCAACGCATGTATAAAGAATAGGCTGTTTTTCAGGTTAGAATACTATTTTTTATAGTTTAAAAACAGTTCTTGTACTTTAAAACATCGTCAACGTTGTTCTCCGTCTTTGGTTTGGCTTTGTATGCCCATTTCACCAATTTTTACCAACTTTTTATTGGCCTTTGTAAAGTTTAAGACAGCATCAAACCTTATCTTTACTTAATTACATACATTTTCCCTCGGAATTTCTTTACTACTCTCAGGCCTAACAGCCCTATAGATGGTCTAATTACACATTTCAACCAATAAAATAAATGTACTAAACATTGAGCAATATCTTACTCATTTCCACCCATAATCATTCTACTTCTCAGCATCGAGGAATTGGCAGAATACTGGTACCTTACATGGATTGAATGAATTTCGTCCGACCGTTGAAAAATTTTCACTTTACTTTTTTTTTTCCCCCGTTACCGAACTCCGAGGACATGACATCCCCGAGGAAATAGAGCCAATCTTAACATATAGTGCTCCGGGTTAGGCTGGTATGAATGATTTATTGACTTTTGTACTTACCTCTTTTGGCCATTCTATGAGTGCCACCATCTTTAGTACCACGGAAATACCTGTCGATCAATTATCCGGGTCAGACTGGTATTAAAGATTGATTCATTTTGGTCCTTTCTTTGATAATACCAGTACCTTTAATACCACGAAAAAAGCTGTCGATCGATGATGATTATCTGGGCCAAGGCTGGTATTAAACATTGGGATCTGTTCATTGAGGTACCTACCTCTTTCGGTTATGTAATACCTACTTTCTTCGGTTATATAATACCAATTCATTCGGTTATATTATACCAACACTTTGCTTATGTAACACCAATCTGTTGATTATGTTATACGTCCTCTTGCTATTATGTAATACAGACTCTCACCATTATGTAATACCTTCAATATCTTTAGTGCCCAATCATTGATCACCCAAAGTGCTTGATAGTCAAACTTATCTTTACCCTTGAGATCTTCAACATTGAAGGCAACCAGCCATCCATTTTCTCGTTCTGTAAAACTATTGGTCAAAGTACTACTACTCAAAATATTCGTACTAACCAAGAGATGATCGAGATATAGTTGACTGACAGTACTATCATAGTACCAACCAACCATTCGTCCACTTTCCATACTGAAATATTGACCGAATTCCTACCAAACTCCTATCAAACTCCTATCAAACTCCTACCAAACTCCTACCAAACTCTTCGCTCATACTAAGAAATTATCATATGATAATTGACCTACTATATAACCATAGTAAATATCAATCAAAATTAACCTTTTAACCCTTTTTTACCACCCAGAATCATCTTATACACGTCAATGTTCCCCTGTAGATTCCTCTGATATTACAACTTGGTAATTCAAGCTTCTTCTGCTTCAATTTATGTAATAATCTTCAGCCTTCTTATACTATATATAAGAAAACTATTCAAAATAAACTAAAACTGGTTTATTAAGTAGAAATCCAATAACATTATTAACTAGAGCTTTTTTTAACTCTTTTTATTAATGTACTACATCAACTTAAACCAACCATTAGTCCAGATAAAACTCTTACTTCTATCCATAGCTTCACCTCCAAGCACTACTTCTTAACTATTTAAAAGCAGCATTTATCTCAAAAGTTTATAGCATTTTTACATTATTTATCTGCTGAAATATATTCTACACCCTTAATACTATAGACTATATCCTTAATATGGTCATTTTTATTTAATTTCGAGCATTTTTATGGTATAGCATAGTCAAGTAATGTCAAATTCCTACTATACCCGCTCAGAAATTAAATAAATGTCTACGGCCATATCTAGCAGAAAGCAGAATTTCCCGTCCGATCAATGGTACTTAAGCTGCTAAGAGCCTGACCGAGTAGTGTAGTGGGAGACCATACGCGAAACTCAGGTGCTGTAGTCTTTTTTTTTTTTCGTCTCGTTTTTCGTCAAAGTTACCCGTATATGACACGCAAATTTTCACCGTAATAATAATAATAATGAATGAATAATTGAAAAGACTCTTAGTCTCTTCTTCTTCTACATCTACCCCTCCAACTCCCATCTCCTTTGACCCTTCCCTACCTTACCAGCCAGTAACCATCTCGACCTCTCAACCTCTCATTGACTACCCAATCACCACCAACATTCATCAGCCAGCCAGCCAGCCACCATCTTCAACTTCTCAATGTAGTATAATGCTCCCAAAAATTTTCGCGCTGCGCGGCTTCTTTGTAGATGTAATCTCCACAACACAGAGAAGAAAAGAAAGAGAAAGAGAGAGAAAGGGGAAGGAAGGGAAAAGGGAGGAGGGAGAGAAAGAAGGAGAGAAGAAAAGGGAACTTTGTAAACCTTGACATCTATCAAATTTCCACTACTCTGTAGGATTGGGGGGAGAATCCCCCCCTCACGAACCTTATAAGGATCCTCAATTCTTTATCATCAGAATTGGACAGCGTGGTCCAGTGGGTATACTAATGCCAATCGTTTTTGTTTGTTTTTTTTTATATGACATTCCATATATGTCTGGGTTCGATTCCCTTCATCAACGGTTTTTTTTTGTTTTGTTTTTCAGTATTGAAATACCAGTTATATCTCTAGTATCCCACCCACTAAGCACAATGAACAATCAGCGTAAAGATTATACCAGCAAAGCACTCTCAGCGTCAACTAACAGAGCTACTATCCCAAGTATACCAACTATACCCACACCAACATTAAGCGCCATTATGTAGAGACCATCCCAGTAAGCCCAATGGATAACCACCAGAACTATTATACTAACAAAGCACTCTCAGCGCCAACTAACAGAGCTACTATCCCAAGTATACCAACTATACCCACACCAACATTAAACGCCATTATGTAGAGACCATCCCACTAAGCTTGTTTAATACACCACTTTGAATTTCTAACCATTAGGAAAATATAGATGCCATCTTCAATGGTAGAGCAGCAGGCAGGCAGGCAGTATAACCAGCAACCTCAATTGATCAATCAGTATAGGTATTATGGACAGGAATATTGAGAGTAAAGCTTTAGCGCCACTGAAAAAGGCATCTCATCTCACCTCATCTCATCTCATCCTTAACAAGGTCTGATGGAAGAGAGAATGGGGCTCGCAACCAGATAGTATAGGAGTCCAAGTCATTGTCGTATATAATACTTATACGAGGGAAGGCGGATTACGGATTACGGATTACGGAGGCGGAGGCGGAGGCGGCATCTCATCTCATCTCATCTCATCTCATCTCATCCTTAATAAGGTCTGGGTGGCAAACCATCCCACCCTTAACTAGGTCTGGTGAGACAGAATGGGGCTCGCAACCCGATAGTAGATAGTATGAGTAATAGTCGTATAGTATACTTCTACGAGGGAAGATAACGGTTAAGGGAAGACGGATTACGGAGACGGCGAACACACTGTAGGGCTTCTATAAAAGCGAATTTGAGAGGGAGTCACGTGATGTAATGATAGTAGACGAAAAACTAAAATATAGGCGGCCTTTCACTATGATTGGCCATAGGTATATAAGGAACTGCTGATGGCCTCCGCACATAGTGTCTATATACATTTTACTGGCTTTATAGACGGCAAGTTTGATGGACTTCCTTTCGTTTTGTTTAAGCCATAATATCTTGTGTATTTCAAAGGACTTAGAATGTAATTATTTAGGCTTGGACTGGCAGTTCTCCAGTGCTTTACTCTTTGACTAATTATATACATTAATAGACTCACAATTATGGTTCCTATTTTTTTGATCACTTTTACTGGATTCGTCAGATCAACTTACTTGGCCTTTTATCGCTTTGCTTTTGGTTTTTTATGTTACAAATTTTTAGAGGCTCATTGATTTTTTTTCCTCGCTTTATTATTTCTGCTTTATATAAAAGCATGGGCTTTCCCCACTGGGTTTTACCATGTCCCCTTAGACACAGCGCGTATATACGAAACTGATATGTACTGGGCTTGAAATATAAGATTATTATTATTATTAAGTAAGGAGAGGGAAGGATCAAGTAGGAAGATCATAGTATAGATTGAGGTCACATTTTGAAAAAAGGTTATAAAGCTCTGGTGCTTCTTTTGGAATAGTTATAAGCTCTGGTATTTTTTAGAACAGGTTATAAGCTCTGGTATATATTGGGGTGTACTAACCCGCCATAGGAACGTGTATCCTTGGGAAGATAATTTAGAAAGAAGAACCATTAACCTGGAATGTAAGATTGTTTATTGATAAACTGAAATTATCGTATATTATTTGGTTATAAAAAGTGATGTCAGTCAAAGTTGAGTCAGCAGCGGTCGCGGGTGACAAAAGCGTTCAAAATTTTACCAAAAACCCGATAGAGGAGTATAAACTTATGGAGAAAATAACCAATGAGGAATACAAAATATGGAAGAAGACAGTTCCTTTGCTTTATGAGACCATACAAGTGCATGTTTTGGATAGGCCATCTAGCGTATTTCAATGGATACAGGGTGGTGTTGAGGTAAATAAGGACCAAAACAGTGTCACCGCCCGTTTTTTATTGGCAGATGAGTACCAGTCCAAGGAAAGCGAGAGTTATATAAGAATTGCCTCCGTAGAACTTCCATCCACGCTTTTACCAAATACAAAAAACACCATACCAATTCCTTCTGGGCCTCCGGGCCATAAAAAATTGAAGATTATAAGTGCAATTAAGCATGAGGAGGAGATCAACTTGTTGAAAGTAAACAAAACTAACAATAAACTTGCCAGTTTCCTCAGTAGTGGCGATATTGTAATCTATGATCTTGTAAACAAATTCGAAAACCTTTCAATTGCAAACAGGCTTAAATATCATGGTAAAGTAGGTCGAGCCTTATCGTGGCTTCCAGATGCAGAAAACACGTTGTTATCTGGATCTAAGGACGGCAGTGTTGCTGTGTGGGATACAAGCAAATCTAACCTTCCAGTAAGGACTTTTGAAGAAGCACATAGTGATTCAGTCAACGGTCTTTCATGGAATCGAAAGTACTCTTCTGTTTTTGCTTCTGTTTCCGATGATATCTCTTTAAAGGTTTTCGACACGAGAAATTCAGAATCGCAGCCAATCTATCAAGTATTTAATGCCCACAATGATGCTATCAATGCTGTGGAATTCCATCCATCTGCTTCTACTTTGTTGGCCACTGGGTCTTCAGACAGTCTTGTTTCCTTGTGGGATTTGAGATATTTCGAGCGGCCATTCAGAACCTTATTCGGAACTAACGGCTCCATAACTCATTTGAAATTTGACGATTTGCATGCTAACATGCTTTCAAGTGTAGCCACAGATAAAAGGGTTTATTTATGGGATTTGAATGAGATTGATGCTGGCGATTTTGATGATGAAATCTTTTCAAAAGATCCGGATAATGAAGATCCTTGTCTTAAATTTATCCATGGAGGACACATTTCTCAAATTAACGACTACGATTTCAGTCGTGATTTAGTCAACGTTTATGGTAGCGTTGGAAGTGACGGTATGCTTGAAATATGGAAACCATTCTTACCAGAAGAAGAGCAAGAAGAGGAAGAAGAAGAGGAAGAGGAAGAGCAACTTCAAAATGGTCTTGAAAAAGACAAGAAGGATTCTACTGACAAACAAGAGGCATCCAGCAACAAAGATGGTGAAAAGGATAATGATGAAAGTAGAGAAAATAAAGTTGATGAGAAGGATAATGATGAAAGTAGAGAAAGTAAAGTTGGTGAAAAGGATGATGATGAAAATAAACAAAATAAAGTTGATGAAAAGGATAACGATGAAAGTAAAGATCAGTCGTCTAATGATATTGATGTTGTTATGAAAGATTGAAGGAGTATTTGGTTTATTTTTTATATGTTTTGCCAGCTGTATGGTTTTAAAGGTTTACTTTACACATGTGTCTCTTGTGGAGTTTGTTTTGAATAGGGCTTATCAAAATTGTGCAAATAAATAGATTAATGATTATTCTATATTTACAAGGACTTTGTAGTATTATATTTGTTATAAATTGACTACATTATAAAGTAAACAATATAGTTAGCAATGAAGCTACATGAAAGAGGAGCATGTATTCTTGAGTTGTAAATCGGACAGACATGTTTGGTATAGCAGCAAAAGTCCACACATTAGTATGTTTTGGCTTTGAAAAGCAATTAGTTAAAAGTCATACAATTTGAGTGTTTATTATGTCATATTTGTTGGATGAGTGCTTTATTTCAAATTAGTCAAGTTTTCATGAAAATGGGATAGAGAAAATGCATAGATAATTCAAGGCAATCCGATTATCCAATCTCACAAGACAAAAATGATAAATGCGATCTTATAAAAGATTTTCATAATGCAATACTTTACAAGACTGAGTTATTAATCTTGAAAACCATATATTTTAAAAATAGTAAATGCCATCCCATTGCATTATGGAAAATTGTTCTTATCAAACAAAACATTAATCGCTTTATCCAAACGTTTAGCAGCCTCAATAATCTCCTCGTCATCATTAGAGACAGAAACAAAAGTGGTTCTTATGTGGTTTCCCTTTTTCTCAGCCACTTGTTCGTTGACAGCCAATGCACTTCCACCAAGAACAATGTTGACACCATGCTCCAAAGCTAAGTTATTGAGCTCCACCAACAATTCACTGTACTTTTTCTTAGAGTCAGCAGGGAAATTGAGAAGTAAGCTTACAAACATGCCGGCAGTTGCCTCAATAAAGCTGATACGATTTTTGGCAAAACCTTCCAACGATCTTAAAGTTTCATAATAAATGTTTCTTCTGTGTTCATACACTTTTGAGATTTCAATGCCCCATTTCAAGTAGCCGTCGACGCCTCCCCAGTACTTGATGACAGAGTAGACAATTGCTTGCGAGGCACCAGAAGGAAACTTGCTGGACAAGATGGTGATCTGGGCAAGCTTTTGTATGAAAAACAGATTGGCTACAAGAAATCCTAATCTGACACCAGGGGCTATCAATTTAGAGAAACTCTCAGATCTAAGAACTCTGCCATCCGTGTCAAAATGCAAATAAGACTTGTAGATGTAATCGTTGACATATCTGTCTACTGACAAGTTGTCGAATGGCGAGCTTTTGGAACGAAACTCAGGGTCAAACTCAGGCAAGATGATGTAACCATATGGATCGTCTTCAATGATGACAAAATCGTGTTTTTGGGCAATCTGGTAAATTTTTTTTCTGGTTTCGTACGTTTGACTCAAGCCTGTAGGATTTTGTCCAGTTGCAATGGTGTATAGGACCTTTGGCTTTCTCTTGTCAGGATTCAAAGTTTCCCAATTATCCAAAAGATAATCCAATTTTTCAGGCACAATTCCATCCTTTTGGAGGTCCAATTCTACTGGATATGGAACACCGCCAAAATCTTCAATGCTCCATGTGGTAGGCGAGAAGGTAAACTCTTCGACCAACACGGTGTCGCCAGGATTGACAAGAAGACCCATCAACTTGCTCAAACCATCACCACCTCCATTGTCAAGAAGAACATCCCAGTCGGACCGTGCTGGACTATGAAGTTTGGCTATCAAGTCTTTGGCAAAGTCGCGCAATTGTTGGAACCCATGGAAATCCAGATATTGGAATGAGTCTTTGATATTGATTGCACCATCTACCGAAGTAGTCTCCTTGGTTATAACGGCTTTTATTGATGTCTGCATTGTAGGCTTATTTTTATACAGATCGGAGTCCTTTGGATAGATGTCCTTCACAGTCTTTGAAGAATCGTTTCCAGGATACTTCAAGGCCTCTACGAAATCCTTCAGTGTGTTCGTGTTCTCCTGAAACGGCTTGTCAATCAAGTTGAGGGTGATGGAATCCACAGGAAACAACCCATAATTAGGACAGCCTCCAGAAAGCGCAATTGGGTCTGGATGGACTATTAATCCCTTATCAACATCTCGAGAAAAGTGCTTGACAGCTTTTCTGTTCACAACACGTTGTGCAAGATGGTGTGCCAAGGGGAAGTCCGATGTCATGTTTTCAGTTGTCGAGTTACGAGTTGAAGACTGTAAAACTGCCGAGGTTTACGTGTTTATAAATATATATATTAGTAATACTCGGCCAAGGGATTTGAAACTTTAAAGGAGATGCCACATGTGCTTTGGTGGCCGATCTGCCAAACGCCTACTTTTGGATTTGAAAGGGGGGGGTTTCAATTCGTGTTATACGCAATTTATTGAAATCACTCCTGTGAAACTGGTATATTAAATGTTCCCAATAAATTGATATAATGATTGTATAGAGCATTGTACTTGGTATTAATTAGATATTAGATAATTTACTTTTGTTTGCTAATCTAACGTGAGTGCCACTGTTATCAAAAAGTTGCGGTTGTTTAGTGCCAAACCAAGATGACAGATAGGCTGACTACATATGCTTTATAACACGAATTGCAAAGATAGAAAAATCATGTAAATTAATTGTAAGATTGATAGTCAATTGCAGTAGGTTCTTATGGATTGTTAGTTTATCTATAGATACATTAAAAATGAGAACAACACGATAATTGAACTACATAATTTCTTGATACTTATACAATGTCATATTTTCAATTGCTTTAATATTTAGTTTCGGCTTCTTTTTCAACACTTTCTATAAAGTCAACTATTACAAAGTTATTTTAATGATTGTATGTTTTGTTTCAAATATATAACATACCAAACAATGGACGATGATCAGTGATATACACAAGTAAAAGGCACACCAACATAAAAGACAAGTAATCTTAGTAAATCTATAAACCACAGGATTGCATCTTGTCACGAGAAGATCAATGATCAGCACGCAATCCCGTTTAGACAAACTTTATTGGCCAAACAAGTTGACAAAGTAAGCTACTACTAACTATATATCTACACTTACGCAAGATGGTCAACCTGGAAGACAATTCCATTGCTGTCGTTTTTCAAAACCTTTACAGTAGACAAGTCTTTAACAACGTAGTCAGCGCCGGCATCTGTAAGAATGGTTTTATCGTCAAAGGAACTGAGGATTCCAACGACAATTGAGCCTGCTGCCTTGCCGGCTTTGATACCTGCTGGGGCGTCTTCAAACACAACAGTACGCAACTCATTGAGCGGTTTAGACAAGTTCAATTGTTCAGCCAATAATCTGGCGCCTTTGAGATAAGGCTCTGGATGAGGCTTTCCTTGAGAGACATCGTCAGCAGTGACAAAAACCTTTGGCTCGCTGGCAGACAAGACCTTTGCAAACCAACCATGAGCCAATGCAGGGCTTCCTGAAGTGCATACAGCCCACTTTTGTAAGCCGTCTTGGGAGTCGTTCAATTGGTCCAACAACTCCATTGCTCCGTCAATGGGTCTAGCAAGATGACCATTGTTGTCTACAATGCTCTGGTCAAATATCTTGGCAGCAACTGCAATATCACCGTCAACAGCAAGCTCCGGAAAATACTTGGAGAAGGTGTCAACCGTTCTGGCACCATGTGACTTGTGATAGAGATCAGTCAAGTCAATACCATATTTTTCATGATAATCCTCCCACGACTTCACCACACTGGGGGTGGATTCCACAAGAGTTCCGTCCAAGTCAAAAAGAGCAAGGTCAACAGTGATTTGTACAGATGGCATCTTCAATTGAACAATACTCTTTACACTCTCGGCATTAAGATTTTCCGCTTATAATGAAACTTGTCCTCTTTATACACCTGTAGAGATTACCCGGTTCTAAATAGCCTATCTGACCAGTAGTACTGTTGAGTGGTCGTCCTGAGCTTCCCAATACTCGACAATGTGCTGGCGGTCTGTTTCGTGTTTTTTCGCTGCAATTGTTTGCTTTTGGGCCGCCAAGTTGTGCAGACGGATCAGCAACTCGTCCTGGACACGTTTCTGCCATCCAGCGTGATTCTGGCATTTACGCTTTTCTAGCAAACAAATGTTTGGGAAGCAATTCTCGGGACTGGTGTCTTGTTCCGAACGAAATGTTTCAAGTGTAGGGTATTTTTGGGCAAATTTTGTAAGGTTATCCTGTATGTTTTCACTGTTTGCTACTGAAATGTTTTGGAAAACGTCAATATCAGCAGATTCTTCGAATTTAAACAACTCTTTAGCATTTTCCGACTTTAGCAAGTTTTTCCACTGCAACTTGTTCAAGTTGAGCATCTGATCGTAGCCACATATCTCAAATTTCTTGGAAACACTTTTTTTTGCTTTACTTTTAGACCTTTCCAACAGTTTTGCAACGCCTACGTTCGACGCATTGAAATGATCATTGATAACTCTACATCTTTCTTTCGCACTATTTAGATAATCTTGTCTCAACTTGTAGAAATTCGACTCTATTTCCAAGCGCCGCTCTTCTTCTTTATGGGCGCAAACAGCTTGGTTGTAAGCACTTTTCGGATTACCAACATCTAGAAACGATTCAAATTGCTCCTTTGGCGGCTCAGGCAAATTGGATCCCAAAGTGGCAAGATCAGAGTACCTCACCATCTTGCTGAGCGTCGCTAGTTGGCCAGTAGTTAAACTTACAGCACTATCTGACAGATGATGCTCCAAAAACTGCTTGGCACGACTAAAGTACTTCAATCCATGAGCGCGTGAACAAAACTTGGAATTGATCATAATTGGATTATAGCAGTCCTGCAACATGCATTTTTTCTTGAACACAGATTGGCATTTTCCAGGATCTTCTTGTTCACAGTATGGACAATAAAACTTGTAATACAACTTCTCGTACTTCTTGTCAAGCTGCAAACATGCAAAATGATACCAATCATCGCAATTGTCACAACCAACCATTAATTCTCCATTATCAACACTGCGGCACACGCAATAAAGTGGCTCCAGATTGTCGTTATACTGTCTGCTCGGTTTGGGAAATGGGATTCTTGTGCCATTATACTCCAAATACGACTTTTCTCTCCCATCCTTGAGCTTTTTGGTCTTTAAAACAGCATGAGAGCTAGACTTCTTCCTCTTCTTACCATTCACACTTTCTTCTGTCATTATTCTCCGCCGTAAACACTAGCGCTATAATATAATTTGCCTTGATCAACTCCTCCTTTCTTGCCATCATCAAATTTGCCATTTTCAAATATGCATGGCGACGCGCCAGTGGTATGGCGATGCGCGAGACTGCATATTAATACAGCCTCATGCATGCCATGGTGTATATACTACACTAGCTCTATATCTAAAGAGTATTTATTCTTTACACTATTTTATGAAAAACAGCACTTTGATGAATGTTGATTTTTTGACTGACTAATGTAAATTGAGAACGGGTGTATTCTCCCAGAATTCAAATGATAAAATACAACCATAAACTCTTATCGCATCATTATCAAGAGCAATGTAACGTATATATACAGAGTTGTAAACGAGAAAAACATTATTGATGAATATTTTCAAATAATTTCGCTGTTTTTACCAGTAAAAATTTGCCGATCTTAAAGCCGACGACCCGTACGTACAACTTTTGTCAACAACTATTGAATAACAAAAGGATCAGACAAAACAACAATGGGAACTGTATCTGTTGAAATAGCCAAGAACAAAAATTTGTCATCTTCCGGCATATTGTCTGAAACAAGTTCAGAATACACTATCATAGATTCGTTCAAAGTGAACAACATCTACAATTGGTTTTATGAGTTTCGTCAACCGTTGTTCTACTCAAATCCCGAAAAAGGCGCTATCAGAGTTGTAGCAAAAGTCACTCAACTTTATAAAGATACCGACGAGCACTCGAGGGCCCATGGACCAATACTCAAGGACCGCAAGGTGATTACGTTTCTTCAAGGTGGGCCTGGATTTGCAGCATACACACCATTGGATACCGAAGGTTTTATTGGGATTTTATTGGAAAAGGGTTATACTGTAGTGAATTATGACCAGCGTGGCACTGGGCTCAGTACGCCTTTGAATTATGACTCGTTGACCGAGTTGGGCCAGGCTCTTGGCTACGATACCAACATCGATAATGATCTAGACAGATATTTGTCCTTGTTGCAATGTTTCAGAGCAGATTCTATAGTGAACGACTGTGAGTCCATCCGCCGTATGATCCAAAAGGACAGCAAGGTCCAGAAGTGGTCTATCATTGGACAGTCATACGGTGGATTCTGCGCAAACACCTATCTTTCCTTTTATCCAGACAAATTGAGTGAGGTGTTTATGACTGGTGGAATCCCGGGCATTGGGAAGTCTGTTGAAGATGTCTACAAGGCAACATATCAAAGAGTAATTGAAAGAAACTCGCATTATTACGCGAGATATCCCCAGGACATACGTAAAGTCAAGAATATCATCAGATACTTGTACCAAAATGCTGTACTGGTGCCAAATGGCGGTTATCTTACCGTTGAACGGTTCCAACAGCTAGGCCTCAACTTTGGAGCCTCTGGTGGAACGGATCAAATGCATTTGCTCGTATTCCAATTTGACTACGAGCTATCAACCATTGGGTTTCCTAGCTACGAGTTGTTAACCAAAGTTCAAAACAGCCTTAGTTTTGATACCAATGTAATCTACGCTCTTTTCCAGGAAGCAATTTATCTTGATGGTCCATCCGTAGCCTCTCATTGGACGGCAACTCGATTGAGATATTTGCCTGAACATCGCCGCTTTTTTGTGATTGAAGACCATCTTGATTCATTGGGAAATGATGATTGGCTCAACGATGATAATAAGCCACTATTTTTCACCGGAGAAATGGTGTTTAGATCAATGTTTGATGATTACGCTGAGCTCCGCAAATTCAAAAAATTAGCTGATCATATTCACAAGGCAACTAATTGGAGCCCTATATACAATCCAAAAACCCTACATACAATTTACGACTCCTTCACTTCATTCCGTCAAAAAAATTTGCTAATACCGCCAAATTCACCGAAAAAAATCAATCAAGAAGACGTCAATATCGTTAAGGTTGTCGCCGCTGTGTATTATAATGACCTTTATGTTGATTTCAATCTTAGCAAACATACTATTGAAAATCAATACGGAAACATCCGTCCCTATGTGACTTCTGAGTTTTTCCACAATGGGTTGAGAGCAGGCGCCAAAATTGTCATGGAAAGACTATTTTCCCTATTGGAGAACGAGGTTGATTGAGGAAAAGTAGAGTACATTTTCAATAAAAGGGTTTAGTGTTATGTTCTAATCACGTAGTATTTGAGATAAATTAAGTCAAGTTCAAAGTTTTGAAAAAAAAACTATATATTGTTAACTAATGAAATAAACTCAATGTACTGGCTTGAAATATAAGATTATTATTATTATTATAAAATGAAACAAACTCCTGAGGTATCTTTCATTATTTGCATTCCAGAAACTGGTGGTAATTTGAGCAGAAAAACCTATTCAGCTTTCAAAATTCAAGTGAATGTTGGCCTAGCTGCTTTCTAACACCGAGTGTTGCTGTTTTTGCAAGCAAATTTGCAAAAACATTGGAAAATAAATAATGTTCCTCAAAACATTACTAGTGATATATAGAAGGTATGTATCTAAGGAATGTAATAAAACTTCATCCAATTGTTGAAGGAAGCATGAGTGAAACTGGAAGAAATTCAACACTATGGAATAACATCAAAAACTAAAAGAAGTTTCGCTAAAGGCTTACAAACACGATTTTTAACAAATTATGTGTTAATTTCGACAAGATGATAGTTTTTCACCATTAAATAATATGACAATACAAAATTTTAAAACAAAGTACATGATACAAAACTTTAGAGCTTGAAAAGTATACAAATTTAATTGTTGTATGGTTTGGTTTGCTTTGAAGACTCCAGAATATGATTTAAAAGAATCAACTTTTTTGAAAAATATGCAATTTTCAGTTATATGGAACATTTATGCGCAAATCTCACAATGTCTTATTATAAATAGCACTATAATATAGGAAAAAAATTCAAAATGTTTGAGTACGCTTTTTTAATGCAAAAACCCATGGATAACATTTATTTATTTCAATAAAACGTTTGATGATAAATTCAAAACGTCAGCAGCGCGAATCGAGTACCAAAACCCCAAGTGAGGAACGCCACACTTGTTTTCTGCACTATTCTGCACTATTCTGTACTATTCTGCACTATTTTGTGTGGCGCATGGCCCAACCAACTTGGCCACCTGGTAATTGTAAGCCATTTTGCATATAGGCATATTAGATGATATCTGCGACAAAGGCTATTGATATGGAATAATTTAAAGTTAGTAAAAAAAGCAAATATTTACAAAAAGTGATCATTTTTTTAGCACCTTTTGATATAAAATTGGGCTTTTTCTATATTATCACAGTTCCTTTGCCATTAGCAATTACAGAATCAATAAAATAGCTCAAGTTTAAGCATTATTACATGTTAGGTATTGGATCAGACAGCCCGTTTTCTTTTTTTTTTTTTTTTTTGTATATTAATTCTAAAATAAATTATTGTTGCTCAAATTTTAATTGAAACTTGACTAATTCTCCATCGCCAGGGTAGACATTGGCTTGTTTATATTTTTTAGGTACATTCTCAGCGCTCCATTGTGATTTACCATTAAGACTCAAAACGCCTGACTCTTTATCGTATTGGAATTGTAAAGGAGCAACTCTTTTGTTACATACTAAGGAGCCATCAGTTTTTGAAAGGCCACAATAGCCGGCTCTAGACTTGAGGTTGTGGCCTCCAAATGGAGCATCTTGGAGGAAATAGGTAGCACAAGATCCACCAATATACCATTTGCCGTTTCTGATCAAACAGCCGTCTTGTTTGTCAAGTTTGATGTAACCTCTTTTTTGACGTCCATTGGAAGGCGGCTCTTTTCCCAAAGAGCCTTTAGGATAAAACTTGATCCCTTCTTGAGGACAGTTTCCTTTAACCAAAGATTCGATAGCAACAAAGTCCTGTTGCAACAAGGAGCCTTTGGAGGAGTGGAAATACCAGATTTCCTGGATTCCCTTGTATTTGTTACATTTGACAAAGGGGACTGCTCCGAATTTAGAGCTCAAAGCATCCTCGATTTGTTTTCTTGTGTAGGTGGCCTCGGTAGAAGGCACAATACCTGCTTCCGCAAGCCATTGGAACGTCGGAAGCCTGTCATATAGATTGACAGTAATTTTGAAGAAATCAATTACGTTTTTATGGTCAACATAATGGTCGTCAAAGCTCTTGTAGCATGACTTTTTTATTGTAGAAATACAAGTAGCATGCTTATTCCATTCGTGTAGCCATAAACTTTCATCATTGTGGTTAAGATTCAACCAGATCTTTTGCATCTTTGCAAGCAACTCGTGCTCGCCAAAATCTTGTAGAATCTCTGTTACGTTCTGGATATTCATCGAGTTGTCGCAGAACTGTTCATAACTGCCATCACAGTTGTCTGGCCACAACCCATGGAGTGTGAAAGTGTCATTTGGGCCTATTGCTGGATAATAGTTCCAAAATTGCGTCGACAAAAACAACGCGTCATCATAACAGCAAGTGTCTGGCACTGTTGTTTTGTTCTGGCATGATAAGGGGCCTTTTACTGGACAATTAGGTGCATTTATTCCTTCAAAAGTAGCATGGTACGCCAACGGCTGTTGTTGGTCAATACCACCAAAACTATTAACAAAAGAACCCCCAGTAGGAAGCAAAAATACTGAATATATAAGCCTACCTAATCTCATTGAATCAACTCACTCAATTGGTTTTATACATACTTATGATCAAAAAACAACTTTTTGTTGACATTTATTCTAGTCAAATTCCAGCCATTATACCCCTATTAAACAGCACACATGATATATGCATAACAATACATAATCACGCATGACATTTTTATTTTAGGTTATTGAGAAAGGAATGTTCTCTAGTATTTTATTTACATTGGTTACTTGTAATGCCTACCAGTGATACCTTCAGTAACTATATTTGAAAAATGGACATTGGCAGAAGTGTATCGTAGTGATAATAGTTTGTGTATCGTAGTGATAATAGTTTCCGGAAACAGTTCACTTAAATAACCTAGAAACAACATTTGTACTTGTATGTTTTGTATATATATGCTTATAAAGAAGAAATAATAAAAGGAATGAACCATTGGTTGTTAAAATGAACAAGCCAGTTGACGAACACCTGGCTGTTGTCTAACCAGGACTATGAATATATCAACATCTCTATCGCATTTACAGATCATGATGTTGAGCTTTTGCTTATAGACAGTCATTTCTATAACAAAAGCTATTCTGCCAACTCTTATTAACCATACTTTCAGAAAACCTGATACTAAACATATTTGACTAAAAACCAGCTCTGGCTGTCTTTATGTACAATTTCGTTCACCTTAATCATCAAGATTATACAATAGCTTCAGGCAATACATTCACTTTTATGAAACAACATAATATAATAATAGAATATCATATATTTGCAGCCCAGTACAATTTCGTATATACACCCTATGGCTAAAGGGACTTGCTAAAACCCAATCATGTCCCGTTAATCATAATCTTGAGCTTGTTAGATCTTTGTTTCTCTTCTCTGAGAGTGCTATCTGCTAAACTATCCGGTCCAGTGGCTAGATACCAGTCTATATATCATCGAAACTGTCATATAATCTATCAAGAAGACATTGGGAAGCTTGTCTGTTGACTCTTTTGAGGTCCACACTGTTGCCAAAGTCTTTTTTAGCAGTAAAAGAGGCCTTTCTGATACCCCTTGGCAAGTAGTACTGTTTAACCTTCCCTCTTCTAAAGTTAGGGTTGTACTTGTAGCCCTCGTGGTAGCCCAAATCTTTCATTAGTTGAGTAGGGGCGTTTCTGATGTGCATTGGTATAGACAAGCTAAGAGCGGTTGGGTTGTCGTTCAAAAAGGACTCGATTTTACTTACAGTTTTGGTTATTTTAAGTGATTTAGGTGCCTTACTGAGCAAATAAGTGAATTGTACTAAAGCCAAATCACATTCAGGAAGACCTAATTTGGTTACAGTGTAATACACAGCGTTGCTGAACTCGAGCAATGTTGTTTTTTCTGTTTTACAGGACTCGTCAATCTCATTGACTAGTAAACCATGCAAGAAATTAGCAATTTCCAATGGGTCCGGCTTGGTTTCAAAGATATAAGCCAAATATATGAAAGCAGCATTTGCATCTCCCCCCACAATACACTTATAAAGTGCAGAGAAAAGATCCTTTGCCTGGTTTTTAGTGCCTGCTCTAAGAATGGTATGTCTAAGGAAACTTTTCAAATCTTCAACATCAACACATATTTTCTTTACTGTGCTTTTAGGCAAATCGCTTTCGACTACGGCAGCTCTTTCCTGATCAGACATAAATTCTGTATACTTTTGTGCAATGGCTTCCAAAGAATTGAGTGCTGTTCTAAAGTCTCCGTCACATACTTCTGACAAATACTCTTTTGCTGGTTTTGTTAACAAAAGAGGTCGTTGCTTAGACAACAAAATCCTCGACTTGTTAATATATAACAATCCGTTATTAATCACCAGAAGAATCTCTTCTGGAGTGGCTTTTTGCAAATTGAACATTTGACATCTGGAAAGCATGGCATCGTTGATTTTATAGGACGGATTTTCGGTGGTACAGCCAAAGAAAATCATCTCATTATTTTCGATCAAACTAAGAAAGAAATCCTGTTGAAGCTTACTAAATCTATGTATTTCATCAAGAAACAAGATCATTTTCATCTTACTGTTGAATTTTTTTAATTGTTTAAATTTTTCATACATGGCTCGAAGTTCTGTCAAGTTGGAAGACGCGGCACTCAACTCGTTGATCTGATAAAACTTGGCAAATGAGCTTTTTTTGATTTCTGTCAAAATAAGTCTTACAAGAGTAGTTTTCCCAACACCAGGCTCGCCCCATAAAATCATCGATGGAAGCACTCCTGTGTATATACATTTAGTGATGATTCCATCAGGACCCACAATATTACGATGGCCTACATAATCCTGCAATGTTTTAGGTCTCAAGACCTCTGACAATGGGAAACTAGCATCGTACTTTAACTTTTTGAGCTCTACTGTGTGTTTATCTAAATAATGATCCAATTTGTCGTAATATTTGCTCTGATCAGTAGGAATAAAATTCCCCTTTTCTTCCTTCACAAGATTTGTTTCTTTGGGAGTTTCCGCTGGTTTTGGCTTGCTGGATCCCCAACGCATATTCAAACCCAAAGACTGGCCTGCTTCTCTAGCGCTAACCAACTTCTTGGGCTCCTCTTTTATACCAGAACCCAACAGCGTTCGGTTCAGCAACGGAGACATGGACAGTCTTGTTCTGGTAAGCGACTTTTTTCTCCTTGGTGTTTTCTTCAGCAGACTCTCGCCATTCCAAACATTTAAACCTAACGAATTGAACGATCTTTTCCGAGTAACAATCTCATTGTCATCCTTTTCTAAATCAATGACTTCAATTTCTGACTTGTTGTCCTCAACTTTGGCCTTGCCACGACAAATATGGCCCACAAGCTCGCTATACGCAAATACTTTGCCGCATTCTTCACACGGAAACTCTAGAGCACCCATCGTGAGGATGTTCTTGTATTCAATATAACCTGTTGTATGAACTAGTACTATTTACCTATACTGGAATTTTTGGTGTCCAGATGTCATCGGTGGCAAAAAATCTTGACGCGGACGCGTCAAACATCTCAGCATTAGTGTAGGGATGTTGTAATGTTCAGATGTCATCGATGGCCATCACTGTTTCTTTTTCTCATCTCATCGCGGATCAAGATTCATGTTAATATTTTTCACATTTATCACTTTTAATCTATACGAATCTTGTTGTTATCAACAGTTGACAAGATGCCGCCAAGAAAGATACGCAAGGAGGAGCCTGAGGTGGAGATCATAGAGGGAGGCGGTTTTATTGTTGAAAAGAAAAAGAGAAAGACCAGAGCTAAGCGTAATGGTAATTCCGAAGATGGTGAAGCAGGGACTTCTTCCATGTTAACAAATCAAAGGAATGGAAATGAAAGAAAAGCTTCAAAAAGAACTAAAATTCAGGGCCGTTCAAAACGCCGGGCTTCCAAAAAGAATTATCGTGAAGAAATTGATGATAGTGACGATGATGATGATGATGACGATGATGATTACATTCCTGATGATAAAGAAGAAGAGGAAGAAGAAGATATTGTTGTGATGGATGATTTGGCTGAAGAACAAAAAGAAGAAGAGGAAGAGGAAGAGGAAGCAGCAGCAGTTGCTGCTAATTCTACTGTTACTAGAAGATCAAATGTGCGGAAAAAGAAAAAGGGTCCTAAAAAACCTAGAAAAAAAATTGATTATTTCAAGCTCATGACAGACAAGTTGTATAACAACCATGATGAGTTGAAGCAAGTTTTCGAGGATCTACGAGGTTTACCCAAGCATGAGCCAGAAGAAGCGCCGCATCCCATTGGAATGACAATCAATTTATTGCCGTTTCAGTTGGAAGGTTTGAGCTGGTTGATCAAACAAGAACAGGGTGTTTTTGGAGGCGGTGTGTTAGCAGACGAGATGGGAATGGGGAAAACCATTCAAACCATTGCTTTATTTATGAGTGACAAGCACAAAAGACCAAATCTTGTAGTTGCACCTCCTGTAGCCATCATGCAATGGAAGAGCGAAATCCAGGCCCATACAAACAATGCCTTATCTGTGTATGTGTTCCATGGGGCAAGTAGAACAGACAATCTTGAGGAGCTTATGGAATACGATGTAATATTGACGACGTATTCTGTATTAGAATCGGTGTATCGTAAGCAGCAGTATGGGTTCAAACGTGTAGGAGGACTTCACAAGGAGAAGTCTGTGTTACATTCTGTTGATTTTTACCGGGTTATATTGGATGAGGCACATAGCATAAAAGACAGGCAATCTGGGACTGCAAAATCGGTGAATAATCTAAAATGTGTGAAACGTTGGTGTTTGTCTGGAACTCCATTGCAGAATCGTATTGGGGAGTTGTATTCTTTGATACGTTTTCTCAGAGTTGAGCCGTTCTGTAATTATTATTGCACAAAGTGTGATTGCAAAAGCATGGAATGGAACTTTGTCAATAATAGTTACTGTGCACAGTGTGGATGTATGCCAATGCAACATACAAACTTCTTCAACCATTTTTTCTTGAAAAATATCATCAAATATGGAATCACTGATGCCGAGGGCAACATCCAGGACGAGCAGCTTGCCGAAAGCCTTGAGAAAAACGACTTTGAATCTGTCACCGTATCTGCTGTGACAGAAAACATCTCTGCTCGAGGCGTTGAAGCATTCAAGCTCTTGCAATTATTATTGTCACGAATCATGCTTAGACGTACCAAGGTGGAACGAGCAGATGATTTGGGCTTACCTCCGAAAACTATTGAGATCCGTTATGATTTGTTCAATCCAGAAGAAAAAGACTTGTATCAATCATTGTACTCTGATTCCACCAGACAATTCAACGATTATGTAGAAAGTGGTGTGGTTCTCAACAATTATGCCAATATTTTCACATTAATCACTCGGATGCGTCAGTTAGCAGATCATCCTGATTTGGTGCTCAAAAGATTGAATTCCACTGCCAATTACGAGGGAATTGTGTGCCAACTTTGTGATGACGAGGCAGAAGACGCTATCGAAAGTAAATGTCATCACAAATTCTGTCGGTTGTGCATCACAGAATACATTGAATCATTCGATTCAGTTGATAGCGACAAACAATTGGAATGTCCAGTATGTCATATTGGTCTATCTATTGATTTGCATGCTCCTGCTTTGGAAGTCGAAGAAGCTATTGAAATCCGTGGCAACAAGCAAACCAGCATTATCAATAAGATCAACATGTCAGCAGGCCGCTGGAAATCTTCAACAAAAGTCGAAGCACTTGTCGAAGAATTGTACAAACTGCGCTCGACAACCAAAACAATAAAATCTATTGTGTATTCACAGTTCACATCCTTTTTAGACTTGATCGATTGGCGTTTGAAAAGAGCCGGTTTCAAAACAGTGAGATTGCAAGGCTCGATGACCCCTCAACAAAGAGCAAACACAATCTCCTATTTTATGAACAACGTTAACGTTGAGGTGTTCTTGGTTTCGTTGAAAGCAGGCGGTGTTGCTTTAAACTTGACAGAAGCTAACCAGATCTTCTTTATGGATCCTTGGTGGAACCCAGCCGCAGAATGGCAGGGAGACCGTGTTCATAGAATCTTGCAAATGAGACCAGTACGCATTGTCAAGTTTTGTATCGCAGACAGCATTGAAAGAAAGATCTTGGAATTGCAGGAGAAAAAAGCAGACATGGTGAATGCCACTGTTGGTGGCGACGAAAGCGCTGCAAATAGATTGACTCCTGCTGATTTGCAGTTTTTGTTTAGTGTTTAGAAATGGGTTCTTTCAATTTTTTTTTCTCTCTTTCTTAGGACAAATTATTTAATACCCTTGTATTGTCTTGTATGGAGATATTTTTTCCATGGTTTGTAGGGTTTTTACTCGTATTTTTGGCAATTGTTATATCACGATTCATTGTTTGTTAGTATGGTTTGAAGAACTATTAATAACTAATCAGTTTGTTACAATTTTCTTTTTTGAAGAAATAGAGATGGTCATAGATAGGTAATAAATCGCTAAACTCAAGTGGTAAAACTATTATTGCTCTCTAGCTGTAGTGATACTGATTTTTACAATTTTTATTTCGTTTCTATAAATTTCCGTAATGATCGTTCAATTTCATTGAATAAACTTGTTATATACGTCAGTTTGGCTTGATTAGCCATTTATATAGTGTTCAACTATTAATGAAAATATTAGTACCCCAATACATTAACCCACTACTAAACTTAGTGTAAATTGAGATTTCAAAATGTCATCGAAGAGAAGCTATAATTTTGTATTCCAACATGAAATGAATTTTCTCATACAATATTTCCATTATAATAATCTTAAGCCCCTGGGCAGGATGGCTATGAAAATCTTATATTTCGAGCCCAGTACATATCAGTTCTGTACGGACGTGTTATTTTTAAAGGGACTCGGTGAATAATGTTGTGTTGATCACAATCTTCTCACCAAATCCACATTCTATTTAATAATTGGCTTCAAACAAGATTGTAATAGTACTCTTGTTGCCACACCATGCTGGCCTTTTGTCAAGTTTTGATCGTGTGTTTCGTTTTCTAAGTCTGTTTTCAGGCTTGAAGAATCTCGTATAATGCAATTTTGATCCTAAGTCAAAGGTATTGACATTCTTATTAGTCCATCCGTTGTGCAATAACCCAGTCTTGGCCCAAATTAATTTGAAAGAAGTATGGTGGGTTTTCAATAGTCGGTTTTGTAAAATTCTTTCGGACGCCTTTGCCACAATATTGAATAAACTGATTGGACTGTAAGCTTTTGGTGCTTGATAATCTAATTTTCCTGCTGACAGCTTTCCATAATTATATTTTAATGACTACAAGTTATTCTTTTAACCATTCAACTTGTAGTAACTGCTTAATCATTTCGTTCATGGTTTTGGTTGGACCTCCCGCTTTTTTAGCACTTTGCTACTTTGGTAATCTCCTCGAAAATGATTTGTTAAACGTCACTAGTAAAAGATTTTTTTTATAATTTTTGATTTGTCCTAGTCCTCCACATGTACAAATTGTTCGAGAACATTATGACTTATTTTGTAAAACAATATTTCCACGGAATTAAAGTTGTATCTTCTTGTTCCAGTATACGCTGCCCATACATTTACTTGGGTTCTTGATTTATATTTTACTCATCTGCTTTTGCTTATTTGGAATTGTTTCTTTCATCCCGAGAGCCCAAGTTAATTATCATGATGGATTTTGTATTAATTGTCCAAATTTGTTTCTTAATTTCCTTATAATCCATTATATTGCCATTACCTTGAGTTCATTCACTTTGAAGGCTTTTCTTATAATGGTTACTGACTCTACTGATTTTATGTTTTGTCTGACTTTTATTTTTTTGCTATTGGGTCCCAATTTGAAAGCTTGAAATTATAAACCTTTATTTTCCACTGAAATCTTTAGCTACTGTTATTATTGCAAAGTGGTTTAGTCATACTTTTGGTATATTTCTTTGACTTTAGCAGTTTCCAATAATTTTCAATTTCATTGTATTGTGTCTTGATGAATACTGAATTTGTTGATTTTCCTCGGTATTTTAAAGCCACAATTTTTTGATTAAAAAGTTCCTATATATATTTTCTCTTTTGCACATTGATAAAGATAATGTTTAGAGATTACATTATTGATTCATATTAATAAGTAACAGGATTTTTCTTTTCCAGTCTGGATAACCGGTAAACCAAACGATCTCCGTCTAAAAGTATTGTTAAACACACCTGAATTGTTAAAGAACTTTTTGCCATTGTATAAAAGTTTTATGACAAAACATATCGTATAGTTTAAATTAGGTGTCTAATAAATAAATGTTTGAAAGGCTTTATATAAAATCATTATACACACAACTTATCGCTCTTATTAACACCACAAATGTTCAAGACCTCCCTGTAATTATTTATTGCACCATCAATGCTGGATTTGAAAGAGTAAAAGTTGATGAGAACATTTATGATTATTGATTGAAGAAGATTATAGTCTTTTCTCTTCAATTTTTTTGATTTTATTTTTTTTGTTTGATTTCAATTGTTTGGCTCTAATACCTTATTTATTTTGAGAAATTCACCAAATGTTTATAAACTAGCAAAATCTCTTTACTTGGCCATTATACAGTGATTCCTCACTACGCTTTTAATAATTTACAGAACAAATAATATCCTTCTATCATTCTCACGACTTCAAAATAATACACAAAAAGAAACCAAGTCCGAAATCTGACCGTTTGGCTCTTCGCAATTAATACTCCACTCATTCGCAACTTAAATCATAATATGGCTCTTGAGATCACTATTAACAATATAAGCTGCTGGTTCCGTCATGCATGACGCATGTGACGGACGCAACAATCAAGTGGGTGCGAGTAGCAAACAACCAGCAATCATACTGTAAAGAACAAGAAGACAATAGGATAGAGAAGTTTCTACGGTTAGTTAACAGGATTCTTTTTCAGTAGCATAACATCATAGTCAAGTATAGATTAGTTAATAGTTGCGCTTAGATAGATGATAAACAAGGCTGAAAGACTGGAGATGCAATCGTTAGAAAATGATGACGTATTTAGTTCAAAAGAGACAGAATTCGAAGCAGTGGTTCACCACGAAATCATATGTTTGATTGATCAGTTGTTCAGAGAAGATGACTCGAGTTTAACAGCATTAATAGTTTTGCAAAATTACTTTCCCAAAGTGATGATCAAGGCATTAAGATTATTGGAGTTTGGAGCGATGGGGGTTTTCATCTATAACCCTGACAAACAAACAGAGACAGGCCCCCAGTACGGATCCGGAGGCTTTGGCAGCATGATGGAGCATGTTCTACGGAACAATAGCAATTTGGAGCGGTCTGACTTTGTCAGCCGGTACGGATACGTAGACGATTGGGGACGGTATATTGCAGTACGACAAGTTGAGTATAATGACCAGCAAAGGGAAAGCAGGGTCCCTGCAGACAAATATCTGCACTTTGACGCCATCATGCAGCATAAAAATGTAGTCAAGTTCCGGGACATTGAGTATCTTTCGCATGATAACGACTCAGATGACGAATTTCATTGGCGCTATAAGAATCTGAAGAAGTACTACACACGACGCGAAAAGGTGCGTGAATATATACCCAACAAAGAGCGTAGATGGAACTTGAATTTGGAATACGAGGTTGATGTGGCGGTGAATAACGTGCCAGGTTACGATGGCGACATGTTTGACTCCAAGTTCAAACGGAAAAAGTTTGAATATGACGACAATGGGTTCAAATATTACAAATTTTACCGGCAGCACGTGGACAGCACAGGACGCGTGAAGCGTGTGCAGCAAAAGCATAAAGTCGATTATGCAGTTGTGACAACAAATTACCAAGAATGGCATTGCAGTTGCGAATGGTTCAAGCAACAGTCTGCTGCGGCCATGCATCATCATCATGACACTGTGGAACAGCTTCAGAACAATAAACCTACCTGCGGGACAAGCCACCCTCGCATAGTTTTCTGCGGCGGTGCAGGCGGTGCTGCAGATTTAGCACGTGATGATACATGCAGAACAACATTTACAGGGCCACTTTATGGGCTCAGCGGGGATGTGGTGGTATGTGAGCACTTGTTGTGTGTATTGGTGCTATCCCGGCACTATGAGAAATTTAGACTACAGACGGGGATCTCGGAGTTGAATCGTAGTGAATGGTTCAGTATGGAAATGGAACAGTTTAGTGCGCTATAATTAGTTTTCTTTTTTTTTTTATTTTTTTTTACATACATCTGCATGCATCTACATACATGCTACTGCTTCTGGCACTGCTGTTGCTTATCTGCAGATAAAAATCAAAAAAAAGCGTGTCCGTTCCGAGTCTGCGAGTATAGTACGACCAAAAAAGATGGAATGGGACCACGGGACCACGGGACATACGGAACTTGTACATGCCTTTCCCTTTGCGTTTGCATTTGCATGCAAAAAGAAGAAGAAAATAATAACAACATTATAAAGAATGTATGAAAACAAAATGTAAGATCAAGAGATAAAGTAGTGTAAAGACATAGACCAGGATCAAAAAAAAAGGTAGGGCAGAGCATGTGGAGAAAGTCCCGCATGCATGAATGTAATGTCAGCCGAGCCAAGGGCGCGCTTGCGTGGGCAAGCGCGCCTTCCGACAGCGGAGATTGGGGAATGGGGTACAGCTAATGCCTGGATCTGGTCACGACCATACCTCCACTTTGCCCGGGTAATATGTGGAGCGAGCCAATGAGAAGAAAGCTAGTACCGAAATGTGGAGAACTTGCAGGAAATCAGAAAAGAAAAAAAACTCCGAGCAGCGCCCCCACTGCATCCTGCACAAACTGCATGCAGCTAGGTACAGCAAATGGGCGCAGATACCTGCCTGGTCACTGATTGCTGGATCTTCGACAGTGTTGGATTAATTTTGCCCGGGTTCTGTTGAACACAAGATGTATATGTGAGAGAGAGAGTGTGTCTTGAGCGAGTGATTCACAAGACCGACATAGCGAAAGTTGCGCTGTGCTATGCATGGTGGTTAAAAAGGAAGCAAAAAAAAAAATACCTGCAGCAACGTCAACTGCAAACCGGCCACGCCATGCAATGTTATGCAAGCAACTGCATGCACATGCACAGGCACCGACAAAAAAGTTTAAAATCCGGGGTAAGAGAGCAATGAAGAGGGTATCCCCTTAGTTTACAATGCTAATTGTTAGGAAACGAAAGAAAATTGTATAAATAGCGAGAAGATTGCAAAGTTTTGAGTTTCCCAAGCCGAAAAGAAGAGTTTTTTGGCTATAAATATTATTTTTGGGCATTTTCCAGCATTGTTATTATTAATATTCAAAGAATCTTTCATACAGCGATTTTACTATGAGCACGCCCGAAGTTATTCCGCTTATTGCGACAATAGATGTCGGGACGACGTCTACGCGGGCGATATTGTTTAATAAAGACGGGACGGAGTTTGCAAAGCACCAGATTGAGTACCGGACGAGTGCGAATTCAACGGCGTTGGACAAGACGTCGCCGGTGTTCTCAGACGAAGGGATTGCAATTACGGAGACGGAGACGTTAGAATTTGAAAAGCCGAAGGATAATCCGATCACGTTAATTTTCCCGCAGCCGGGGTGGGTGGAGTGTAACCCGGTGAACATATTGGCGAACTGTTTGATATGCATGGCTGCATGTTTGGTGAAATTAGGCAAGGTGAACAAGGTGCATGCAGCGCAGCAGAAGCCGCTTTATGCAATCAAGACGATTGGGATTGCGAACATGCGTGAGACGACGGTGTTGTGGTCGAAAAAGACGGGGAAACCGTTGTACAACGGTATTGTGTGGAACGATACCCGGACAAGCGAGATTGTGGACCGGGTAATCAAGACGCACAGCCGGGCCGAGTTGGAGGATGCACGTGCCAAGTCGGGATTGCCTCCGGCAACGTATTTCTCGGCGTCCAAGGTTCGGTGGATGATTGAGAATGTTTCCGAGGTCCGGGAGTTGTATGAGAATCCAACGAATGATGACTGTCTCATGTTCGGGACCGTGGACACGTGGCTTGTGTACAACTTGACAAAGGAGCACGCGTATATTACGGACGTGACAAATGCGTCGCGGACGTGTCTCATGAACCTCGACACGAAGCAGTACGACGAGTCGTTGTTCCGGCTCTGGGACATTGACCCGAGCCGCATTATGTTTCCGGCGATCGAGTCGTCGTCGCAGTTGTTCGGTTCGTTCAAGATCCCGAACTTGAAGGAGTTCAATTTCAATACGCGGTTGACCGAGATTGCGTTTACCGACTTGAAAAAGTACTTGAAGGGCGTGCCGATCACGGGGATCCTCGGAGACCAGTCGTCGTCGATGGTCGGGCAGTTGGTGCTCAAGCAGGGCTCGGCAAAGTGCACGTACGGAACCGGGGCGTTCTTATTGTACAATACCGGCAACAAGAAGCTCATTTCGGCGCACGGCACGTTGACGACGTTGGCATACTGGTTTCCGTACCTCAAGGACGCCGAGGGCGCGGCCTGCTATGCCTTGGAGGGCTCGATTGCCGTCGCGGGCTCCATTGTGAGCTATTTGCGCGACAACTTGAAATTCATTGAAAAGGCGGCCGACGTCGGCCCGTTGGCAACCAGAGTCGACGACTCGTGCGGCGTTGTGTTTGTCCCGGCCTTTTCGGGGTTGTACAGCCCGTATTGGATCAACACGCGCGGCAACATATTCGGCTTGACGCAGTTTTCCACGTCATCTCACATTGCCCGCGCCGCTATCGAGGGTGTTTGTTTCCAAGTCAAGGCGATTTTGCAGGCAATGGCCCAAGATGCCGTCGAAGGCGGTGTAGAAGAAGCAGTGGCTAATGAGGATGCGCAAGAATTGGAAGAGGACGCCATAATGGCATCGTTTAAAGAGGATAATAAAGAGGAGAATACCCATTTGGGCGACACCAATTTGGGCGTTGGCGACATTACTCCTAAAAACTCTGTAGGTTCTGTGGAAATGATGGATGTTGACAACAGACAGTCGCTTAACAACCAAAACCAACCAGCTTCCAACCAAAAAGTCCACAAAGAAGACAAGTTGCCATTGAACGACTTGTCGGTTGACGGCGGCATGTCCAAGTCCGAAGAAGTGATGCAGATTCAATCCAACATCTTGGGGCCAAATGTAACCATCAAACAAGCTGTCAGTGCTGAATGCACTGCCTTTGGCGCTGCAATTGCCGCAGGGTTTGGTTTCCAGGACGAAAACGAACGAATCTGGAAAAGTTTTGATGATTTGACCAACGAAATCACGTCTGCATTGTCCAAAGAAAAGCAAAACATTTACGTCTGCGATGAAGACTTTGAAAAAAGACAGAAAAAATGGAAATTATGGGAAAGAGCCGTGGAAAGATCAAAGGGTTGGTTGGACGACTTTTAAAATTTGATGTTTTTGATTGTTATTTTGCATGCATGTGGTGGGGGTTGGTTGGTTTTTAATTGTTTCGGTTGCATTCTACTCGGTATGGGTTTTTAATAATAGATGATTACAAGTTTTATTATTGACTGTAAGTTTGCTTTTGGTCGTGTGCTTTTGGGCCGTTGTAATTTATTAGAATGTTTATTAGTTTGTAAATTAACATCTTTATTTGTAATTTATCATGAATCTTTATTACTCCGTAATTGATAATAATATCATATATTACAAGCCCAGTACATATCAGTTTCGTATATACGCGCTATGTCTAAGGGGACTTGGTAAAACCCAGTGGGGAAAGCCCAATAATGTCCTGATGATCATAATCTGCTCACCCAATTGGTTGAAAGTAACCACTGAGCCAAATGGCCCAGTGGCATATAAATTACATAAGAACGTAATAAAACAAATCAGGAACTAGAGCAGAGAAAAAAGAAAAAATTAAAGTCAAGGAAATATTTAACAATTTGCAACTTCAAGTTGAATAGGAATAAAATGTTTTTTACAACGGACTTCCTTGAACAGATGTATAGAGCTTATTAACAAGCACTTTACGCTTTACCGAGTCTCTCTGAAAAGTGTAAAACTCGAATTATAACAAATTATGTGTTAAATTATACAGCATGATACTTTCTCACTATTAAATAATTCACAGAAGCCATATTTCAAAACAAAGTATATAGTACAAAACTATAGATTTTAAAGAGTATAAAAATATAAGTCTTTTACGGTTTGGTTTGCCCTGAATACTCTAGAACTTGACTTGAAAAAATCAACTTTTTGTCAAAATTGACAATTTTCCGTCATATCAAATATTTATTCGTAGATCTGAGATTTTATATCATAAATAGTTGTAAAATATTGAAAAAAAATTAAAATGTTAGAGTACGTTTTTTCAAATCAAAATAACCTGGATAGCACTGAGTTAGTTCATCAAAACCAATAATGATTACTCCAAAACGTCAACAGCGGGAATCGAGTCCCAAAACCTAAAGTGAGGAACGCCACACTTGTTTTCCGTGGCGCATGGTGGCGCATGATGGCCCAACCAACTTGGCCACTAGGCATTAATAGTAAGGCATTGCATATTTTATGTTAAAAAGACAGAATATCTTTACTATTCGAGAATATATTTTGTAATTAATACCAATGTTGCTAAAAGTATAGGAAGAAATCTGCGAAAGATACTCCGCCTTGAATTGATTTGTCTATGAGATCAGTCCTGTTGTGGATAAATAATAATAATCTTATATTTCAAGCCCGTCACTGGGCCGTATGGCTCAGTGGTCTTTGCTCTCGGAGAAGAGAAAACAGAGCTAACATAAACACGGGTTAGATTCCCGTCAAGACACTTTTACTCGCTGCTTTTTACGATGCTGAACATGACTGGGCAATTTTCATATAAATAACAATAATTCTGTTTACATTTGCTCTATTTTTTTATTTTACCAATCCTTATTGATTCGACTTGTTAGTTGATAATCTAGTCACGTTCACTTGTTTGTTGTTTTGTTATCCCTACGAGTCCAATCTCAAATACCTTGTATTGTTATTGATCTAATTACTATTTATGGCCTGTTCTATCCATTTATACAGCCAAGTTTTGTTTTCACATTCGCCATTTACAATACCAAACCATCATAATGTTTTTTTAATTTTACAGATCATAGATGGTTAAAGCAAACACACTGTACAATCAATATGTCAAAAATTCTACTTGATAATAATAATACCATATACTTCAAGCCCAGTACATCAAATACTGTACTTGAATCAGCTTCTTTGGTCACATTAAATGCATCAGTGCCCAAATTAGAGAAAGATACTAAATAGTACTATAATATAAGGACATGTATTGACAGAGTTGCGAGCACTTATAGGCGGGGTGTCCAAACCCCATGAAAATTGGATAGAACAATTATTGATAAATAGACACTATACAACACTTGTAAATTGTAAACGGTATGAAACCATTATTAATCATAAGCGCCATAGACAATTGTTAATTCTGGTTTTGTATTTTAGATAGTGCAAACGACCAGCAACTGAGGGTAAGTAAACGTTGAAGCTCAGAATGGCTGATGATTTTTCAAGTTTGAGGTCTCCGGTCAAAAACCGGTTTGATGCTTCACTCAATATTAAAGAGTGTGGATTATCATCAAACAAAGCAGCCACGCCTGAAAAATTAATTCCGGAAAAGTCGCCCATGGCACAACTTCCTAAGATATCCATGGCTGAAAAGTCGAGATCTGGCCCCGTGACCTTGTCACCGACCAATGATGACGACTTCCAGCATTCTATCAACTCCACGCCTCTTTCGCACAAGGAAAACTTGATTCCGGTAAAGCAGACGCGCGGGGCTGATGCCAGCATCAACAACGTCTCTGATACCAGCCTCATGGACGTGGATATGGACACCACCGGAGGTCTTCTGTACCGGGGCCTCGGAACCCCGGAACCAAACTCTCGTAAGTCAGTTGAAGACACCTCTTTGGAGCTACGCACGCCATATATGAACAAAACACGCAACAACTCTTTGATGCTAAACGCGTCGCCAATTCCGGATCTCACGCCGCCCCCAGAATCTAAAACCAAATCCCGCATATACGAATCTGTCAACAGTCCATCATCATTCACTTCTGGCACCAAAAGAGCAACTTCCACTCCTATAAGTCTCACCAAAGTTTCTTCAGCTCCAGGATCCGGCCACAGATCACAAGTCACAGTCTCGTCTGGAATTAGAAAAGTCTCTTCTCCAGGTCTCAAAAATATTGCTACTCCAGGTCTCAAAAGAAGAACAAGTAGCACTTTTTTACGTAGACAGCCGTCGTCGGCCATTTTGGAGTCCAATCCATTGAAAAAACAATTTAAATCGCCCTTGAAATCATTGTCAATCTCGACAACTTGCTCGCCATTGAAAAAAACGTCACGTAGCATAGGAACTATGAAAGAATTCAGTAAATCAAATGAAACAGCAGCCAAATTGTATAATATAAGCAAACAGATGGCTACTGAAACTGAGGAAATACAGAAAAAAAACTCTATCCTTACAAGTTACAAAAATTTGAAATTAAACAACCCAAAAACAGGCGAAAAAGATAAAAAGTTGATTGAAAAATGGCTAACGATTACCCAAGCGGCTTCTGAGACCTTGTTGGCACTTTACCAAAGGAAAATCTTGGAGAAACATGGCTCTTTTCGCGAATACAAGTTGTCAAAATACGACGCGTTCCGCCGGAGTTTGAGATGGAAACTCTTGAACGCCATCGACGACAAGTTTAACGAGATGAAAGAGAATGAAAACTTTGCTAGACTATCTGAATACGAAAAAAAATCAATAGAAAAAGACTACCAACAGGCTAAGGCATCAACATTGAACGATTTCAACAGACAGTGCGACATACGTTTCAAGGAAATGTTCAAGGATGACATTGCCAAGACTAGAAGTCCTGAACCTGACACTTCTTCTCCGATTTTTGTCAAACATGCAAACAGTGCAAACGACGTCTTGGATGAATACGAAATGAAGGATTTGTATAAGGACTTGAAACTTGATTTCTCCTTGATATATGGTGACCGTAAATAAGTTGTTAGTACTAGAATGCATTGTGTATTGGGAATTTGAGTAAAGCTTGTTGATCTCTGTACATCAACACTTCATTTCCCGAGGTATTGGTAAACCTTCTAACTTGTGTTGCAAATACTCTTTAAGAAATCATAAAAGTAATGAAATTTCGAATTTGCAATCGATTTCCGCCTCTAGCCAAAACTGCTTAGCATTAAATTGGCTATTTCAATTTTTTTTTCCGATTCTTGTTGTTTTGCATTGCATTGTTTCTCGCATTTTATATTTATATAATCACTATCTTAATAAGCTTAATTCAGTCCCATATTGTAGTAATAATAATGATATCTTATATTTCGAGTATATCTCAGGATTTCTAAAGAGACTTGGTCAAACCCAATCTCGTCCTGTTAATCATAATCTTCTCACCCAATTGGTTGAAAGTAAGCATTTGTCTAGGCCATGTTTCACTTGCCTATAAAGCCAAGTTCACCTTCATAAAACAGCGAGTAAAATGTGCTCATAGTTGAGACCTTTAATCTCTTTTCCGAGAGTAAAAACCGCTGCACTGTCCTACCCAGCAGCTTCCTATATTTTGTGAAAATAAAATTGTCAAATATTGAAATTTCAAAAACAGTAATTTTTGCTAATGGTATATAACAATCTTTGCCCTATTTTGCCGCTGTGCATAGCAAAATAATGTTTTTGTAGGTGAATTATGTATTGGAACGATTTCCAATGATATTTGACAATTCTGAATGATTTTTCAACAGTTTCATGATATTTCCTTTTTGAAAAAGAGCTTCACAAACCTGTAGATTTTCTCAGTTCTGACAAGTACGCTTCGTAAATCGCAGTCTACTTTTTTTCATAGGCTATTTCATGAAGCGAAATCTGTTTCGTTAAATCTGTTTTGCTGGTTGAAAATATAGAATTTTCCTTTTGGTTTTCTCTGTGTGATTATCAACAAATATAGTTAACAGCCATTTGTCAATAATCCTAACTGTAACTGTAAAAGTCCATATTTCATGCTTAAAGGCCAGTGATATTTTTCCCTGCTGTTTAGAAAGTTTTTAAAATACACTCATAAATCTTTCTTATAAAAAAAATTATCCAAATAAATTTAAAAATCTCTTTGATTGAAAAATTCCTCAAAAATAACGTCCAAAAAAAATCTTCCTTATCGAAAAAGTGTTTTCAAATCACACTTCTTAAATAGCCATCGCCTGGTTTTTTAAAACCCAAAATTTTCCAATAATAACACAGCATCCCCGCCATCATACAATCAATATAAAACCACCACTATCCTACCAAAACACACGCCTTTTTGCTTCTCTACTGATATTACTCAATAACCTTTATATTCTAAACACACGTTATTGGTGGATGCATACGTCTGCATATTTATGCATACTTACACATAATACTACATAAACGTCTTTAGAGCTGGCGAAAAGCAGACAGATGGGCTGAGAACAAGTTGGAAACATGATAGAAGGCATAGTGGATGGTGTGTAGAAAATATATATGGGTCTTATCAGTGTTAGCCGGAGACCCGAGTATACGTTAATTGCAAAACGGTTTTTTTTTTGCTTTTTTTTTGGATGCTACCGTAAAAAGACGTAGGAAAAACAAACCAACTATAGTAAAAAGCGACGTTTCTTGCAAATTTTCCGTAATGATGTCAACCAAACCGCATATACGGCAGATAGTAGACTGGGATTCCCAATGTTTAGGGACGATAATTAGCGGCGCGGCTCTACGGAGCAACCAGATAAGGTATTTGCTTGGATCTGGAAAGTAAATTTTGTTTGGATCTGGAATATTTAGTTTGTATGTAGAAAAAGCATATTTAGTTTGGATCTGGAAACCGCAATTCGAAACTGGGGCCAAAAGATGATGTTTGTAAAGAAGGAGGAAATGGTAAAACAGAGAATGACGTGTTGTCTTTGTTTTTTTGTTTTTTTGAGTGAAAAAATTTTGGAGATTTCTTTTGTATTATTTGACTTGTAAGAGAATTTTGGAATTGATTGTGAATAGATCAATCAATCAAGTTTTTGAACAAGATTCGATTAATAATTTTTTAGAAAACATGATGAAAAAGACATGACTATTTATTGTAGAACTGAACCGAAATGGAGAATGGCTATTTGCAAAATATAATAAAGAATTGTTATTTTTCATTTAAATAGTGACCATTTAAAATGTTGAAAACCCACCCAAAAATTGATATAATATAACTGGTTATAAAAAACCAAACAAAGATAAGAGTATAGTATAAGTAAAATCATTTAAACGTAACAAAGCTTTAGAAAAAGAAATAAAAAAAACACTTTCAAATAATTAATCAACCTGAGTGGTTTCAATCTTTGATTCATTCATCCATAAGTCACCAATGACCAATGGTTCTCATTCTATCTCTATATATCATTTCGGCATAAACGTTTCGTGAGAAATAATGACAACTTCGACAAGCAGTATGAGAGCAAGCTGTGCAAATAAGACTAAGCTTTTTCTCTAGAAATGGAACAAGTTGGTTTTCTGTTTCATAATGAAACTGTTCAGTGCTGCAATTACAACACCGCCAGTCCTTGACACTGAAATATCTATCACTTGGATCCATCATAGGATGTATAGTTATGATTTCACAACTCACACTTTAGATCAGAATACCAGCCAACACTATATGGCAGTTTGAAACCATGAGAAATCAATAAAGTATAACAGAAAAATAGCTGCAAAAGAAGAGGTTATATAACAACTAAACTCAATTACCAAAAGCCAAATCAAATAAACCAAACCTAAACAAGAAAATATCCAACCTGGTTCAAATCCAAATGCAAAAAAAAAAAACAACAGCAGCTTGTTGGTTTTAAACTCATGTGAGTGAAGATGCTAGTGTTCTCTTTTGATAAAAAGTCAGCAATTGAAAAAAAAAATGAAAAAAAAAAAAAAAAAAAAAAAAAAAAAAAACTACCAAAAACAAAAAAAGTCTAAAAACCCTAATTCCCCGATCTGTACTATAACTATTTAAGGATTATATATGACCAGAGTTATAATTTATGAATCTTAGGAAAAACAACCGAATCTTCGGCTGATAAAACGCGATACCGAGAAGATAATGTGCTACTGTAAACTAACCGATTCTCGCAGACTAAATATAGTGACACGCTGCTGGATACACGGAATCTAAACTGAATATTTGATCTACTTTAGTCCAGCAAACATGGCCTGCCTGCTGACTTTGATAGAAACCGGTATTACCGAATAATGTCCTAGATCTGGCAGCGATAAAAGGAATTTGTATTCCCAAAAGGAATACCGAATGAATTAAGAATTATTTTGGCAAATTGTATCAATATACATGTCCTGGAAGCCTATGCATTATCTATGCTAAGGACAAGTATTTATTAAAAAGAATCGGGGTCAAAAGTGTCAGTTAGGACGGTTGGGACTTTTAGATGGTTGGAAACGGCAATAGATAGAACGGTAAATATGCAAAATGGATCCGAGCCCAAATGTCTTCTGTAAAACACACATGTGAGTTGCAGTAATAAAACTGATCGAAAAAGATCATTCAGTATACCGAATACGATGCCGGGGCCCCTTCCATAGACTTTTAAGGTTATACTTCTGCATAAGCCTCAAAACTTTGATGCGGACTCTGCATCGGCCACGCAAAAAAATACCCATCTAAGGAAACAATTTGCATACCAATGCATTCTCACGAACAAAAATGTTCACACCCTATGCAAGTATGCATGTCATGCATGCATAGTATGCATGCATGACATGCATACGCCGGCAGCCCACACACGATTTATCCCGTAAACCGTACTTTAATCGATTATATAGAATCTGAAGCTTTTTACAGTCGTTTTACGAATCTACTAATCTAGAGTTTGCACTTTGAAAATTACCATTCATATACTACTGTACATATATTGCATCTATATCAGTTTGAATCTACAAGTACATAACCTCAAAATACTTTCATTGTTCTGCCTTGAAACAATAGCAAAAGAAGAGATTTTTTAAAAGGTCCTATATGCATGGAAGTCTTGGAAATCTTTTCATATTACCACATTTGATATTGGCGTGTGGCTGGTGACTGTTAACGGTTGGCACTGATGAGTAGAGCCGTGGCTTAGGAAAAGAAATTGCTGATAATATTGTCCATCAGCTTCGGCATCTTTATGTCCACGACGTTAGTAGTGCCTTGTAGGAAATTCCCGATTAAAATCGTAATCGTCGATCATTTGGATCGCCATTTGCGGTGTGTTTTGCAATACTGGCTGGCCGATTGGGAAACAAGTGTTGAAACCAGATTTGCGTATACGTTTTGCAGCTGATCCTACTGTGAATATGACGTAGTTATTTGAAAACCAGCTGTCAAAAGTCAATACCAAAATTTAGAGTTTTTTTGGTACTGTTCTATTGGTAGTATTTATTGAGTGCTGTTTTTTTTTACTGAATTTTAATAAATTTATGAATACAACAGTATTGTTGTATTTTCTCCAGTTTTTGTTATGAATACTACGCTTTGTAGTATATTTACCATTCATTTCTCATCAAATACAGTAACTTACTAAATAATGCATTCTACCAAGTATTGTCACTGATCTCTTATTAAAAACTAATTCTTTTAATATATGCACGGACTGAATATTGTATTCCACTCAAGACTCGATTTGGAAATCACATTTCAAACATTTCTTATACAAAACATATTGGCAGCACATTTGCATATTTGCAAGCAGACGAAATATCATTGGACATTGAAACTCTACAAAGTATAATTACAATTATGAACTCAAAAACCATCTAGCCAATAATCGTTCAAAGCAAGCCAAGACAATTATTCATACCACTCCATGAATGTGATTGAAGGTGCGTTTCATTTCATTACAAACATCCCTATTAACAATTCTTGTTAATATATTCTAACTACACACACCCAAACACCACCTTAAATTTGACCAATCGTAGCGCCGCGCTCAGCCCCGGGAAAAAACCCGAACACCCAGTTCGGATATAGTGCGCTTAGCAAAGCAACTTGAAATTATAGTGAATAAACCTTGTAATAATAAGAGTTGCGCAGCTTTAAAGGGTAGTCAGTGATATTGTTTCGGCCAGTAATATTGCTAGAAGCTGGGGACCATGTAATTATATTTCAGTAGGCATTGAAGGATATAAATTCGGTCGATCCGTCAAAACAATTCGAAATGTAAATGTAGTTTTATCTGTATATTTATCTGTATATTTATCTGTATATTTATTCCATCCCGTTTTATAATCAATTATCAATGTCTTCATTTTTAGCCAAAGAACATCAAATTAGCGGCAAGACTGCTCTTATCACTGGGGGCACCAAGAATTTGGGTGCAGCCACAGCCAAAGAGTTAGCAAGATTGGGTGCTAATTTGTTTCTTCATTACCGGTCTGATCCTGGTGCTCAAGAGTTGAAACAACTTGTTTCTGACCTTGAGAGCTATAAGGTCAAAGTAGAACTTTATCAAGGAAGTTTGGAAACCGCTGACGACATTACAAAATTGTTCTCTGCTGCAAAATCAAAGTTTCCAGCAGGAATTGACATTGCCATTAACAATGTTGGTCAAGTATTGAAGAAACCAATCACTGAAATCAACGAAAAGGAGTTTGATTCGATGGATTTAAATAACAACAAGACCGCCTTTTTTTTCATTAAAGAAGCCGGAAAAAATTTGAACAAGAATGGCAGCATTGTGTCTTTGGTGACATCTTTATTAGCTGCCTACACTCCTTTCTACAGTACTTATCAGGGAACCAAGTCTGCCGTCGAATACTATTCAAAGGCTGCTTCTAAAGAGTTCCAAGAAAAGGGAATCACCGTTAATACAGTTGCTCCTGGTCCTATGGACACTCCTTTCTTGTATGGTCAAGAAGAAGACGGTGACATTGAGTTTTACAAATCGGTCGGTCTTCACCAAAGATTGACCAAGGTCTCGGACATTGTTCCTATCATCAGATTTTTGGTCACTGAAGGCAAATGGATTACTGGTCAATCCATCTATGCCTCTGGTGGTTTCACCGCTCATTAGTGGTTTATATAGTTTGCTGTTTCGTTTTGTATGTTTAAAATCAGACATGTGCTTGTTTTTATCTCATTGTGAAATATTTGTATTAGACTAGGCTATTGATCGTTATACGTTTTTTGAAAAACCAGAAGAAATTAATAGGACCACTAAACCTGCTAAATAACTTACGAGTATACGGAACGACATATATGATACTATTAGAACATATTATATAGAATGTGAATATATATACTATTAGATAGAATATCATACATCATGTTATTATATGGTTTTAGACCAAATCGTAATTGTCATACAGCTCTTAAACAAATATTTCATAAATTTAAGGGATGTACTTGATGGATAAAAGGAGATATTAAAGATTGTTTTGATTCTAAACGTGATTTCACAGGCAATTATAACTGTCTAAAATTTGACCTAGACTGAAGCTTAGGGTTTATTTTTCAATATATCAAATAAGAAGAGAGTCTCTTGGCCTGTGGCACAGTGGTCCTTGCTCTCGGGGAAGAGAAAAAAGACCTAACAGGAACACGGGTTCGATTCCCAAGACGACACTTTTACTCGCTACTTTTTACGATGCTGAACGTGATTTCACAGGCAAGTGCAACTGTCTGAAACACGACCTAGACCAAACTCTAGTGGTTACTTTCAACCAACTGGATGAGAAGATAACGATATATAAGATTATGATCATAATCTTATCCCAGTCCGTTCAGACATGGCGCGCATATAAGAAACTAATATTTAATGGACTCAAAAAATAAGCTATTCTTTTTCTTCTTGTTAAAAAATAAATTTCTATATATATTTTTGCGCTGAAGCCGGATGTAGATAAATTTAAATAACTAACTCTTTGAATTATTGGTCTAATGTTAATGTTTATACAGAATTCGTCATGCATATTAATGCATCAATATGCACAAGTCAGTTGAAATTATGCACTAATCACACCGCCCTTAAGAAACACGAAATAAGATGATGTTTTTGTTTTTGTATAGTAGTTAATTTATAAAGTAGAGAGGTGTGAAAGCTGAACAATAAAGTATTACCATGAGGCAGTTTAGAAAGGGGCTTCAGGAGAGGAGTGCGAATGTGACGCCGAAGAAGCAGAAGCAAAAGTTGGGATTTCTTATATACGAGGACGGGTCGCCAGAGCAGGAGGCACGTCATCGGTTTCGAGGCGAGCTGGATGACATGGAGCTGGAGGACAAGGAAAATGGGGTGCTGAAGGAGAATATGGAGCCGGCGGTGACGGCGGAAATCTTGAATTATGATAATATAATGAATAAGAGTATTATAGAGGCTTCGGAGCAGAAGAAGACCAGAAACCCATTGGCCTCAAAGAGTATTGTATTGTATCCAGGGTTCCTTGAATTGGCACCAGATGCCGATACGGCAGCAGCAGCAGCAGCAGCAGTAACTACAGCGCGAAACAGCAGTACAAATGCCGTATACAGTAGAAACAGCGCGTCTAGTAGTAAACAGAGAATACTTCATCTTCCGAAAAAGTCTTCTCCTTTAAAACCCATGGCGTTCCAGGAGAACAGCTCGTTCAACACGCCTACACAGCACAAGGACCAGTCGCCCACAATGTACGACAAGGACTCTGTAAACCGTAGAAGCAGCATTTCCATCTTTCTGTCACCGGCAGCATCACCTCTCAAGTCAAAGCTTACAAACAAACTACTTTCGTTGGCTTCCAGCGACGAAAACTTTGCCAGCTCTGAATCTCTTCAGTCAAAGCTGAGCAGCAGCTTCAGTTACCGCTCGAAAACCATCTTGAACGAGAAAAGCATGCTTGGAATCCCAGCTGTCAGCTCCTTAAGCTCTGATTCGCTACAGAAACAAAAGGTTTACAGAGATAACGTCCCCAATAGCAGCTCCCTGAGCTTGTCTCCTAAACGGAGAGCACGGCCAGGCCGTAGTATCCCTAAATCCTCGTCGGCATCTCTATATTCTCGTAGCTCTGCTGCCCTGTCGGCTCTCAATTCGCCCTCCGACAAGTCTGTGGCAAGCGACACTGAGGATTGCTTCAAAATCAGGCGGCTAGACGTGCTCTGGGCGCCCCAGCAGAACTCTGCGGTGTCTGACGACGAATGTAGAGCTACAAAAAAGGAAATCAATGCTGTCTTGGATAGAAAATTGCCCAATTACGTCACTCCTCCAAGAAGCATCAATAAACAAATCTTGAACCAGTTGCTTTCCAAAGTGCCTCACGAGCACCACCGTTACAAACATCCAAGTGGTCGTAAAACCTCATTAGCTCGTAATCATTCCGTCTCCGATATGGACAGAATCAAAAAAGAAAATACATACTCTAGAAATTTGAGAATTTTACTAACTAACAAGGCGAAAAAAGATATCCCACAATCAAAACATTTGATTAACGACTCCTCCAATGTCAACTTCGGGCAGGGCATCAATGACGGCTACCAGAATAGCTCCTCGCAAAGAATGAAAATCGACAGTCAACAGTTGAAGTTTAAAATCTTTGCCGATGAGTAGAATTCATTTACAATGTATTGTATTTTAATTTATACTAGTTTGTAGCAAACCAGTAAGAAACGATCAAATTCTTTCAATTGTTAGTGATTATTAGGCCGCTGGGCCGTATAAGGTGCAAGTGCAAGCGTCTAAAACACGACCTAGACCAATGTCTAGTGTTCACTTTCCTTAAATTATGAAATCAAGTTGTAGAGTCAGCATGACACTGCGAAAGTTTAAAAATGGCAGGTTCTGACTATTTAAAATGTCAAGACTGTGGATATTGAGATCCTAAGAATGATCACCTATCTACTTGCCGAAATGGATAAATGAGCAAGAAGAAGATAACAGAAGCTCAAGCAAGGTTCTGAACTTGATCAAGGGCTTTAGAATAGCTGAAACTTTGCTCTTCTATTTTGATAATAAAACTTTTTAGATCTTATATATATTATATATATATATATATATATTTCATCATTTTGTTCTACAATTTTACTATTCTTATTCTACTTTTATTATTATTATTATTATTATTATTATTATTATTATTATTATTATTATTATTATTATTATTATTATTATTATTTTAAGCATTACACGGGGTTATATAAGATTATTATCATATACTAAAGATCCGTTCGCGCTTTTATATGAAAAATGATAATTGTCTTTTGCTAGGCGTCTATCAATACTAAAGATACCATTACCAATTACCATTATGCTACTCCATTCCATTTACTTCTCAAATTAGTTAAACCTTTATATTTATATTCGCGTAATTCATCATACAACTTCTTTCTATGAGCCAAATAAAACGACGAAAGCTAGCTGATGAGCTTCAGGAAAACAGCCTATTAGCACTATTATCAACCGATACTCCCAGTGCTAAAACAGTCACATTTGCTGCTCCACTGGAGAACGTTGAGGCAAACAAACACCCCCAGGATGTTATCAATAAAGCACTGGTATCCTCCTGTGTTAAGAGTTTAGACAGATTACTACTTAATGAGTACACACGGAAGCTGTCACCAAATGTGCCGGGAGGATTCTGCCCAGGGAAAATGTATGAAATATATGGTTTGCCAAACTCGGCTCGGCACGATATGGTAATGAACATTATAGCCAATGTAATTGACAAGCACAACAGCCCCTGTCTCTATATCAATTCAGAGTACGATTTGCCACTTTCCCAGTTTCTGGCGTTCAAAGGATTCACTCCCCAATCGTTTGAGAATCTCGATGTCCTGGATACAAAAAGCTGCTCGGCACTGCAATTATTCAGCATATTTGCCAAGTTGTTGAACAGTGCCATTCGTGGCCCCGAAAATTGTAAACGTAAGGAATTTGCTCGTAGATACAAACTTATCGTAATCCACGATTTCCCTTCAATAATAGCTAATGAAATCGATGTCGTGGACAGAATCTCCGCGAAAAACCGCCAGTTGGTCAGAAAAGTCTTCAAAACCATCTTTGAACGTAAACAGTACGGCGACCGCTACAGACTCACTTCTTACGAAAGAGCTGTGACTTATGGTAAAAAGAGAATGACCAATAAAAAGAAAAATTTGAATATTCGTCAGTCATTTGAGTTAGAAAGAGATCAGGTGGTCCTCACTTTGATGGGAATATTCAAGAGATATTTGCTCCAAAACACTGATTGTGTGTTGATTTTAACAGGGGCCGTAGGTACACGAAACATTAACGAACTTCTTTACAAGGCAAAGGGAAGAGACGAAAGTATAAAACATGATCTCAAAGGTATGAAAAATACGGATATCAAAGATAGAGGTATTGAAAATAAGAATATTGAAAATAAGAATATTGAAGATAAGGATGTCAAAGATAAGGATACTAGACATAATGATATCAAAAGTAAAGATTTTAAACGTAAAGATACTCCAGATAGAATCAATAAAGAAAAAGATATCAAAGATTTTACAGATCATAAAAATAATAAAAAGTCAAAAGATTCTAAAGACTCCGAAAATAATGAAACTCCAGATACGAAACAACCCAACAAAGCTCAAGAAATCAATATCGATGATAATGACGCAGGAAACTCAACAGTTATAGATGAAGACACTATTGAAATAGATGATCCAGAAAACTATCCAGAAGAGTTTTTAGCATCGCCTAAAAGTGATAATGAAAACTATGACATTGTTGCGAATCAGTTTAGTGAAGCTGATTTAGAAGTGCAAATGAATTATAACGAGGAATCGCAATTTGTTTCAGAAGATTTACCAGAGGAAAAAAATATATCTAGTAGCTCTGTAAAACATAGCATCAATACAGCCCATTGTCATACACCATCGAGACCTATCTACACGGGCATAGGACATATTTATAATGCTTCTTATAACGTCATCACGTCCGAAAATAGGGTTCTTGACCCATTTGCAGGAAAAGTTCCCAAAATCAGAGAAGAACCAATGATAGATACAGAAGAGGAGGAGAAAGAAGAAGAAGAAGAAGAAGAAGAAGAAGAAGAAGAAGAAGAAGAAGAAGAAGAAGAAGAAGAAGAAGAAGAAGAAGAAGAAGAAGAAGAAGAAGAAGAAGAAGAAGAAGAAGAAGAGCTTGACGAGTTTGACGCTTATGATATAGAAGGTCTCGAAGCTCTAAAGCCAAAACCAAGCGTTTCTAAGGAGGCGATTCAGAAGGAACCAGCACAACCAGCGCAGCCTTTGGAAAATCCTGATCCGATTCCATTATCACAGTCCACGGATGTTGACTCGGAAATTCCAATAACATATTCTAGAAGTGATGCCAATACTAATGCCAATACTAATGCCAATACTGATACTATTTCTAATGATAATATTAATACTAATGCTAATGCCAATACTAATGTCAATACTAATGTCAATACTAATGTCAATACTAATGTCAATGCTAAAAGTAATACCAATATTAATACCAATGAAAACACTACTGAGAACCTCCCTTATGATCCTCACAACACCAAACTACTTCGAAGCGAAATGGTAGTTTCTAAAATTGGTGAGAATCCGATTTGGGCCGAGCAAATTGAGGCGAGAATCTTTTTATTTCAAAATTGGCTTGTGAAGCCCTCAGAAAAGACATTTGCAAACCGGTTTTTTGCTAAAAATGTCAAAGATGCTATAAGGCGTAGTGAAAAGAGCATTCTTTTACATGAAGTTGATTGGGCGATGGTAGAGAAAAGGGGCACAATATCGCTGAAGACAAATGTTAAAGGGAGAATGACATATGATTTGAATTCGTATCTATCACTTGCTGATATACAAAGAAAAGTAGTGAAACGGATGTGCAATTTTACCAGAACTACGAATGGTGTGTTGATGGATTTACCTGACAATATTGAACAGCTCATGTGCAAAAGCCAGAAAGGTAAAGAAGCTGTTGAAGCATTTGATGATGACGTGGAAGATATGAAAGATGATGTGTTTGAAGATCCAGAATTCGACTCCGCTTTACATTTTCATTTCAAAAACACATATCCTGATAAACTGCCAATAACGTCGGAATTGGTGGACCTTTCAGACTTTTCCGAGCTGGACTCGCCAAAGCAGAAAGAGGAGGAGTTTCGCCAGGTGATAAGTTATGGTAAAGCGGGAGAAGAAAAGGAAAAAACAGGAAACAAGGAAGAGAAGAAAGAGAGACTTGAATGGAGACTGGAAAGTATTTCAAGTTCTGATGAAGAACTGGTTGTCGATCCAATGACAGAAAGTATATTTTTAACTCAAGCAGAATACATGTCTCTGCCAGAAGTTGAAAATGAGAATACTGAATCCAATAGTCAATATAATGATCCATATGTAATCCCTGATTCACAGCCTTCAGTTGATGATGAGTTGCTTTTGGATGAGGAACAATATAACCGTACAATTACTGTGGTGAAAGAAATGTTGTCGAAACCAGAACAACAGCCAGAATTGGAACAAATTCTTGCTTATATAAAAAAAGCGCCTGCAAGTCGTAAAGATTGATAATTATTGGATAAGCCATTGGGCCGGATGGCTAGTGCTCTTGGACCTAGCAGGATAGTAGTCTCAAAGAAAAGAAAAAGATCTAACGGGTTCGGGAGTGAGTCAGTTAGAAGACATGATTAGGGTTTCCCCACTGGGTTTTATCAAGTCTCTTTAGACATGGCGTGCATATACGGAACTGATATTTACTGGACTCGGAATGTATCATATTATTATCAAATATTGGATAAATATTGGATGTTTTGATAGTACATTTGTGATATTTATGGAGCCTTTTGAAAGTGATGTAAATAGTTTCGGTAGTTGGTGATTTTGTATGAGCTGAAACAGGCCAATACACAGGTCAGATGTTACAATTTGTACAGTATAATCGATTATTAAAATAGAGTAACAAAGTTTTCATTGATCCATATTATTTGTATTTTTTATTTTCTTGTTTAGTTTCTCAAATCTAAGCAGTTCATCTTAAATAATTTAGGTATCATTGGAGATGAACTTGTATATGCTTCACATAGCACAATTTTATCTGGTAAACTTCTATATACTTCTAGTCCTATGGTTTTAACGACTAGACGCGTTATATTCCATCATGCTATGTTTATTTTGTATGCAACTGCTTGCCTTGTTTCATTTTACTGATTCTTATTGGCTTGATTTATTATTGGGCACTCATGGCCATTTTTTGCGATATACTTACGAGTTTACAGTATGGTATCGCACCGTTCTCAACACTCTTTAAACTATATTTTCTCCTTTATTTAAGACCTCTTCTATCCTTTATATAGTACCGTTTTTGCCCATTTTCCGGTCGATGCAAATCTATCTTAATATTACAATTTACATATTTCAAATAGCCGCTGGGCCGTATGGCTAGTGCTCTTGGACAAGAAAAAAAGATCTAACAGGCTCAAGGGTGAGAACATTATGATCAAAAGGACGTGATTGGGTATTATCAAGTCCCTTTACACATAGCGCGTATATACGAAACTGATATTTACTATGATATTATAATCATTATTCACTTTCAAATTGAACATTTTACTGAAAATTTACAATGTACCAAGTAAGAGATGCACGTGATATGTGGTTAAGAAAGATTATATCTATAATGAAGGATAAGTTATATTTTAAATTGTTATTAAAATGTTGAATAAATTGCACAAGATGGAATTGACGGTTGACAATTTGAGGCGAGTTCTTACGGACACGCTTGAACGCAATTCTGAAGGTAAATTAGCGGAGAATCAGCTCAAAGCGTGGTCAAATGGGTCGAATTATCATTATTTTCTCCAGTCGGTATATTTGGATCAAGCGTTACCTTTACAAGTGAGATGGCTTAGTGTGATCCAATTCAAAAATGGGGTTGAGAAGTATTGGCGGAGCGGCAAGAAACATGTGATACCTCTAGAGGAGAAACAAGCTATTATCGGGCGTGTATTTGATAATATTGCTGAGAATAATTCACAATTGATGATTCAGAATGCCCATTCTATTGCTAGAATAGCTAGAGTAGATTTTCCTACGAGTTGGCCAAATATCTTTGCCCAGATTGAGCATCTATTGTTGCAGGCATTCAACGAGAAAAACTATGTAAAATGCTACAATGTTTTGACCATTCTTAACCAGGTGGTGAAAAACATTGGTCAAGTCAGAATAGGCAAGGCTAAAATAGCCATGCAGTCCAAAATGCCCATCATAACTCCTATTGTGATGAATATGTCGTCGTTTTTCTTCAAAGAATGGATCCACGACTTCTCTGTTGACCCTATGATTGTAGACGTAGATTATCTTTGTCTCAAGGTGCTACGGCGTATACTAGTGGTAGGATATTCATCGCCTCACAACGAAATGTTGGTCAAAGAGTTTTTCAAAAGCAATCTTGCCAATTTTCAGACATTAATGGTGCAATATAACAAGTTGGATGAGTCTTCGCCAATTGTAGAGAAAATCAAAGGGTTTCTTAAATGCCAGGGCAAATTGTACTATAATTTTGCATATTCCCATGCCAATTCTTTTGTTTTGTTGGACAGCTTTCTGCACACGATTTTGCTTTTGCTCAACATTCTTGAAACACAGGCAAGCAGAATATATGAAAACATGGATGACACCTCGGATGATATCTGGTCTGTCATAGCTATCAAGTCATTGTTGATACTCAAGAAGATCATCACGTTGAATAACAAAGGAGAACCTACTCTTATTAAATCCAATATCACCAAGCTGGAAATCCGACAAGCTTCAGACAAGTTGAAGCTGTTTTTGACCAACGATGTGATTTTACCGTTGACAGAGTTGGTCATCAATTGGTATTTGAAGCTTCGGCCAGTGGATTTGGAAACTTGGAACGAAAATCCAGAGGAGTTTGTCAACGAAGACTTGTCAGAGAGCTGGGAATACCAGATCCGTCCATGTGCCGAAAACTTTTTCCAACATTTGATGGTTTCCTACAAGGACCTTTTAGTCCCATTTGTCATGAACAAAGTCAATGATATCAATGCTAAGGTGAGCACTCTTGGCTATGATTTGCCTCTCATTTTGCTCAAAGATTCTCTTTTTGCAATCATTCAACTCAGCGGTGTGGCCATTGCTGATATGGTTGATTTCGACACCTTTCTCGTAAACATTTTAATTCCTTCTCTCAGTGCTGCTTCTGACAGCAGTAAAGTTATGGAACTCAAGATCTTGAAACGTCGTACTTGTCTTATAATCAACGAATGGGTCTCTATCAAATGTTCCAGAGAAAACCGTATTGAAATCTACAAGTTACTCTTAAGTTTTCTAAACTCCGAAACACCAGACAATAACGACAAGGTCTTACAGTTGACTACGGTGCAAACGTTGAAAAACGTGATTGAAGAATGGGATTTCAACAAACAAGACTTTAAACCGTATTCCTCGCTGTTTATAAACAAACTTGTACTATTGCTAGACTCTATGGAATTGGTAGAATCCAAACTATTTATCCTAAACGGACTAAATGCCATTTTGGAAAGAAACGGATCTTATATTGACAAGTCCGAATTGGGCAACTTGCTTCAAGCATATCCTGAAATATGGGCTTATTTCGAGTCGCATAGCGAGAGTTTGATGATCAAAAACGTCTTGATCCGCACGTTGAAAAACTTGATTAAATGTTTCCAAGATTCTAAAGTAACCTCTGATATAAGCTTACAGATTGTAAATACTTGCTGTACATACACCTCAGACTATTATAGTGTTCTTTCTGAAGACGGCTTTGAGCTATGGCAGGCAGTAGTGGAACATTATCCTTTTACTGGAAACATTGAGCAAGATACTGTAGTGAAAACATTGGTGTTTGATATGTTTCCTTTAATATACGAGCCACTTTTGAACACCACCGAAATCTTGCCCTTGATATTGTCCATCATCAGAAGTTATTTCATCTTGATTCCAATGAACGTTTTGATAGGAAACCCAGAATTGAAACAATTGTTGACTGGAATTTTGTCAACAGTAGCTTCTAATCTTGCTCTGATGCGTGACGATTCCTTGGACATTGTTCTTTCCATCCTAGACGTTTTGTTTGTGAAATTGTACAATTTTTACAGCCCATTGCAGTTGAAAAACGATGGAAATCCAGGGATTGGAGCATTCTACGAAGTTTTAAAAGAGTCTGGCTTGTTCAAAGTGTTGGTGGAAATTATAGCTGATGAAGAGAATAATTCTATTCTTACAATTAACAAGTTGCTATTAACCCTTGCTAGAATATTCTACGGTAATAGTAATCTAACAGTTGAATTACTCAAAAACGTATTTCCTTCAGGAAATGAAACTGCTATTTTCAAACAGTTGCTCAATAACTGGTTAATCAACTCTAAAAACATCTTTGATGCCAGAAAAAAGAAACAAAACTTGTTGGGATTGAGCAGTATTTTAGCCATCACCGAAGATGCTTTAAAGCCTGTCATTTTCATCAGAGAAAACATCAATCTTCTTTTCTCAATGTGGTCCACGTATCTTGACGAAATCAACGAAAACGACCAAGGTGATTGCACTGCGTACTACAAGAACTTTAACTATTACGAGTTCGATTTGATGTTCACAAACAACCAAGAAGTGAAAAATAATACCGAAAACGTCAACTATGCAGAGTTGGAAATGTACAGAATGGATGAAACAGAAGAATTTAAGCGATACGAACAATTGCTACTTAATTATGACCCCATTCATAAAGTCAATTTGAAAGCGTTTATCGCCAGTCTTTTAGGACATTTGGAAACAGAGTTTGGAACCAAAACATACCGACAAATCCTTTCGTTTGTCGATGAGGGATTCTTGGAGCAGTTGCAAATGAAAATGGGAGTCGCCAAGTAAACTGTTGTTTGTATTGAGTCATTTTGGTATTTGAGAATATGACGAGTTACATTGTTATACTTCACTAAAGTTTAGTACTTGATGTTTTAAATATAAAGTGATTTTGATATTGATGACTTGATAATGTGTTAGAGTCTGATTTCGAATAAGAATTTATTAGCACTAGGTAATTAGACTAAATATGGTGATAGTATAATAATAAAACCACTTTAAAGTGTTCTATAGAAAGTGGATTTAATGTAGTCAAAATGTGAGTGGATGATCAGTCTACCAGAAAAACGGTTATTTATTGCTTCTGAAACACGACCTAGATCAAAGTCTAGTGGTTACTTTCAACCAATTGGGTGGTAAGGATATGAACAAGAGTTGGGTTTTCCCCACTAGGTTTTACCAAGTTTTTTTTAGCGAGTATATACGAAACTGATATGTACTGGGTTTGAAATACAAGATAATAAAAATGTTATTATTATTTTCTAAGTAAAAATATAGGAGCGCTGTTGAGAAATTTAAAATTAGTTCAGATGATACAATTAATTTTGTATATCTTGTAATCTGTAATTTTTTCAAAATACGAAAAGCAAATCTTGGGCTGTCTTAGAGTAAGTGGTCAAGCTCAACTCCATACGTTTGATAGGTAAGAATAGATAAGAAATTGGTTACAAGATATGTCATCTAGAGAGGAAGTTGGTAAAACCTGGTGGGAAAAACCCAAACATGTCCTCTAATAGACTCATTCCAGTGTCTGTTAGATCTTCTCTGAGAGTACTATCTGCTACACTATCCTGCTAGGTCTTTTTCTCTTCTCCAAAAGTACTAGCTACTGAGCCATCCGGCCCAGCGACTTCATTCTCAAATTATATAATTTATATCAGTTTTTACTAATAACTTTCGACGACCCTCTCTGCGATTCCTTTCTATTATTAGGGCCAATAAAGTACGTGATAAGCTGTTAATATATTACAAAACAATGTCTTGTTTTTACGCCTAGCAGTTGATTAATACAATCAAGCAATACTCATTGTATCTTGAATTGAAGACATTACCACTGGAACTCTGCCTACAATGGGCTGCCACCATGGTGTAGTGCAAGCTTTGACTTTATTTAATATACAACGGAGAAAAAATAAAAACGAACAATGTGAAACTTCCCAAAAACCATATGGTATACGGTGCTAACAACGATGGCACCCATATATTATAATGAATGAATTTGCCCAGTGCGAACGGCAGTGTGCTGTAAAATGTTTATAAACTTCAGAACAACTAGCTAATTTCTTTCTTTTCCAACGGGTTATATTTAAGAAACTTTTCGATTAAATCCACATGAGTCAACACCATTCTTCTACAACAGTATCTTTTCAAGCCCAATTTGTCCAACGCCTCGGCCTCGGTGAGATCTTCTTCCAAGTAAGTAAGGTACGGTTCCCACTTGTCGCCGACAACCTTACCACATGAAAAACAACGAACAGGAATAATCATACTGACAATATTGATATTCCCAGTGCTTAAATTCTTATTGTATATTATCGATATACTCTTATTCTATGTACTGGGATCGAATAATAAGCGATTATTATTATTATTAAATATCTACACTAGTTTTCTCTCTAACTCTTATGAAAATATCCAAATTTTTCACATTGTGTCCGGGTAACACTGCTCATCTCAAAATTTTTTTTTTATTATTTTTCATGAAATATTTTTTTTTCGATGAGCTAATAGTAAATATAATAGTAAGAGAATAAAACGGTATATAGAGTAGGTAAAATGGTTAGGAAGGTCAACAAGAAGACTAATTGGGCATTATCTCTCATAGGAGGAGGCCGGCCGTTAAAACGAGGCGGATTGTATTCGTTTGATAACAAATATTATATACTTCCGTTCAACAATCAGTTGAAAGTGTACTATATTGCAACTAGACAATGTGTGAGAAGCATAGCAGACATGAGTTTTGAGTCACTTGTGGATCTGCGAGTAGACCCGTCCCAGGCTGGTTTGGTATGGTTTTTCAAGGCGTCTGGTGAAGTAATGGCTGTAAACTGGAAAGACAGATCATTGAAAGGCACTAGTGCTGTGGTTTATCAGAATAAGCTTGAAGGACTTGAAAATTTGAACATGATAGTGGATTTTCGGTTCAATTTCAGTTTGAATTCTTATGAGATCTTAGGACTTGTTGGAAAGACGCCTCACAAACCCACATCGTCCAGTGCGCACAAGAGAACTTTGGTGAAGGTGGTTCTCAAGATGGATACTGGATCTCGTTTTGAAGGGTCAAGCGTAGAAACGACTGAGTTATTGGCACTCAAAAATGTGGTTTTATATACCAAATCTTTGAATTCTAAACTGTTGGTGTTTTTGTCTGAACATAGCAATTTGCACAAGGCTAAAAAACCATTGTTAGACTTGACAATAGTAGAACTCAAATCTTTCAATGTCCATGACCAGCATTCGATGGTTTTGAAAAAAGACATTCGGATCACTTCGTTGGCTGTTTCTAATAGCAATATTGTTGCCGTGGGATTGTCATCTGGGGCCGTTGAGCTCTTGTATAATTTTGTAGGGTCTTCCAAAAAGCAGTTACAGCAACACCAATTCATTAGCAACAATAGCAAAGTTCTCAAATGGCATATCAACCCTGTTTCTGCACTTGGTTTCACCAAAGATGGAAATTATCTTTTATCGGGAGGCAAGGAACGAGTGCTTGTTTTCTGGCATCTTGAGTCGGACAAGTTGCAGTTTCTCCCGAGATTGAACGGTGACATTTCGTCTATCAGTACAAACTTCTTTAGTCCAGATATCAACAGTACGGTTTCTGCTGCCAACAAGAACGATGGCATTGATTATTACACCGTAGTATTGGATGTTCCAAACAGCCAGAATCACGAAATTGAGTATTTGGTGTTGAATTCCACTGAACTCACATCGAGACTTTCAATAAGTAGTCTTAGGCTCAACACTAGATATCCATTAGCATTGCTCCATAAAGAACGAAAGCGTGTTGCAAAAGAAATGGCAAATAAAGATAGCTCCCCAATTCATAGAATCGAAAAAGATTATACAGTAGAAGTGGAAATCAATTCTATTGATAAGAATCTCTATTTGGCAAACGGTTCGGATATCCAAAACTTTCATTTGGTCAGAAATGAACAGTTCTATTCACTCAGCGTGGTGCCTAAGATCTCCATTGGTAAAGTGAAAAGCGAATTAACATTGAAAGATCCTCGTGTAGACCAATTCAAATTCACTCATGACGGCAACTGGATGGTAACATTTGATGAATATGAAACTCCAAGTGTAGACAATGTTCTTTCTAAAGGACTGATGAGCTACAACTTGAAGTTTTGGAAATTGTCCAACACTACCAGTTCTGCTGGCAACGACGATACAAAGAATAACCAATGGGAGCTCACAACCAAGATTGTAGACCCACATGGGCCTGGTGTGAAAATCGTGGCCATCAAGGTGGCTCCCATGTCGTACTTCAACGGTGTTGCTGTGATCACTGTAGATAATAAAGGAGGAGTAAGATTATGGAGACCTCAACAGCCTAAATTGTCCTACAATGTTGCCAAGGCAAACAAAACACAACCTACAGCCTGGACTTTACGGAAATTTATTTCTTCCTTAACCAATAAAGAGGCTGACACTGTCTGTGTGGATTGGAGCAGTGACGCCACTTTGATTCTTGTAAGCTTGAATAATATCATATATACTGTTCCGGTAACCAACTTTGACAACTGGAGCTACCTAGACACGCAAAAGCTGCTCGTTAACAGCAAAGCCATCAAACAGATCAAGTTGATAAACAACGACTTACATTTGGTGGTCCTCACCGAAGAGTTTTTGTTGAATTACGATTTGATCAACGACAAACCAGTATATCAATACAAGTTGGACAGCACCAAGTCGGCCTTCAGCGAAAAGTTGATTGCTTTCCATGAAACCCACTTTGTTGTTGCTCTCAACTTGTTTGTGGGTAAATCAACCAAAGACAAAAACACCACCGTCCAGGCCCATTCAATGGTGTTGATATTTGATTACCTTCAGACAAAACCCTTGCATTTGTTGAATTACAATTATTACATTACTGCTCTCAAAGAAATTCCAGGAACTTTGAACTTCTTGTTCATCGACAACAATTACAATATCGGTGTCATCACCTCCTCTCTGTACATTGACTCCGATGCAGTATCCGCCCTTCCAGCTGCTGCGGTTCCTTCACTTTTAGCTTCTGGCGACGCGTTAGCTGTGGAAAAAGGTCCAGGATTTATGGAAGAAATGGTCTCGTTGGTCCAGACTAGCCAGACTTTAAAATTGAATGGCTCAATAGATAAAGACGGCGACATCTCTATGGGAGACATAGATCAACAAGACGACCAGTTCTGGTACGGAAAAAGAATCAATAATCATACCTTTGACACCGTCTTGTCTCGCGATTTGGACGGCCTCGATATGGAAGATTTGTTTGACGCTATTATGGACTGTATTTAGCATGTAGAAAGCAGAGTAATAAAAGTTTAGCATAGATGTTTGTTTTGTAACTGTTTCACTGTACAATTAACATTAATAAGCTTATCGATAACTAACCACTATGCAATATAACAAATTGATTTTTTTTCTCTGACTATTCTATATTAACAATTTTTGGTAACCTTGAATAATCACAGCACATATTTTGTGGAGTTGTTTCTGTTAAAATGTCCTAATTGCCATTATGTGTTAAATTGAATGGACTGGATATATCTAGCCGATCAAAGCATAAGACTAGAAGTATATACGAGTTTTCATAAGTTGTGCACTCGGTTTCACAGGGCCAATATTGTCACTAGAGAAATTCCATGATGAGAAATATTATTTGTAATTTCTTCAAGCTTTTAAATGGGGAATAGCCATATGCTTCATGAGAAGCATGTCTACATGCCTGCCTTTATCAATCAAGTTCTGAATATATTTTTCTATACCCTCTTTGGCTACATGCAGCTATCTAGGTTTTATATAACTAAACAGTATATAGCAAGGGAAACATCAAAACAGGGAAATGTAGCAAGAAAACCTTTTCAAAATATAATCAAGAAAGATACACCAATAAGGGCTGAGAACCAGCTGCTAACAGCATCATTAATAGATCCACTATTAGAAGCGCTAGACGATGGACTGGAAGAACTACTAGATGATGATGAAGAACTGGAAGAGCTACCAGACGATGAAGGAGAAGCGCTAGAAGAACTGTCATCACCATGAGTTGAACTGCTACTATCTCCAAATCCACTTTTAGGAATAGAGGAACTTGTGGAAGAAGCGTCAGATGTCTTTGAACTAGCCACGTTCAGAGTCTTTGAGACATCAGCACTTTGCGATTTAGAAGAGCTGGAACTTGGAGAAGAAGAACTGGAGCTTGAACTGGAGCTTGAACTGGAGGAGCCCGAGCTTGATTTGTCAATGTTTCCTAATATTTTGCCGCCCACAGATTCTATAGATGACCAACGGCCGGTACTGTCGGAGTATTTGTATTGGGAGCCGGTAGAGTAATCTGAGATCTTCAAATCAGTAAGATATAAGACAAATGGGGCTTTAGAGTAATCAGTAGGACCTCCAGCCCATTCTATGGTGCCTGGCTCGTTAGAACTGTCTCCGCCAGCCCAGACGCCAACATACAATTTGGAAGGCGTCTGAGGAAAACCGTCACTACTGGTGTTGGATAATGTTCTTACAAGAGAGCCGTCCACATACCATTTGACATATTCGTTGGTCCAGTCAATGGTGTAGGTATGATAGGAAGATTGAGGTTGGGACACAGTATGGTACACGCCACGGTCATAGGTGGTGGTGTCGCCTTTGGAAAAGAAGTTTGATTGAACCTGGGTGTCATCACCACCTAGCCATTCATAATCGATTTCGTCCAAGTCGTCTGATTGAAGATAGACAGTTGAAACAATTCCAGTGCCACTGGCGACCTTTGCCTTGAACTCTACTTTGCCAAACATTATATAGAAGTCAGATACAATGGATGGGTTGTCAAAACGTTTGGCTAACGAAAGTTGCAAACCGTCTTTTGAATATGACACTCCATTGCCAGATTTGTATGTCTTAAAGTGAGAACTGTCTTTGTTGAAGTCTTCAGTGATAGACGTGGCAAGAGCAACATCAGCACTGGATGTTGTAATAGCCAGACTCACTGCAGCATAGAAGGAAACAAGAGCAAGTATAAGAATCATTTTTATTGTAGTATTATGATTTACTGGTAATTTGTTTGAATAAATGGCTGATTTAGTATTTTACTGATAAGTTGTTGTAATGAATGGCTGATTTAATAATCAATATGATATTTTCAATGATAATTTGGTAATTACACCGGATAAATGGCCTAGAATATCGAATAAATATACTATAATCCACTATATCTTGGTCAACCAGTGTGTTAATAAATAGATCTGGTTATAATCAGTGAATTCGTGGATGCGTTACACTGGATACGTGGAGATTAATATATAAAAGAACAATACAGCCCCGTCAGGAAACAATGTAAAAGTTTAAACAATACAACCTAGTTGGATGCGATTTGGGGCGGATTGGTCCATGAATAGGGATGGCTGAAGACTTTTTTGATCTTTTAACGGCAGTTTATATTTAGATGCTGCGCCTAGTTCAAATGCCGTACAATGGAGGACTGAAACATCAGCATTAATGGATCGTTATACAACTGGTAAAACAGAAAAGAAAGATACTGATACAAACTTGTAACAAGAATAACTTCCAACGAAATGAATAAGATTTGTAGCAAGTGAATTATTGCATTATAGTTGAAGAATAAAAGAAATCCAACTTTTATGGACTAAATCTAGCCCCAATTCTTGTTTACCTTTCTTGATTGGATTGCCTTATTGGGAATCAGTGTACACCTATGTTTTATGAAACTTCTGGGTATATTGATGAGCCCTCTGAGAAGGGGTCAGTTTGTTGACATTTTTCTGGAAACATATGAAAAGGGTTGAAATTTTGAAGGAAAATTTATTAAGTTTATGGCAGGTATTCAAATTTATATAAGCTTATGTAGAGACTTTTGTAGCAGTGAAGATATTAATTTCACAGCCCTTTGGAACTAATGTGCACGTTAAGCTCGAGTTTGTTCAAAGATAGTTATTCCACCAGGTAAAAGAAAAACTAACTATTTTTTGTATGGTATTATCTTCAAAACTGTATTGATTGAAGTAGAACTACAATCCATGTTATTGATAATTATTCATTATTGAGCAGTATATAATACATAAATAGAAAAGATCATAAAATTGTGTTCCACTTGGAAATTTTATAGAGTAAAAAATGAAATAATCCCAGTTTCCAAACGCCAAAACTTTTGGTTCATTACATTGTGTCTAAATAACAGCAATAGTTGATAACAATTCGGCCAATTGAACCGTAATCACAGCTGGACACGGTCCTTGCGCAGACTTTGTAAAGCCAGTAAAGCTCTACGCATTTCTACATAGCTCAAGTGGATCTTCCCTGTGAAGTGGTCTGCGAGTCTACGGTCACTGTCTAAGCGACTAAGATAAGCCCCGCACACGCTGCAAACCTCTAATTTTTGCTGGCTTGCCTGACCAATGTTGTCAGTGATCTCACGCACTTCTTTAGCAAAGGCAGTCCTTTGAATTAGCAAGCCATCCAACTTTGTGCTCTCAAACATTGCCTTGGCTACAAGTTGGCGTGCTACAAGTTGTTCTATTTCTTGAGTAAGCAATCCAATCCGGATGTCCATGTCGTCCAACTGTCTAGTGATAGTATCTATTTTTTTTTCCTCTTCGGCAGTGTGTTTCAAGTTTTCTTCAGCAGCACTAATCTTGTACGAAACCAGGTTTATATGATATTGCAAATCGTGCATGTAATCATGTTCAAAGTCAGAGATCATCTTTTTTGTTCTCCGATCTTCTTCTGTTAAAAGAGCATCTATTTGCTGATTACTGAGCTTCTTTTTGCTGATGTTATCTACTTGTTTAGAAGCTATATTATTGCTATTTACATTGCCAGATTCTTCTGAAGAATCCCTGTTTTTGCTTACATCTGCTATAATTTCTTTCAAATGCTTCTCATAAGCACGTTTCTTTGAATCGTATAATATCTTGTATTTTTCCAAATGCAACCGTTTGCACCGGCCCATATCTTCTTTGGTGCCTATGAACAAATCATGTGGGCAGGTTCCCACAAGAAATGACTTGCAAATCCGGTTATCGTATAGATTTGTCAACAATTGTGACCTGCTAGTTCGGTATTGATCATGGCCATGGCTCTGTGCATGGAAATTATCTCTACCAAACAATTGCTCCAACACAAGCCGCTGCTCTGCTGCCATCGTTGCTGTTGTTGTTTATTTCAAATCAAAATTTCTATAGTCTTCAAAATTATTCAACCATCCATCATCTCCTTGATGTCTAATTTAACCGCCGCTATAATATATTTTCATGTATCCGGGTAATATTCGTTAATATACCATTGCGACGGGTCATGGAATATTTAAATCATGCGATGATGGTAGTAGTAGAGAAGAGATATGTTTAAGAATACCATAAAAAGCCAGAATGGGATTTGCAGTGACGTTGTTAAAAACCGGGGCGTTTTTTTTCAATGGAATGTTCCTAGTACATATTGTGCTGGACAATTATATGGAACTTTTACCTTCAAAAGGAGAGTCCATGCTTCCGACACTAAATGTAAACCGAGATTATCTCTTTATATCCAAGAGGTATCGACTAGGAAAAGATCTTCGGGTAGGCGACATGGTAGCAACGTTTAAGCCGACGGCCCCCGAGCAAAAGGTTTGTAAGCGAATCACCGGAATGGAGGGCGATTATGTCTTGATAGACCCGTCCAAATCATCCATTACCACCAACATTGGAGAATACTTGCAAGATAAGCTGATGGGGAGAGTTTTGCAAAGCGTAGCGGCCCATGACACGGGCCTGGTAAGTACAGGAAACAATGAGGAGCCGTTGAAATTGCATCGGCTTTCAGATTCGCTGCTTGAAACAATTGTAGGTGAGTTTTTGGATACTCTTGATAACAACACTTTGTATCAGCAGAAATCCAATGTCTCTTATAACCAGTATATTAGAGTGCCTGAAGGCCACTGCTGGGTGACCGGGGACAACTTGAGCAATTCAATAGACTCCAGAACTTATAATTGTACGCCCTTGGGCATGGTGGCAGGCAAGGTTGTTGCCAGCTTGTATGTGGGCAACCCATTACTTCCCTGGACGTGGAAATTTCATAAAATCGAAAACATTTATTTAGATGCAGAGTCATAATCCTTTTTTGCATTGCTATTTGCATTTTACACAATAATCAATCTCACTATAATATATTCATATGTGGTTCATTGTATCTATTGATTAGTAGATCACATAGTTGGGTGTCATTGGTTCTTTCAAAACAACATGTCACTAATCCTTTGTTCTTATACTGGTCTCTTATATTTCCATTCCATTGAATATCAGTTTTGTATACGTGCTGTCTAACGGGACTAGGTAAACTCCAGTGAGGAAAACCCAATCATGTCCTGTTGATCATAATCTTTTCACCTTGAGCCTGTTAGGTCTTTTTAGTCTTCTTAGAGAGTGTTTTCTGCTGAATTGTCCTGCCAGGTCTTTTTCTCTTTTTCTAGAACACTAACCACTGAGCCTTGTGGTTAAAACAATGTTATTCATAAAAAATCTTCAAAAGCACAAGCTGGTCCTTTTTTTGCAGTCAATAGGACCCTTGGATGAGTAAAATAAAACTTAATTACTTTAATAGCCTTGGGCTGAATGATACATAGTAGATTTGCATAGATCATCAAAACATTGCATTTTCAGCGTTTACACTTTTAAATGAATAAGCAACTCACTACTTTCTAGGACGTGAAAGTTTCATAATTGAAAGCATTTATTAAAATGTAGAGTCATGATCCTCTTTTGTTGTCACACTGATTGGTCGTTAATCAAGATATTGTCCGTACTTTGCTAAAGGAAATATAAAGCTACTGATTCAAACTTGCACTTTGTAGATAAACTTTCACTCTGTAAGTATATAACAACTCGTAATATGTTTTATCTTTAAACAATAGTAAGCTACTGGGCCGTATGGTATTATTATTATTATTAATGTCATTGATAAGAAAATTAACAATTGCATCAAATATTTAACATCCAAGTTGCTTTTGGCAACTACCCATTACCTTTAAGCAAATACAAAATATACATTAAAATTTATATAGTGTCATCAACTAAACAAAACTATACTTTCTCAAGCTAAAACAGTTAAATACCTAATCAATTTTGTATAACGTACCATTAGAACCTATTCTAACAATTGTTATAAACCACAACAAGTCTGTACACTTTCAATCAAACAAGCCAAAAATATATTGGACTTGTTTTATCATCAAAACGACAATTAAATCTCCTGCTGACCACATTCACATACATTTTACTAAACATCACAATGCCCGTCTATTAACTATACAAGTTTTACTTGGCAGCACCGCTCAAACGCTTCTGGAGCAAGATTCGGAACACCCGTGAACCAAACCAGACTCCTGGTCCAGCCAAGATGGCACTTTTAAAGATCAAGTTGAAAATACTGTCTCCAAGATAGTACTGGAAAAAGAAGACTTCCAAGGCAATAATGGAGCCCACGAATCCGGTTTTGTAAAGCAATCCGGTAGCGCCTCCATCGGCAATGGTTTTCAAATTGAAACTACCATGTGCCAATAAGGTACCTACAAACCACACCAAGATTAATCCGATGATAGCAATAAACACACTGGCCACCACAGGACTGGCCTGTTTGGCTGGGCCGTGGAATATATGGTGTATTTCTGGCTTGGCGGCATATCTAGTTGGTGCTACGTATTTCTTGCTTACTTTACTAATAGTAGAAGCATTTACTTTGAAGGCAGCAACCTTCTTAACTACTGGTGCATTGACAGCATAATCACCTACTACCACACTGACATCCAATTGCTGGTCTGGCGATGAGAGCAAAAGATTTTTTGAAAGCTTTGCAATCGGAATAGAAATACTGGCTTTGCCATCATTACTGACTTTTGGCAAAAGCGATTGTTCCAATCCGCCCTGTTGTTTAGACAACACCACAACTACCTGGTTTGGTCTATATGGTTCCTTTGTCTCGGGATGCACCACTTGAAACTGAATTTCAATTGGGTCTTGCTCATTAGCTACCAAAAGAGGCTGTTCTGCTGGTTTGCAACAAGTAAACGCTACTCTGCTATTACCATTACTAATTTGTCCGTTTTCTATTTTGAAAGCACCCACAAAACTGATGAAAAAAAGCCACATAAATACCCCTAGAGGCAAACTGAGTTGTCCAAATTGCATTTTGCTGGTTTTCCTTGTATATATACCCACAAATTGAATGTTTTTCAGCGTTATAATTAATTCATTTTCTGTTTATATAACATGGAAAATTCACTAATAAAAACGTGTCCAGTGGCATAATAAAAGAGGCACGTGATAATTAAATCCATGACGGATCCGGATACAGTTTCTAGAGAGCCATATTCCACCTGTAATAACAAATAACTAAATAGCCAAATAGTATCTTATATTTCGAGCCCACTGAATATTAGTTTCGTATATACCCGCCATGTCTAAAGGGACTTGGTAAGACTCAGTCATGTCCTGTTGATCACAATCTTCTCAGCCTTGAGCCTGTTAGGTCTTTTTCTCTTCTCCTAGTCATCGTGCTCAGTGGGTGATAAGAATAATAATAATAAGCTAAACTTTGTAGTTTTTTGCTCCAATGTTAATTTATGTTTTTGGAAATACAACTCTTTCATACATATCGTTATATTAAAAACTAAAACATATTTCATAATTTGGCAAAAAAAACAGCCAAAGTTTATCACCAATTTACAGTCAATATACTATTTCCATAATAATGTGATAAAGCAAATCAGGAACTGGAATAGCAAAAAAACAAAAAACTAAAGTCAAAGTATTATTAAACCATTTGCTACTTGAAGTTGAATAAGAATAATAGTTTTTTCAAAACGGGCTAACGAGATATAAAGATTATTGATATGCATAATTTGCTTCATCGAGCCCATAAAACACTCAATGTTTACAGTAAGTTGATATATGCTAGTTTATCAATGTAAACTAATTATTTTCAATTATAATTTTTTCTGAGAATTTATATTAAACCATAACTTTTTTAGCTCTTGAGATACGCGTTTTTTTTTTTTGGATTACAAGCTCATTGAGACCCTGAAGAAAGCTCAAATAAAACTATAAGCCAGTAGAAACTATGTAATAACGTCATAAAGTAAAGAAAGTCTCTCTGTGGGTTAAATACACGATTTGTAACAAATTATGTGTTAAATTCGACAACATGATACTTACTCACTATTAAATAATTTACAGAAGCCATATTTTAAAACAAAGTATATAGTACAAAACTATAGATTTTAAAGAGTATAAAAATATAAGTCTTTTACGGTTTGGTTTGCCCTGAATACTCTAGAACTTGACTTGAAAAAATCAACTTTTTGTCAAAATTGACAATTTTCCGTCATATCAAATATTTATTCGTAGATCTGAGATTTTATATCATAAATAGTAGTAAAATATTGAAAAAAAATTAAAATGTTGGAGTACGTTTTTTCAAATCAAAATAGCCTGGATAGCACTGAGTTAATTCAGTAAAACCAATAATGATTACTCCAAAACGACAACAGCGGGAATTGAGTCCCAAAACCTAAAGTGAGGAACGCCATACTTGTTTTCCGTGAGGCATGGTGGCGCATGATGGCCCAACCAACTTGACCACTTGGCAATAGTAAGGCATTGCATATAGGCATATTCTGTGTTAAAAAGAGAGAATATCTTGACTTTTCGAGAATTTATTTTGGAAATTGATAAGCCCATCCTTCGCTTAGTGTATAAGCGGAAATAATAGGATTGTTGAGTAATTTATGAAAGATACTACGCCTTGAATTGATTTGTCTGTGAGATCTGTATTGTTGTGGACAATATCAGGAAAAGCACACATCTATCATTAGAATAAGCTACTCAAGTACCTTTTGATTGTCACATATACCGGTAATTCCTTGCCTCGATGCCTAAAAATTAATTTGAGTCGGGCGAAAGAGTTGCTACAGCCAATACCTACGTATGGATTAAATAATTTAGTTATTATCAATAATGAGTCACATTGGTATCATATATTTTGATCCCAGTAAATATCAGTTTCATATATACCCGATATGATTAAAGGGACTTGGTAAGACTCAGTCATGTCCTGTTGATCACAATCTTCTCAGCCTTGAACCTGTTAGGTCTTTTTCTCTTCTCCGAGAATACTAGCCACCGAGCCATCCAACCTAGCAGCTTTTCCTGTTGTATATATAATATATATATATATATATATTTAATTAATGACGGTACTAAATAGATAAATGTAAAACATTATTCAAGTTTGGTTTATTCTGAATTATGATTGAATTTGAATGTTTAAAGGTGTATGGCATTTTAACTGAGATTAAATGTTTCACATGGAGATTGATTTTTATTTACAATAAATGATTAATTATTTTTTAGTTTTCGACTCAATTCATAATCAACCAAGAACATAGTTCTTCTGACATATTACCAATTGTGCGCTCCGATAATAATAAGTCCTATCCAGATTACTATAAAGGAAATCTTGACAATTGAAGAGCTATATGGCAGTAAGCGCCCAATGGACAATGACGTAGGCAAAGCAAAAATCCAGAAAAACGTTTCGTAAACATTTAGGGATATTCTTGGCGATCAAAGTGACCATGTTTTAGCACACTAAAGATACGGCTTTACAAATTCCCATACTAAAATCGAAATCCTCAAATCCGTTGCGTGTAGATCTTTTGGACCCTTAGCAACTACATAAACCCTGGATGGTCTAGCCTAGATTGTAAAAGAACGTGGAGAGAAATTGTAAGATAAAGCTGTATCATTTATAATGTCGGTCAAGCTTAAGGAATCAGTGAGGGCGTTTGGTTTACGTGTAGGCGATAAAGAGACTCCTTTAGACATAGTGTTAAGTCCCAACATCCATGAGGTTTTACAATTGACTATCAACTATTTGAGAGATAAATATACTCGCGATGGGTTGGCAATTTTTGAGCCGTTATTTGAGTCGCAAGTGTTACGTGATTTGGTGGATTATCTTCTTATTCTTGATGGTCTTGACAAGCAAAGCCGAGTGACTATCAAAGACATTTTGGAATTCATATACGAAATTGCATCCTTCTTAGAAAAAGACCAGAAAAATGTGATAATAAACCAGTACAAATTGGTGGAAATCTTTCTTACCAAAACTGCTGCTGGCGAATACCATTCTGACATTGATACTTTATTTGAAAAAGTGATATTATATCTAGTAGACATGAGCGTGTCCGAGGATTGTTTAAAGTCGTTGGAAACACCAGATGGGCCAATTAAGAAGGTTATTGAGCCAATTCTCAACGATGCATTGTCCAATCCAGCTGAGTTTTTTGCTAGCAAACAGAACAATTCTCGTCAATTACAGTTTGCCATGGATTATATCATGAAAACATTTCTGTTTTATCAAACAGTAGAATGCAACAAACAATGCAAATTTTATCTCAAATCATTTATGATCTTCTTGAAACCAGCAAATAAACCAATAATCTCTTATTTCACGAAAAAAACACATGTCAACATGACAACAAATAGAAATTTTGTATACAATGACATCTTTGTCATCAAAGCATTACAATTTTTCAAAGTATTTATCGACATTGATTTCCACACCCACCTTCGAAACTATATTCGAAAAGAGCTCAGATTGGGAAATCAAATTATGAAAGTACTTAATGCAGCCGATAATACAAACTCTCCTAAAATCAAGTTGGAATGTTTTGCATTGATCCATCTGCTTTATCAATACTCCGATACTCACTACGTTGAACAGTTTGAACTCAAACCATTGAGATCACAGCTCGAACCCTTTTTGAAACATAGTTTGGCGGCCTACAAAAACCATGTCACCTTGTTGAAAATAAACGATTTCTCCTACATGATCAGTTGTGCTCTTTTGTTGATCCCACCAAGGGAATTTGCTCCCCTTTTCTATGAAACGGTCCAGATTGTTTCAAATCTTGATAGCAATACTAGCGAACAGCTTGATTCTTTCAGCACTGGAATGTTGGGAAACATCGCTAGAGTCATTATCATAAACGCAAAGGACATGGACAGTTTTATAGAATCCACAAAGCATACTTTTATAATCTTTCATCATATTATCGATTATGTCAAGGACGAAATTTTGGATTTGATAAAAAAAAAGCAAATATTTGTTTTGGAACCTTATAGATCTGACCATCGGCTAGATCATATATGTTTGGGTTTAATCCATGACATTCTTATTACCATCAATACCACCACCAAGAAAAATAAAGAAAACAAACACCGTTATCCTGTACAAATGTATTCCAACAAACGCTTGTTTTATCGGGAACTCATCATTGCCAGTGAATGGCTCAGATTTGTTAGTGGGCTAGAGAGTTCCAGTCGTTTTGCAACTTCCTTGCAATCGGAAAATACAGCTGTCTTTTCTCATATCTTAGCAGATGCTCTACAGGACGTCGCTCAACTTGATCATTCAGATATGGCAGTAGTTTTGCAGTTTTTGCAAGAATTGTTCACTTTGATGGGAATACAAATCACCAAACCAATGTTCTCAAAAATCTTACCATTATTGGATACTGATGATGAACATATATTAAAGATGACACTCAACTGGATTTTTTATTCTGCTTCTTCAAATGGGCTTGGTTGTTCAAGTGGGTTTATTCCTTCCAAAACTTTTATAAAAGATTTCGTAGAAGAACAAGAGCTGATTATTAAACTCTACACAATAGCCACTTCAGAAAATTGCATCTTGGCAAATTTGGCCTTGCAATGTCTTGAGAAATTAGCTTTCAATAACGGAGAGCAGCCAGAAGGAGCTGTGTTGGACCTTTATTATGATATGGATATCATTGGTATTGTTATAGAGCCTCTTATGAAAAACAAAATGTCTCAGGAGCATCATTTATTAGCTTTGAGTATTCTTAACAGCTTATCTCGGCCTGCCAAATTCCATCAGTACATTATTGAATCCCGCTATTTGGAAAGCTTGGCAAAAGCTGTGTTGACAGAAGACTATTTGCTTGAAGATTCATTGATGGTGTTTAGCAATTTTTTAGTTGAAGCTGATAAAAGCACCTTGATATACTGTAGAGACACTCTTGAAATAGAACTTATAATCGAACATATCAGCTCACTATTTCTCAATAATCCATTTCACAAAGATCAAGAACCAATTCTTGATGCGTATTTCTTGTTTCTTCAGGTGTATTTCCAAGATCAATTATTACAGTTGAAAGAAATTCAGATCAAGCCCCAGAATCTTTCAAATTTGTTGAACATAATCAAGTTGGTTATATCATCATCACTCACTGTTAGCACTATTACTAGTACAATCACAGTGCTTGACTTCCTCACATCAGTAGTTCTTACGCCAGAAATCCTTCTTGATGACCTATATTTAACCCAACTATCAAATCTTTACAATTCCTACGCGTGTGTGTCCAAAAACAGTTATCATTACGAAACTCTTCAGCGACTTGTATACATTTTTTTGCAGATCTATAAATGTTCACCACTTGCTTTTGAAAGATTAGTGCAATATAAAGTGTTTGAAACGACTGCAAGTTTGCTTAATGACTTTGAGATCACATTAGACACGAAAATCAATATGTGGGAATTGTTCCAAACCGTTTTGCTGTCCAGTAGTGCCATAAAAGAAGAGAAATCCATACCAAACTTGTTCATGGGTTTATTAAAGTCCAGGTTGGTTGATCCACGAGAAACTTTTAAAAACTATATATATATTGCTTCCCCAATTGCTCTGCATGGCCAGGAAATTCCAGAAAGAAGACAAGTGTTGAAATATATAGTTTCTACATTGATAACCTTATTCGAATCTGGCCAAGAAGGTAAAGTGTTTGTTTCAAACCTAGACGTTAAAAGCCATCTTTCTAAAGTATTTGTGGATATTTTTGGCGAAAAAGAGCTCTACGAAATGGCTAAAACTCTCCATGAATCACTCAACTAGGTTGTATAGAGGGTTTAATAACACTCTTTAGTTTGTAGAAAACTGTTTTTCATAGGACTATTTGACGAATCCATATTTACTTTTGGAATCTCTTCAACAAATGAAAATTAACTCTTCTTAATCATGTTTGAACTCAATTTAAAAGAGATTGTAGTAGAATTTATAATCCTGTTACATGCCCGGTAGTGTATGCTGAAGGGCTTCCACTAAAAAAAAGCAAAAAGAGGAAAGATTTTAAATAAAATACTCAAATACTCAACCATTAAGTATTGGTCTATCGTCAGTTTAAAGGCTTGTCTGGGATTTTGAGTTTTGGTAAATTTACAATGGTGGGGTTAAAGGGATTATTCAGTGCTTTAGTATTCAAAGATAAATGCTTTATAGAATTAGTTGTATGCTGGAAACTAAGAAATAAAAGAAGTCATATGATAGATACGAGAGTCCAATATTGATAAAATAAATTTGGTACATATTATCATTATAGTATATGTTGAAGAGATCAGTCTATGTTGTTTGTAGTTTATTTGCAAACGAAAATTGATCAAGTTTTAGTATGTGAAATTCTTACAATACGTCGACAATGGCCATAATCTTTCAAAATTCAGACATTTATTTGATTTTAAATTTACATTCATTTCATTTTAATCAATATCATCGAGACTATAATTTTCAATCTTCACATTGTCCCAATTTCCAGTTTCCAGGGCCACTTGTGCGAGTTTTGCAATATTTCCAGGGCCAATACCAGCAAAACCTCTCACATTATATTTGGAATACAACAGGTCGACCAAGCCTACAAAGTCGACTTTCTTGGTGGTATTTTTGATGATCCATTGCAATGCTTCTTTGGTGTTGTCGGTTTTCTGCAAATTGTAATTACTGACAAAGGGAACTTTAAGTTTTTCGGACAAGATGGTTAAATCACCGTTATGAGTGCTTTTCTCAACATAGTCAGCAAGATCTTTCTCAGATTGAGCGAGGATAGGAGAATGGAAAGGGATTGTGACAGGCAAGTTTTTAGTTTTTATTTTCAAACCGAGTTTCTCCTTCATTTCATTCACGGTTTCGTTGATTAAGGACTGTAAGCCAACAACAACTACTTGTTTGTGGGAGTTGATATTGGAAAGATACACTTGTCTATATTTCTCGTTTTCTGTAAGATATTTCACCACGTCGTTGAAACTTTTCGGTTGAATGAGAAATGCGGTCATTTTGAAGAAGTCTGAAGGCAGAGCCATGTTGTTTGTTTCGTAAAAATTTTTAATGTTTTCTTCCATAATCAATCCTCGTTGACGTACAAGCTTTATAGCATCTTGATAACTGATAACCCCATTGAATAACAAGCTGGTGAATTCTCCCAAAGAATGGCCAATTATATAATCAGCATTCTCCACCACGTTGATGTTCTTATGTTTGAGCAAAAACTGATGGGCAATGTAGCTTGAGGCAAGTATAGCAGGTTGCTGGTTGGAAGTTTTGAGAAAAAAGTTCTGATCAGGCAATTCAGATTGGTCGGTCAACAAATTACCAGAAAAATCCTCGCCAATGGTTTCATCAAGCGTGTCTAGATACGACTTGAACGAAGGGTCAAGTCTGATGAGCTTTTTGAGAAATGGAAAGGTGGCCACGCCTTGCCCTGGAAGAATTAATGCTCTGCTCATAATATATCAAGTTCAACTATATGATCAAACAGTTGTTAGATTCTGTTCAATGATTTTCTACTCTGGTGTTATAATTTATTTATACTGACTTTACTAAATATATAGTACTATTCCAGGCCATAACAGCTGGTATTTATACATTATAATCACAGATAGCAAGTGCAATTCTTCACCGCAACTCTTAAATACTACTTGCGAAGCACAATTTTTCATGTATTAAATAAACCGCGTCTTTTTTTTCTATATATTTTTTTCTGAATATACAAGTGATTTTTTGCCTCCGAAGACCTCATACTTATACAGTTAATTCAGTATAGAAAGGCGCTATACAATGGCTAAATGATGACTGTTGGTGTTGGTGAAGATAATGAGGGGCCTTATAACCAACTGGCACAGGACAGTGAGATGGCGCTGAATGAGGGAAAGAATTATTCTGAAAATGTGGCTGATAATGAAGAAAAAAGAGTGGAAGACTTTGGAAAAATGGGTATTAATAATGAATATGAAGTATTAAAATATGGTGAACAAGATGCTCTGAAAGACGTTAACACTGTTCAAATCAAAGAGGAATTTCAAGATGATAACACTGTGCAAATTAAAGAGGAATTTCAAGATGTTAACACTGTGCAAATTAAAGAGGAATTTCAAGATGTTAACACTGTACAAATTAAACAAGAACTTCAAGATGTAGACAAAATACAAATTAATGAGGAATTACAAAATGATAAAGAGGAATTACAAATCAAAGAACAACTAGAAGATTTAAAATCAAAATCTAATCATAACAACTTTTTTAATATTGAATACTCAACTGAAGACTCAAATTCTCTTACTGAAGAGGAGTTTGCAGAATTACAGTATGAAAGTCAACTTTCTCTTGCTCAGCGATTACGGCCCCAATCGTTGGATGAATATATTGGGCAGTTGGATCTTCTTGGAGAAGGAGGGACAGTGACTCATTATTTTGAAGAAGAAAACATTGACAAGATTAGATCTCTTATATTATGGGGGCCACCTGGCGTAGGTAAGACCAGTCTTGCGAAAATCATCATGAAACGTTCCAATCTTGTTTCTTATGAGTTTCTGGCGTCGTTAGACTCGATTAATCAAATCAAGCCTATTATCTCCAAGCTAGAGGCTTTGAAAAAGTACACTGCGAATGAACGAGAACAGCTTAAAAGTAGAGTCATCTTGTTTATTGATGAAATACATCGATACAATAAAGCTCAGCAGGATTTCTTACTTGACGCTATAGATAGAAACTTGGTGGTTTTGATAGGAGCTACTACGGAGAACCCGTCGTTTAGTTTGGTAAGACCTTTGTTATCACGTTGTTTAGTACTTACTCTTTCGCAACATTCGGTACAGCAAGTAGAATCCATTATACAGAAAGGAATACAACTTCTAAACAAAACACGAAGTCATGTTTTTCATTTCCCCATGATAAATTTCTCTTCTTCTGCTATCAATTATTTGGCAAAGATTTCCAATGGCGATCTTCGAAATGCTCTCAAATTGTTAGAATTGTCTTTTCTTTCCTTGACACAGTTCGATCCCACCACCAAGCAAGTTATCCATGAAGAACAAACGGTTTCTGAGGATGATTTGAAGAGAATTGTTTCAAAGAAATTCATCAATTTTGATGCCAAGGGTGACCAGCATTACGATACAATCTCTGCATTTCATAAATCAGTACGTGGTAGTGATGTCAACGCGTCTCTTTACTACTTGATGCGGATGCTTAAAGGTGGCGATGATCCGTTGTACATTTGCCGTAGAATTGTTCGCATTGCTAGCGAAGACATTGGCGTAATAGATAGCAATTGTCTTATATATTGTTGTAATGTGTACGAATCCGTGCTACGGCTTGGAATGCCTAAGTCGTTGAAGCTTCTAGTTCAATGTACCATTAGAATAGCTAAATCACCCAAATCAGTCGAGATTTACCGTGGTTGGAACATGGCCAAAGAGGTGGCGAAAACCAATTCGGAAATTGAAGTGCCATTCCATTTGACTGATGAAGCTAGCAAGTTGTATAATAAAGTCGCTGAAGATAATGTTCAAGGCGACATTTCCAAATTGAGCAATGATCCAAAATATTACAAATACAACTTACATTACAAACATGGTCTAGTAGATCAAAATTATCTTCCTGACAATTTGAAAGGTACAAAAGTGCTTCTTGGAACGCATTTAGGAACTCAAGTAGACCCTGAATTGAACGACCAGCAAAGTGATAGCGAGCCTGATTTCATGGAAGACAATTTTTACCGTCGTAAAAGACAAAAGTTGAGTTTCTTGAATGGCCAAAAAGTCTTGGCTCAAAGCAGTAGCCAGTCGGAGGACGAAGGATTGACAGATGATCTCGCTCAAACAAGAAGTTGTAGTGAAAACGACGATACCGATGATGATTTGGAAAATGACTCCTTAGATAATTCCACACACGTAGCAACCTTTGAAGAAACAATGAGTGATATCAATGCAACCAGAAAAATCTTGTTTGGGTTTTCGCAGAATGAAGACGATGATGCCGATGGTGAATACTCTTTTGAAAGTGACGAATTCGGTTTCCTTCCTCAGAATAGTGATGACAGCGACGATGACGATGGCGATAATGATGATGATGACGATGGTGAAGATGACGATTATGGTGCTAATGTAGTTGGTAGTCTCAGTGGGTTTTCACCATTAGCTTGTGCGTTCGGTAGACGAAAACTGTTAAGAAACATGTTCATTCGTAAAGTAAATCAAAAGTTTGATACAAACTACGACCCTTCATTGTTGAAGACCAACGAATTAGATACCAAGACAAATTGTAAAAGAGTACGGTTCATAGAAAATTAGAAACCTTTTCTTTGCCTAGGTATAGTGTATTATATAAATTCTTATTTTGCATTGCATTTTATTACAAAGGGGCTGTTATTGTTGATTTGTTTATTTTTTTGCTCAGTGTTGCTGATTTTTTCAATTTTTTATTTTGTATGTTCCTGGTTGAGCATATTCTTAAATTCTTTCTACTGCTATTATATACATCTTAAGGTTTAATCAAGAAAAATTACATACTTAGAGGATTTTTCAGTAGTTTTTTTTCGACATTTCAATTAATGGTGATTTTGCTATACTTGATAGGTGACTTACCACTTGTATGTAGCTTAACCAAGGACACACTGGAATTTGTAGGGATGTTTATACGAGCTCATATATGATATGATAAAATATGCTGTGATTGGTGATTAAGTTATGGTACCAGGATTAGTAATATGGGATTACAGAACTAATTTAATAAGTTTTCCGTTGAAAGAATCCTTTTCAGGAGTCCAATCGATCTCTACACACACATTCAACTCAACATACATAGTAATTCGTAGAATTACTTTTTTCTTTTATAATGCGGACTTAGCTCAGTTGGGAGAGCGTCAGACTGAAGTTGATATTTTCACTTTGATATCTGAAGGTCCTGTGTTCGATCCACAGAGTTCGCAATTTTTTTTGATATTTTATTTTTTAATCAAGACTAGATTTATTCCAGAGTAAATCATTTGTTTTCCTTTATCTTTATTCAAATTTTTATTCGAGTCATGCTACTGGTTTTAAATCCGGTATGTAGTCATCCATATAAATTATTACTGCTTATTACAAAGTGATTAATTCAGTTATTATGATTATCAAGCATTCTGATTACATTCTGATATTTTAATTACATTTTAGAAATTCGATATATCAACCATCAGAAAACTGGTAAACTGGCAATCATTTTTTTTATACATTCTACCACTTTGTAATATAAAAGTGAGATTAAAACTACAATTGATAACATTTCTTGACATTATTGGAATTAAGATGATCCATCAAATTGGTACCCTATTTCTGGCAAATGAGACAATTGGAAATAGCAATTATTAAGCGATGAGGAGCAGATACAATAGATAATTTGGTAAGACAATTTAGTTTGAAGATCATCAGGGCGGTATAGGCTGTTTTTCAAGAATACAAGGATGCAATCAAGCTTTGACTCGCTCAAGACTGTGGCTCCATCCCCGATTGATGAAAGCGACGAGGAAAAAATCTCAGTGGATGGCAGTGAGGTTTCAGAAAAGAGTGGTGATAGCGGAAAACAGGTTGGGATACGGAGTTTTTATGGAGGAAATGGTAATAATATTATCAGAGGGGTATTGATGGTGCTAGGAAAAGTTCAAAAATATTCCACGTATGTTTTTACAGGATTCTTTCTTTTACATGGAATCAACGTTCTAGTGGCACCTGCCATTGATCTCAATATTGCAGAGGAGGTGTTGATGATGGCAAGAGACGTTTACCAGAAAAAGCTTGTAGAAACGTGTATTTTGGGCAGTGTAGTTGCACATGTAGTTTCTGGAGTGACAATGCGAATCATCAGGCGGTTCCAAGGATTGCAGATAAAACGTAGAAATCCTAAGAATCGCCATCTAAAGGCGAAGTCATTGAATGACCAAATACAAATAGAACGAGAAATCAAATATAATGCCACTACAAACGATTATGAAATCAAAAATGAAGCAGTAGGAATGGGTGGTTGGTATTCTGTGTTCAATTTAGGACTTCGGAAATCCCTCACCTTTAGAAAACTCGGGCTCACACCACTACAGTTCTCCGGATACCTTCTAGTTCCTACGCTTCTCTACCATGTGATGGGCGAGAGGTTGGCTCCTTTGCTTGTAGACGGAGACTCGTCATTGATCAGTTTGGCCTATGTCTCCCATGCATTTGCAAGAGGCAACAAGTACATCATGTATCCTGGGTTTGCTGCCTTGATCTACTTGTCACTATATCACATCACTAGTGGTTGGCTCAAGTACCTCAAAGTGTTCTCCATTCGGAAAAAAAACTTCTGGTTTTTGGTTGTCAATGGGGCCACTGCTTTGGGATTGTATAGTTTGTACAGAATCACCACTCTTGGGCTTGAAACCGGTAACGTGGCAACGGCTTTTGATCTGTATATTGCGTATTTTAAATGGTGATTTTATAGTATATAATATTCGCTTACTTCTAGTCGTCTGTTGCTTGGTTTACCAAATAAAAATATATCACTATTTAAAAAGAAAAGACAGCAACTTGTACTATACAACACTACAGTGTCCAGAACTGGCGACTGCAAATTTATACGGTATACAAAATAGCCCCTGACTACTCAGCATGACAAAACATGATGTTAAAACCTTGAAAATGATGCCAATTGCTATCAAATCATTAAGCGATAAATCTACAGGAAATTGGTGTTGATAATATGAGAAAAAAAAAAAAAAAAAAAAACAAAATTTTCATATTTTCTTTTTCTTTCTTGATACAAATTTATGATTATGTTTCCTTTGCTTTAAGGTGAATCTTAATGTTTTAAACCTGCTTTGCTTAGAGACCCCTTACTTGATATTGCTTTCAAATGCTTTGCTGTACTTGATATTGCTTTGAAAACATTACTTTTGCTTTAAAGTTGGGTCACAACCGTTGTACTTGTATCAAGCTTTTTCTAATAATAAAAAGAGGTTTACACCTCTGTATATATCTCCCCAGCCGAATGGCGGGGCAATAAATATCTCTTTTCACACCTACTTTAAAGACGAACATCTCCGAAGAACAATACAATTACTGAGTACAATTTGTTGTCAAAGCAAACAATTATGTATTGTGCAGAAATTGTTTGCTTGAAAATAAACATATTTACTATTTTTCTACATAATTGACAATATTTTATTGTATCCAACTTATCTCACCCAAATATCAAAGTTACTCCCTCAGTTAGCAACTGTACTTTAACTTATATCTTGACGGCTCCTTGACACCCAAGCTTGGGTGTTCGATGCATCCGAATTGCATCATGGCGGCGCATGATCCGTGCGCGTTGCATGAGATATTACGCAATCTTGTAGTAGTTAATATGCACTCCGACGCACTCTGAAGTCACCGAGTGTCATTTTCTGCAGTTCTTGCAGTGTATTTTGCAGGTTCTAGAATGTTTTGAGGGCTTCCACATTGAGAAATAGTATGGGATTCAACGTCAGTATGACGAAAAGCCCCGGTACAATGATTTGGTGCAATTCAATTAGGATTGAAGAATTACAACTGATTACTTCATTGATGGCATCTCTGGTACGCGACTATGATGTGCATAGTTTATTGTATTGTTCTTGCTCATCTGTAGATGCGTAGTTTTCAATTTTACCAGACTAGTTAAAAGCCTTTTGAATTCGTCTGGGGTACATCTTTTTTTACTATTCTTCTTTCATTTCAGTTGTATGAAAAAAATATATACAATATTTGGCAATGGATAGGATATGTTTAGCCAATCTTTATAATGACAATACACTCGAGAGTCCTTCGAGGCTTAAGAATGCTTATTCTAATGGCAGTAAGAACCATAGTATCAAACAATTCGATTTGAAGGATCCCAGAAACGTTGTCTTAGATTTTCGGCCGTTTAATCAGCATCAACTGTCGAGAATAAAAAATTCTTTTCCTCTTTTAATAAGTTCAAAGAATTTTGAGTCCTCAAATCTAGTTGATTTGTTAAGGAACAGCGTATTGAATTTGCATCATTTGAAAGTTTTGTCTAATTTGTTTTTTGTATTGAAAAACACAGATCATGAATCTTCTGAGACTAAACCAACAATGTCTCAAGAAGGGGATCTAATTTCTGATTTTAGAAAATCAGCAAAAATAGACTCTTCTCTGTCAATATCGTCATCGTCTCTGTCTACATCTTCCAATTCCTCCTTATCATCCACATTTTCGGGCCCTTCTTCACCATCAACATCTGTAATATCTAATAATAGCATCAATAATCATCGCCATCATTATCATCCTATCAACCCTAATAATTGTTGTGATGTCAAAGAAACCACTAATGTAATATTCTATAGCCATGGAAAACATTTTGATGCTGAGGCCAAACAGTTGTATGAAATGTTTGTTAATTTCGCCAGTTTTCCGGTGGAATTCAACAAAGAAACAAAATACGTGAAAATCAAAGACAGTTTAAAGTTCTTTTATATCAATGAACCATTATGTCGTGCCATGTTGGGAAATTCCAATATACTAGACACTATTCCAGTACGTGACACAACAACATATAGCCAGGAAAGTATCGTAAAAAGAGAAATCAGTACAAATAAACTGGAAACTGTTCTTGAAGATGAAAACATGGATAACAATGCCATTGCTGCAATCTACGGCCAAAGGGTGTTTGACACTCTTGCTTACAAATTGACTGACTCTAAAACTAAAAAACGTAATAGTTTGGACATGAATTTGAATGCTGTGAGTTTTTTCAGTAATGAGAAACAAAATGTTGACCTCAAAGCAAAGAAAAAGTTTCAGAAATCAATGAAAAACAATTTCAAATTACTGGATGCTTTACTTGGTGACGGATCTAAAAATGAAATACTCGATTTCAATAGTAATCCTTTTCCTGGTGGAGCCAACGAGCTTCCTAAACCAGTTGACACCAGTTCTAAATTGCCAAAATGGTTGTTACCATATCTTGATGCTAAGCAAGCCACACATCTTATCCAAAGAGAATTCAACAAGATTGAAAAGTTGCAAGAAAAGAGAGTAAAGAAAGCGTTTTATATGGAAAACTGTAAAACACTAGAATCAACAGTTAACCCCAATATAAACACTCTTCTTAGTGAAGTTAATCAAGGCATTCATTCGCCTTCCATCTGCTCACCAGGAAACCTCTGTCCTGGGTGTGATCATATAAATTACAAACTTCCCACAAGTTATCTCAAAGCCGGTTTTATTGGAAAGCCAGAAAACGTTTCTAAATCCAACAATGTAATGGTAAAGAAAAACAGATATTACAATATTTTACCATTTGAACATTCAAGAGTTAAACTTCCACAATACAAACAATTTATTGCCAATAAGCCAAGCACAGAATCCGCTAACAACTTTTGGGAGGATTCTTATATCAATGCCAATTATATAAAGGTTCCCCAAATTTCTCATGAAGCTTATATTGCTACTCAGGACCCCACGAAAAGCACTTTCACTGAGTTCTGGTCCATGGTGAGCCAGAATCCTAGTCTTGCTTTGATCTTGAAACTAAACAGTAATATTTGGAACATTGAATATTACAGGAAAGAAGCCACGAGGTCTGTTGTTCGTGATTTGAGCGTTGATTTCAATACCAAAGGTTCCCATCAGGATTTTGAAAAAGTTAAGCAAGAGATTCTAGATCAATGGAGTATTTATGAAAATTCAGATAAAAACGTCAAAGACGGAAAGTATTTGGCTAGAGAGAAAACGATTGAATTTTTCAGAAAATCTTTTGAAAGATCAGAGCCAGGGAACGCTACGGAAAGTTTGAGGCTACAATACTTTGACACTCAAATGTTTCCGGAAGATGGATTAATTTTACAAAATTTGGGCTACGAAACAATCATCAACCATAAAGAAACTATAATACGTTTGATGGACCTTGTTGAACTAGAAACTATTTCTCTTGAGGACTGGAACTATTACAGCAAGGTGTTTCTGGAGAAAGGCGGTGGTGATATTCCATTGGATTTGAAATTACCGAAAATAAAACGTTCTAAATGTATAGTTCATGTTGAGTTACTCGACTGGAACGATTTCTCAGCCTTGAAGGACTTGGACATTGTTTTCAAATTGATAACTTTGAAACGATTTATTATAGATCATGTTGTTGACGAGTTGAATAATGAATTTGGCACTGTAATGACCCCTAATCACAATCTTAAATCATTGGTGCATTGCAACGCCGGTTGTGGAAGAACAGGAACGTTTGTCACTGTCGACATGATTGTTAACAGATTGAGTAAGCCACAAGATGCCAAGCAAGAGGGCCGTGAAGTCGAGGCACAGTATTTCAAACTGGTTGGAAATGGTGACATGGAAAACCGCCAGAATCAAATGGTGGACCTTTTTGGGAAAAGAAACGTAATTTACAAGACAGTGGCTGAGTTGAGAAAACAAAGACTATCGATGGTACAGAATATCAACCAATATCGAATGTGTTATGATGCTTTAATCATGTATTTTGCCGAGAAGAAAACAAATTAATTGTGTTAATGGTACAACTAGTACAGTTAATGGCTCAAAATATCAAACTACCCTCCGTAACTTGCCGAGGAGCAAAAAAAAAGGGTCTTTTTGGTTTACGTTAGTTTTATTTTTTTTTTTAGTTTAGCATTTTAAAAACTATTTTACATTGCCCCTATTAATGAATATTGCATTTACAAATTGTACTTTATTTTGCATGTAAGCTGTCTTGAACAGCCCAGTATTTTGACAAGTTATTAAGTGCAAATGCTATTGGAACTGCTCGAGGCATAGTTCTAAGCTCGTCATATTCATTTCGTCTAACACACATGCTAATATGGGTCATGTTGAGAGGCCGCATCCTATGATCAGCACACTATAGTCAGGGGCAACGAGGCGTTGCTCAATAGAGGGTTCATGGACCCCATTGCTCGGCGAAGAAGCAATATAGCAGGCAATTTGTCTTTTTAAGTTAGTACGGGCCAAACGAGGCTATACAAGTTACGTCAGGACCCTAAAGACTTGATAGGGATATGTTATTGTATGGTGTATATATACAAGGAATGATGGCATATGTAGATGGCTTGTAGGATTTATATATTTTACTGATAACTGTATTTACCAATATATAAGATACAAGATTCAATACATATATAATATTCACCACTATGACTACGATACTACACTCGTCTCCAAGTAACTCACATCCAAAGTTGGCTTGCTTGAACAATATTCCAAAATCCACAGTGATTCTTAGTGAAGTGCCTGACAATTTTTTTGTCAAGAATCCTTCAACCAGTCTTTCTCCAGCAGATGAGATCAAACTACTTGTGTTGAACTACCAGTCTCCGGAGAATATTGCAAACAAGATTCGGTATTTCTCTCCACTACCATTTTTGCAAAGAATAGTGATTGTTTTCAAGGAAGAACCAATTGCTAGAGAAATTTATTCACTTTTGAAACATTCAAAGTTTTCAAGCTTGAAAATCAATCTATCTACAACCCTCATTAGAACTGACGAAAACAACGCTGACCGTAGCTTATCCATTGAATATGCTCCTATGGACAGCAATTTTACAAACAAAGGAAGAGGCTCCGGTAATAACATGAAATACGATAGCTTTATTGCTAGCTACGAGGAACCAATGCCAAAACCAGGACCAGAAACCGCTGCTGATTTGGATGCTTCCAGTACCACCAGTAATGCTAGCGCAGACGACGATGCTTCTAGCACTGCCAGCAAAGGAAGCACCAAAACCCTTTTATCTTCGCTTAATCTTACATTGAATACTGCAGACTTGGGCAATTCCGACAATACCAAACATATCGAACATTCCCCAACAAGCCCTTCTATTACTCTAGACACTTACGAATTGTAATAAATTTCTTTTTTCAATCTTTATTGTTCTAAATTATAGGTTTTCTTTTTTTTTTTTTCATTTCTACATTTAGGGATATGGATATTTTGCACTAAAATTGGCCGTGCCTTGCTTGGAGGCTTGGCATCCCAAAACAGTTTCTTTGGAAAGTGCCGTCAACATGTACACCCATTTTAGCCTTTATTTTGCATCTTTTTTATTGTTCACTACTGATAATTATTAATTCTATAGTATACTATAATGTTCTCTCGCTCCTTAGCTTTTTATACCAACTTTTCTAATTACAAACGTACGTTATTCATTTTAGGTGGAAATTTGTTGTACAAGCCAGACTTTGTTCTGGAATACATCCTAACTTCATCCTATACTTTTTTTACACAACTTTTTCATATTGTAGTATCATACACACTATAAATATAGGCAACGGCCGCTGGGCTGGATACTTTACCAGATAGCACTCGAAGAAAAAAGCCTTACAGGCTAAAGGGCGAGAAGATATGACCAACAGGACATGATCAAATCTCACAAATTGCATATATAGGAAACTGATATTTACTGGGATCGAAATATAAGACATTATTGTAATACAATTCCCTATAATAAAATTTCATTAAGCAAACTACTCAACAGTTAAATAAGACGGCCCTCGCCCCCTACCAATGGTACATATCCACCATAGCTCATAACCTCAGAGTCAAGTTTAAGTATGGGGAGCAGTATTATGGTGATGATGATGTTCTCGGGGAGAATTTAGAAGACTTTTCAAGGGTGAATAGGTGGTGTTATATATTTGGGATAATTTAAAGGAGACGTTAAAGGGAACAGTGTGCTATACTGGAAGAGTGTGATAAGTTGATACAAGAAACGGCATTGATAATAATTATATCTGGTCAAACATTAGAAGATGTCTAATGAAAATACAGAGGGATCCTCTCTCAAGGAGAGTGTGGAAACCGTACAGGATAACAACGGAGAAGCCAATGTTCTCAAAAACGATGGTAGTCCTGGCGACAATGCAGCAGTAAGCTCCAATAATACAGAAAGCAAGAAGCGGAAGAAGAAGGTGCAAGTGGCATGTGTATTTTGTAGAAGATCACATATGATATGTGATGATAAAAGACCCTGCACCAGATGTATTAAGCGTAACATTTCGCATCTTTGTCATGATGAGCCTATTCAATCTCGTCAGAAGAAACCTAAAACAGGAAACAACTCCAGTCCAATGTCGAGTTCTCCTTCCAACCAGCAAAACGTAACACTGAATGCCATAAGTACGAATAATAATGGCAATCCTAACAGCCTCAAACTTGAGGAGGACATTTCGAAAGAACAACAGCTTCTCCGTCAGCCTGTGAACAATAACAATACCCAACGCTACAATAGCAGCAGCAATAATGCTCTAAACAACTTGTACTCTACGTTTAGTAACAATAGCAGTAATACTAATGCTCCTCGCGACGGAGGCAACCCGAATTCAGGGATTTCTGTATTGTCCCAGCTACATTTTTTCACTAACCAAACAAACCCATTCTTCTATTCTGAACATGCCAACTCAGAATTCAGCTCGTTGAACGAGTTCTTGTCCATGATAGATGATCCGGACGTGGTCAACAGCGTAAATAACCAGTATACCAACAAGGCACTGAGTAACAGTAACAGTTTCACAGATTTGCAGAACAGTAATCTATACAACACGTACAGTTCCCAGATATTCAACAACAATTTCCCACAGTTGAACAATAATGTAGGTGATAAGGTGTACAATAACGATAATATGGGTGCCAGCAACCCGAATTATCCTGATAATAGTAATAATAACGATTCTGCCAAGCCTCCAACCAATGAAATGCCAACGATTTCCGAATCAGCAAAAGACAAGTTTTTTCTAACAGCAGCAGACCCCTCGACAGAAATAACGCCAGAAGAACGGTTGAAACAAGTCATCAAAGCCAAACTTGATGCCGGTCTTCTACAACCATACAACTATGCTAAAGGATACGCCAGATTGCAAAATTATATGGACAACTACATGAACCAACAATCGCGCCAGCGGATCCTCAAACCTTTGTCTATATTCCGTCCGGCATTCCGTGCCATTGCACGTACTCTCAAAGACGTGGACTTGGTTCTTGTAGAAGAGGCCTTTGAGCGCATGTTGCTAGATTATGACAGAGTGTTTACTTCTATGGCAATTCCTGCTTGTTTATGGCGCCGTACTGGTGAGATTTACCGTGGAAACAAGGAGTTTGCCCAGCTAGTTGAAGTAAACTCGGACGCTTTGAAAGACGGCAAGTTGACTATTTACGAGTTGATGTCAGAGGAAAGCGCCGTCAACTTTTGGGAAAAATACGGAGCCATTGCTTTTGATAAAGGCCAGAAAGCAGTGCTTACGAGTTGTAATTTAAGAACAAAAGACGGTAGAAAGAGAAAAGCTTGTTGCTTCAGCTTCACCATAAGAAGAGACCGTTACAATATTCCAAGCTGTATTGTCGGTAATTTCATTCCTATTGATAATTGAAAGATTCTCTGATGTTGTTACTCATGTTCTAAAAGTCTGTAAGATTGCACTTTTGAAAAATGTGACATGAATTGATAAAACAAGTAGTGAATATAATATATTGATGAATATTGTACTAAAATGATAGTGTATGTAGTTTTGACAAAATGAGAAAAAGGCTTGGCAGGATAATAGCACTTTTACTCTCTGCTTTTTACGATGCTGAACGTGATTTCACAGGCAAGTGCAACTGTCTGAAACACGACCTAGACCAAAGTATAGTGATTACTTTCAACCAATTGGGTGAGCAGATTATGATCAACAGGACATGGCTTTACCAAGTCCCTTTAGACATGAAGCGTATATACGAAACTGATATGTATTGGGCTTGAAATATATGATATTATTTTTATTATTATTATCGAAATAAGATGTAACTTTTTAACTTAATCAACATGTCAATACACAATATTATAAGATAATACACAATTTACTTTACTTTGAGTTATTCTCAACTTGTTTTACTCCATATAATTTCAACACATCTCACTTTACTCCAAATATTCTCAACAAATCTCACTTTACTCAATCTTTCTCATCTATTCTCATCCATTTTCAACTCGTAGCCCACTTATACCTGTTCTGACCATGCACCCCGCTGCACCTATAGCGTGATACGCGCTTGGAGATGAAAAATCGAACTGAAAGGAAAATAAACAACAAAATGTGAAGAAACTCAGTAGGTAACTAGGAGCCAGATTTGTTGCTATATTAAACAAACGGAGTGGTATTTTGAGTTGTACTTTTATACAATTTTGAGCTTTATAAGTTATTTTTTGTGTTGGAAAAAAAGGCAGTTTGAAGGGGAATATAGTGGAGAGTGATGTCGGCGGCTAACAATAACAATAATAATAATGTGACTGGGACGAGTGGTGGTAGTTCGGTGGGAAATGCCAATAGTGGAGGAAGCAGTACAGAAAACAAGACTCCTACGAGTGCCAGGCCAAGTAATGCTGGAGCTAACAGTCAAAGACAGCAGCAATATTCACAGGCGGATTTGAACAAGATTGTCTTGGAGTATTTAAACAAAAAAGGGTACCATAAGACGGAATCGATGCTTAGAAACGAGAGTGCCAGTGTTCCATTGGGATATAATCAGCCATTGCCGGTATCTCCGGCAAACACCGGGATTCCCAATGGACAGCCGGCATTGATGAGACAGCAGACCAAACAGCAGCAGCAGCAGCAAATGAAGCAGCAGAAACAAATGCTCAAGCAACAGCAGAAGCACCAGCACCAGCAAACACAGACAAAAATGGCACAGTTCAAACTCGTAAAACCAGAAACCCCCAGTAGTGAGATCTTGTCGGAGATCACGAGCCAGACAAACAACCCGGAGTTGTATTTCAAAGGTTACAAGATACTTAGGGATTGGATCGATCTGTCGTTGGATTTGTACAAATCCGAATTGGGCAAGTTGTTATATCCCATCTTTGTAAACTGCTATATTGACTTGATAGCGAAGGACCGGACAGAGTTGGCAAAACAGTTTTTTGACAAGTTTAAAGACGACCATATAATACTCCATGGGTCGGAGATCATCGAGGTGTCTGCAATTTCGCTTGTAGACCATTTAAAAGTAAGCTCTTCCATCAAAAACTTTCGTGAAAAAAAGTACAAGGTGAAAATCTCGTCAATTTGCTTGTATTTGTTGTTGTTTTTCTTGAACGAGAACAAGTATGTTGGCGGGGAGTTGGTGATCAGAATCATCAATCAGTATTTAGATTTCGAAATCAGTAATGACAAATTAAATAGATTCAATGCTGTTGACAATTTACTCGATCCTACAGAAGGGATACTTGAATTCAATGAAAAGAACCTCGAAGAGTTCAATGCCAAAAAACTCAAGTTGGGAAAGTTTCCCCGGGACGAGAACTTCGATAAGGAAATTGAGCATGAATTGAAATCGAAAGACGAAAAGGAATTGCAGAAAAAAAAACCCAACAATGCTAAGAAAACGTTAGTAGACGAATTCCATAAAATCAAGGCAGAAAGCTCTAATCCCACAAGCGTAGAGCCTAAAAGCAAAGAGAATGAACAAGCAGACAAGATGGACATTGATACTAAACAAGACGAACCTCTGGGCAGTATAATGGACAAACTAAAGAAAAACGACGACAACTTTGAATCTCCTATCAAGGAGGTTCTTCCATTGCCAGCGAAAACCATTTTCGATCTCAAAAAGGAAATCCAGTTAGTGCAGGACTCCAGATCAAGACTCAAACTCTCTTTTGACAAAAACCAGTTTTCACCTCCTTCCATTTGTATGTACACCTTCCACAACTCGTTGAACGAAATCACATGTCTCGAATTCAACGAAAACAGCAACCTTATTGCTGCAGGGTTTGAAGATTCGTACATCAAGCTCTGGTCTATTGATGGAAACCCGTTGAAATCCATTGTCAAAAACGACCCACAAAACAAGCAAAACTCCAGACGATTGATCGGCCATTCTGGAACCGTCTACAGCCTCAGTTTTTCTCCTGACAACAATTATCTTCTCTCTTGCTCCGAAGATGGAACCGTGCGCTTATGGTCTCTTGATACTTACACCACATTGGTAGTGTACAAATCACACAATGCCCCTGTATGGGACGTCAAGTTTTCTCCGTTTGGCCATTACTTTGTCACCACGTCCCATGATTCCACCGCCAGATTGTGGTCTGTTGACCACATCTATTCTTTGAGATTGTTTGTAGGCCATATGAATGATGTAGATTGTGTTGCCTGGTTTCCAAACTCATGCTATTGTTTCACCGGTTCCGCAGACAAAACTATCCGGATGTGGGACATTATGCGCGGCGACTCTGTTAGATTGTTCGTAGGCCATACTGCTCCCATCAACGCGTTGGCCGTCAGCCCTCAAGGAAGAATATTGGCCAGTGCAGGCGAAGACGCAGTCATCAACTTGTGGGACATTGCCACCGGCAGAATCTTGAAAACCATGAAAGGTCATGCTGTAAAAGGGTCAATCTATTCTCTTGATTTCTCTGTAGACGGTAATGTCCTTGTAAGTGGCGGTAGTGATAACTCTGTTCGCGTTTGGGATGTTAAGAAATATTCAGACAATCAACTCTCCGAACCAGTGCCCTTCTTCAATGCTACAAGCGGTTCTTTGTCTACAGAGTCCAATGGATCCATCTCCAAAAACGGAACTGCTGCTAACGGTAAAACATCTCTGACCACAACAAACAAAAACAACACCGACTCTGGAAGAAAAAAAACAAAGGAAGCAGGTGTCTGCACTAACGACCATGTGGGGGCTTACTTTACTAAACATACTAGCGTATATAAGGTCCATTTCACAAGAAGAAACTTGTGTTTGGCCGCAGGTGCATTTTCAAGCACCGAAAACATAAATAGTGGTGATTCAGCTTTGGCTTAGGTGCTGTATTTATTGTCTTGGTATCAGGATTGTTCTTTTCCTCGCTTTTTGTAAATTATTAATAAACTAGTACCATTGGTGTTTTCATTGTATTGATATCTTTCAATCTCAAATATGCTAGGGCTATAAGCCACTGCGCAGGATGGAGAAAAGACCTGCCTGGATACTTTAGCAGATAGCACTCTCGGAGTAAAAAAACAACTAACAGGCTCAAGGTTGAGATTATTATGATTAGGTTTTAGATGGCGCGTATATACGAAACTGATATTTACTGGGCTTGAAATATAAGATATTATTATTACTATACTGAGGCTATTCAAGAGTAATTTCATTGATGAAATACAGAAATATTAAATTCTTCTTTCTATCTCAAAAGATTATTACATATACAATATTAGCAGTCACCGAGCAGGATGTTTCATAAACTAAGCAAAGCTTGTTCAAAAAAAGTGCTCCAAAAACTCTTGAGCGAGGATATTCAAGTTTTAAGTCGCATAAAGAGTATATAATGTCTCAAATTCACTACTTGTTTTTTTTATAATAATCTTTTTCTAGCCGATATACTGAATCGTATATATATGACTCAAAGCGTCAGTTTAAAATGATATCCACATTTTCGAAACACTCTAATCATCGACATTACAGAACAATGGCCATGTTAACTAGAGTTAACAAAGGCGTATAACAAAGGCACATAACAATAGGCGATCATGATTTACCGTCAATCAATAGATGGTCGTCCAAGGATCAACAAATCCTTGGAGCCTTACGCCTTTAGGAAACTAGTAGGTGTTAATAGGGATACTATAAATTTTGCATATAAGGAAAAATGTAAACAGAGTGTTAAATTGGGTAGAAATGAAATTTATTAATGAGAAGTATGTATCTATTCGATATATACGTGCTGTGTTTAAAGCGACTTAGTAAAACCTAGTGGGGTGGGACAATTCATGGCCATGATCTTTTGACTCGATGAATTAAGCAAGTAAGCATTAAACTTTGTTTTAGGTCGTAAAATTACGTTCAACATAAAAGTCGTTTCTAGCCAGGTTCGAATCGGGGATCGTGTTTAGTTTTTTCCTCATTTTTCGAGATCACTAAGCACTGAGCCATTTTTGCCATAAATTATCGATTAATGAAGAAACCAGAATTATCAGTTTATGAAGAGATGAAAATGATCTTTTGATGAAAAAATGCTAAGACCAAGAATCTTCAAAGCAATTTCTATACCGTAAATTCCACGTACGCATATATTGGGCTCGAAATATAAGCTTATTATTCGAAGAGTCCTAGTATACAGAAATGTGTAAATTAAATGAAATGTTAAATTTGGTATTAAATTATTATAAATGACTAAGGAAGAAATGAAAATTAGACAATATGGTGAATACCATATATCTTTAGAATAACTCTCTGTCATCAAGACAAAGAAAATGCAAAGAATTAAAAAAACAACAACTACCATTTGGTAAGACCGAAGCTTTCACCTTTATTCAAAAGGAGATTGAAAGCTTCACCATTTGTATCCATTGTAGTGGACACGACATTATTTCCCCACCAAGCAGGGGCTTCGATTTTGTTTAAAGTCAAACACAAGAAGACAAGAAGAGAAGCCCAAGCAAGACCGATATCCAAACCTGCGGACAACGAGTAGTTATATTTGGACCACCAAGCAAACCATCTCTTCTTGATGAACCAGTTGAAGGTCAAGCCAACCATACAATAAGTACCGTAATTGTAAGGAGAAGCAGGAGGAATCAAACCAGTACCAGAAAAGAAGACAGGCCAATTGAGCCATTTAATTGGAGAGTTTGGCCATTTGAGAAGAATGAGATAGTTGACAACAGGCAAGATGGCACCAATGATGAAAAAATACATCAAACCATGGTACAATTGGCCATCAGAGAACTGTCTTTGAGGACCAATGACACCCCAAATGATGGAGGCGTTGAAAAAGACTCTACCATTAGGACAAGAGAAATGGTTTTCCTGATGATTTGTGCATAAGCCTTTGATATTACCCTGGGCCCATTTCATGACACACAATTGGACAAAAGAGCCCCACATGGTGGCGACAAATTGAGCAAAGAACATGACTCTAGGGGCGATTTTCATATAATGGCCTAGTTTCATATCAGAAGCAAAGGTGATGGCCTGGGAGTTGGTGATGTAACCGAAAGTTTTGAAGAACATCATACAGATTGGCTTGCCAGGAACCATGTAGCCAATGATGAACTCAGTCAAGACGTTCAAACCAATATTGATATTAGTGATGGCAGCAATGATTCCGACGGGAAACAAGAAGATGAAGGAGATGACAATGGCTACAAAAAGAGACCAGATGGGCATTTCAGTGTTCCAGCATCTCATGGCAACAATAGCAAAGGCCAAGAAGATCAAGAACGTGGCAGCATACCACCAGTCTGGACATTCTTTGTAAGCTTTCATCAATCTGTTGTGGACGTCCTCCTTTTCCTTACTTTTCAATTGTTTCATGATGTCCTTCAAATAGAACAACAAAGTGTGGACAATGGTGGCAGTGATGGCAGCAAACGACAAGCCATAGGACATGGAAAACGTAGTGGACAAGTAGATTGGCGAGTATTTGCTGTACTCGTCCTCTTTGAAAGTAAGGTTTTCGTCCACAATCTTGGAGACATTGTAGATGTTTTGGAACCGGTCGTAGGAATTACTGTCAGACATGGGCAAGTACTTGGCATACCACACGTTGGAGTAGTGCAAAGCCGGACAGACGATCCAGAAGATGGATATCATGGACAACAAGATGGTGAAAATGGCGCTGGCAGGCGGAATCAATGGAGACCCAATGTAGCCAGCAATCTGATACCAATCAAAGGTTATAGGAAGCAAACCAAGACCGGTGCTGCTTCCAAACAACTGGTTGATGGTAGGGTTGTTAGGGTAGATCCATGTGATGAAGGCAAATGAAGATAAAGCTTGGAACAAATAGCCAGGAATCCAATACCAGACAAAAGAACAAACAAAAACAATACCAAAGAACTTTAGTCTGGAAATCTTCCAACCGTTGGCTGGATGGTTGTCGTTGATATGGATGTTGGTCAAGAATGTGGCTGTGATCAAATTTGATGGCCAAATCATGCTGGGAGGAGTCACCAAGACTTTTCTGGCCAACCCACCTAACGACAAACCTATACATTGCGTGGCAAAAAGCGCCAAGATGTTGAACCCCCAGCCAAAGTCCTTGCCGTAAAAGTTGTTCATTGCCAACAAAATATCCGTGGCATAGGCTACACCAAAAGAAACATTGGCCATGATCGTGATCAACGAGTGCTCCTTCAAATTGAAAGGGCCTGGGTTGAGCCGTGCACCAAAAATGCTAATATCAGGAAGAACCTTGGCCCATGCAACACCAATGGGCCAGGCTATGATGGTGGTGACAAACACAGAGATCGAAAACGAAGGAGCTCGAAGCGAAAAGAACATGTTCAAGGCTGCTCCTATGGTACTCATAAGCAAACCAATAAACCAAGCCCGGATTGTGTTGTGTGGGATTGTAGGATCATCAGTAGGTGGAATGGCTGCTCGGACCTCTGGATAGATCGAATCATCTTCAACCTTCAACCCAGCATAGTCGTCCTCCAACACAATCTTGGACACATTTGAAACGACCGGGTCAAAATCATGTAATGTGGGATCTTCTCTTTCTCTTTTCTCGACAATCTCCTCTGCCGTCTGGTAGTCATATATGTTTTTCTCGTCTTTGATGTCCGCGTCTCGCGAAACATATTCTTTTATTGCCTCCATGGTGACAATTCAATCGAATCTCAATGTTTGTTATCCAAGAAATTAGATGTGGCATCAAAAGCTCGTCAAGAAATTACGGATTCTTCATTTATTATATACTCCTAGATGCCAATGTTCTCATAATAGATAACCTTGCATCCATGGCTCGTCTTTGCCTTACTACAATCAGAAGATACTGCATCCATATCGCCTAACCAAAGGCTCTTTTGCCTGCTCTAACGGCTTTTCATTATACATTCATGTTGAAAATTAGCCTTACATTCCTCGTCCCCAATGGCTAACATGCATAAGACTGCATGTTGGTGCATGATGATACATCAACATACGGCAATATATTGACGAGCCATATTGGTTTGCAATGAAATCATATAGGGAGAGTTGGTGGTCAGGGATTTGTGATTGAATGATAGAAATGTGAGCTAAATATAGCATGAAAGGATTGTCGTAAAGTGTTGGGCAGCATGCTTTTTGGATCAAGCTATTTGTTTTGAAAAAGGATTATTATACTATTGATTTTGTTGCTATGTGATTGAAAAGTAAGCAATTTGTTTACAGGAATGTTTTTCGGTTAGAAAATGTACTTTTTTTTTGTTGTTTTTGTTGAGCTGTGATTGAAAGCAATTTGTAATTGTTTTTTTTTTTTTTTTGTAAATAATGATTATTTGTTTTAGTAGACTGTCAATAGAAGGACTGTATTATTTGTCGGAATCCTTTCCAGAAATAAGTACAGCATTTAATAGGAGAAATCGCTGTTAAATTTCTTGGCCTGTTATTAGTAACCGAAAGTTTAGATTGATTATCGCCGTTAGTCCACTTTATTTTTATATAAATATTTGGTGATTTGCCGGTGGCCTAGACAAAAGTCTAATGCTTACTTTCGACCAATTGGATGAGAAGATTATGATTAACAGGATAAGATTGGGCTTGTAATACTAGGATGGATTTTATGAAAACCAGCATAGTAAAGATTTACAGCGATTTCTTTGGAAGAGTAATTTTTACTGAAAATTCTCAAAACAAAATATCTCTGCATGTGTAACTAGAGGTTGGAAACCATTAAGGAAGCATTGAGCAATGGTAGACTTCAACTATTGTTGTGGATACCACGATATAAACCACGTAGGTGTATTATTAACCAATTTTTTGTCCAATTTCCTGGACCGTAAGAAAAAACCTTGAAGTTATTTTATGAACGTGGAACGTATTTTCTTTCTGCTAAGAGTTCCTAAGTACTTTATGACTCTATTTGCTCCTTTATTTCAGTCTTGTTTTATCTTTCTATATAATCAGCTATCGTTTTACCCATTCTCCTCTCAATACAGATCCATCTTAATATTACATGGTGACTTCCATGAAATCTTCCAGATTCAACTTGTTCTGAATTTGTAGAACTGCTTGAGAGTAAAGTAGCGGTTCAAAGTGCCATGTGTGGCTGTAATATAGTGGAGAACAATTCAGGAGACTTTTAACGACCAACATTGATGCTATTCTTTTGACGAAGAGTTTATATGTAATTTTCAAAAAGATTATTTACAAAACCCATCATCATTAATAATAATAGTGATAAAAATCATATATTTGGAGCCCAGTACATATCAGTTTGTATATACGCACTATATTTAAAGGGACTTTGTAAAAGCCAATCATAATCTTCTTATCCTTGAGCCTGGCAGGTCTTTTTCTTTTCCAAGAGTGCTACGAAGATCCTACCAATTCTTTTTCTTCTTCAAGAGTGCTATTTGCTAAATTATGTTAGTCTTCTGCAAGAGTGCTATTTGCTAAACTATCTTAGTCTTTTATTTCTTCTCAACGGTGATATTTACTAAGATCCTGCCAGGTCTTAACTCTCTTTGCATAATCTACATACAAATCTGATATACTCCAAGTGAGTACAGGGAAAGTAAACCCCACTACTATTTTTTAAAAGATTTGTTAACCTAGTTATGAGACAGAACCTTGTTAGAGACTCCGTAACAAATCTCCTTTTATAACATGCTATTTTCACTTTTAGGTTGGCCCTAAATAGTTGTAATAAAATCATATATTTCGAGGCCAGTACATATCAGTTTCGTATATACGCTTCATGTCTAAAGGGACTTGGTAAAGCCTGTTGATCATAATCTGATCATAATCTTATATACCGTTATATTCTCACCCAATTGGTTGAAAGTAATCACTAGCTTTGGTCACTTGCCTGTGAAATCACGTTCAGTTCGTAAAAGCATGAGAAAGTGTTCGTCTTGGTAATTGAATATCCTGACGATTGTCTAGACTCATAACAATAAAGAAAGGGAGGTGGCAGTGTTGTACACCGACTGATAAGTCTAGCCAATAAGAAATAGGAAGAGAAAAAAGAGCTAGCAGGAACATGGGGGAGAGTCCACTATGATTATAAGGACAAGACTTTGTAAACGAACATCAAACATGGAGTATTGTATATTCATTGACAAAGTCTAATCAATTTACAAGAAAATACATATATAGAATAGGATCTATAGAAGTGAACATTATAAAAGCTTCTTAGGAAACATGTAATGTTAAAAATATAAAGATATGATGTAGATAGGGCCTGACATGCTAATTGTCGTAGGCTAAATGAAAATGGGATCTAGCAGTGGTCGAAAAACTTGAAAAAGATGGTACAATTGAAGATTGTGGAGGGCTACTTCAAGTTTTGTCGACAAATGGTGTCTGGATTGTCGCAAAATTGGTTTGGAGTAACCTAATATTGATTAGAATATTGGTAGTGCTTATTAATCTTAACAAGGCCGAGCCAGTACAAACAATATACGAAAAACATATTATTTACCCATATAGAGCAAGCAGATTAAAAAGAGCAAAAAGGAGAAAAAAAAAAGGAAAAAACAAGATTACCAAGTTTCGACACCGAAAGATTCACCTTCGTTCAAGATTCTGTTAATGGCAGTACCTTGGTAATCAGAGGTTGAAGCAACAACGTCGTTTCCCCACCAAGCAGGGAAATCGGTCTTGGTAAGAGTAAGACACAAGAAAATGATAAGAGAGGACCAAGCGAGACCAATATCCAAGCCGGCGGACAAGGAATAGTTGTATTTAGACCACCAAGCGAAAAACTTCTTCTTGATGAACCAGTTGAAGAACAAACCGACAAAACAGTATGCACCGTAGTTGTAAGGGGTTGCAGGAGGAATCAAGCCAGTGCCGGTGAAGAAAACAGGCCAATTGAGCCATTTGATTGGAGAGTTTGGCCATTTTTTGAGGACCAACCAGTTGACGACGGGCAAACCGGCGCCCACGATGAAAAAGTACATCAATTTGTTGTACAATTGGCCGGCAGAGAACTGTCTTTGAGGCCCAATGACACCCCAGATGATGGAGGCGTTGAAAAAGACTCTTCCGTTAGGACAGGTGAAGTGGTTTGACTGTTTTCTGTCACACAAGTCGCTGATGGAGCCCTGGGCCCATCTCAAGACGGCAATCTGGACGATGCCGCCCCAAATTGTGGCGGAGAATTGGGCAGCAAACAAGACACGAGGCGCGATTTTCATATAGTGGCCCAACTTCATGTCCTGGACAAAGGTCAAGGCCTGTGCGTTGGTGATGTAGCCAAAAGTCTTGAAGAACATCATGCTGATAGGCTTGCCTGGGACCATGTAACCGATGATGAACTCGGTGATGACGTTCAAGCCTACGGTGATGTTGGTGATGGCGGCGATGATGCCAATAGGGAACAAAAAGAAGATGGCGATGATCAAGGCAATAAACAACGAGTAGATTGGCATTTCAGTGTTCCAGCCTCTCATGGTGCCAATGGCAATGCCGAGGAACACCAAGAAACTGGCCCCATACCACCAATCTGGACACTCTTTGTACGCAGCCATCAATCTGTTGTGGACGTCCTTCTTTTCTTTGTTACGGAGCTGTTTCCAGATGTCCTTCGAGAAGAACAAGGCGGTGTGGACTACGGTGGCGGTGATGGACGCAAACGACAAGCCATACGAAAGCGCAAAGGTTGTCGACAAGTAAAGAGGAGAATACTTCTTGTACTCTTCCTCCTTGAAAGTCAAATTCTCATCTACAATCATCGACACGTTGTACGGCTGCTGGAACCGGTCGTACGAACCGCTGTCGGACATTGGCAAATACAAGCCGTACCAGGTGTTGGTGTAGTGCACAATTGGAGTGATCAACCAGAAAATAATCACCATCGACAACAAAATGGTGGCCACAGCACTGGCTGGGGGAATCAATGGTGATCCAATATACCCGGCAATCTGGTTCCAGTCAAACGTGATTGGAAGCAAGCCCATGCCGGTCGACGCACCAAACACCTGGTTGAGCTTCACATTGTTAGGTCTGATCCACGTGATCCAGGCAAAGTAGGACAAGGCAGAGAAGATGTAGCCTGGGAACCAATAGTAGATAAATCCGGCAACAAACACCACTGCGAAGAACTTCAATCTCGAAATCGACCACCCGTTGGCCACGTGGTTGTCGTTGATGTGAATGTTGGTCAAAAACGTCGCAGTAACCAAGTTGGATGGCCAGATCATACTAGATGGCGCCACCAAAACCCGTCTGGACAACCCGCCTAACGACAACCCAATACATTGCGTAGCCAACATGGCCAAAAGATTAAATCCCCAGCCAAAGTCCTTGCCGTAGAAATTGTTCATCGCAACCAAAATATCCGTTACGTAAGCAACACCAAAAGACACATTGGACATAATCGTGATAAGCGCGTGCTCCTTCAAGTTGAATGGGCCAGGGTTCAATGGCACCCCGAAAATATGCCAGTTTGGCATCACCTTCGCCCAAGCCATACCAATTGGCCATGCAATAATCGACGTCACGAAAATGGAAATACTAAACGATGGCGACCGCAACGAGAACAACATGTTCAAGCCTGCACCTATCGTTGTCATGACAAACCCTAAAAACCATGCACGAATTGTGTTGTGCGGAATCGTTGGGTCATCACTCGAAGGAATTGCTGCACGAACTTCCGGATACGGAGAATCGTCTTCCACTTTCACTCCTGCATAATCATCTCCCAAAACAGACTTGGAAATGTTCGAAACAACAGGATCAATTCCAAATAAAGGGTTTTCATCTTGCGTTTGGGAAACTACTGCTTCCGCTTTCTCATAATCCATAACATGCTTCTCATCAGATACTGGTGCATCTCCAGAAATCACTGATTTGATAGCTTCCATCTTCAAAATCAACTTTGGTGCAATAATTTAAATCTCCCACCTACCTTATAATTCCTAAATTGCAGATTCCTTCCCCTTTATATATACTCCTGCTTGGTTTTTTTATCTATTCTCGTCTTCAAGATAATGCAATGTCGGGATGCGCACCTTGCATGCATATCGGTGCATCTCGGTGCATGGTGCATGGTGCATAAGTTTTTTTTTTTTTTTTTTTTTTTTTGCCAAAAAAAGTATTTTTACTTTTTCCCAGATGAATGAATCTTTTTGGCTGATATAGGCAATACTTTGCTGTCCGTGCTGTATGGGGCGGGTTCCTTTTTTTCAATGGATTTTTTGCCGGTTGTTTTACAACTTCCCCCCTTGTTCGGAAAAAAGAAATTAAAGTACATAATAGTTACATTGTATATACCTATGGATAAATTAAGGCAAAAGGTGATTTTCTTTTGTTTTCACGAAACGTTTCTCAATGCAGCAATATCCCCTTTTCTTTTGTTTATCTAGACGCAAACGTTCATGTAAAGATCCCCCTAAGGTGTAGACAGTACTGTTCTAATCCTAGCAGAATGCGGCGTGCATGCACTTGCAAATACAGCACTCACTTGCAGTGCAGCATGCATTTCTACAGAATACATTAGACAGGTATTGACTTACTGTGGAGTGATTCTATTGAAATGCAATATTCAACTTTTTCTACAAAACCAATCCATTTCTTTTGAATAAACTGATATCAATAATAATAATAATAATAATAATAATAATAATTAATCATCATTGCTGTGTATGCCATGTAAATATGCAAGCACAACAAACGTTGGAAAACTGTTCAACATGATGCTTACGCATACGCATACGCATCATGCTCAAGCATCACCATTTCTTTTTCATATCCAGCAATATGTAACATTTGATAGATTAATATCTTCTTTCTTTTACTCTACATGACTGCAAGTATAATTAATTGCGATTCCTGCGTTGGCTAACAAAAAGCAACTGCTCTTGCTTAACCGATTACTTATTCCTTATCCACCCATTAGTTTGTAACAATCGGTTTTCACGTCAATAAATGTTGCTCATTAATTATGAATAAGCAAATAGTGCGCTTTGCGCTTGCTTTCCACACTTTTGATACCTTTACATACATAAGCGTCCTCTTTTGCGGATCAATGTGACCCATATTATATTATATAAACTGTGTATGACAATTGTTAATTCTAAAAAAAAAACAATATTTTGACTTTTTCGACAGGAAGCGTTTTGGTGCATGCGCTTGCCTAACACCATTTTTTGTTTTGTTTTTCCTTTTTCCTAGTCAGGGACAGCCGTAGACATCCTCCAACTCCTGAAGCTGGAATCACGCATTTTAATGCATGTAGATGCATATACATGCATATAGATATACATATACATATACATACAGAATTATTCCAAGCACCTTTTATTTTTTTCCTGCCCAGCATAAGCAAGTAGGTTGATATTATGCAAGTGGGGTGTGCGTTTTTATTTTTTTTATTTTTTTTTAAATGCCCGGTTTCGCTTCACCGTATTGGAAAACAGTATGGACAACTAACCCTTTAATTTTGAGTGAAACGGCAACATCTGAAATTACCACGATAGGACCACGCCTGGAGAAACAGTAGCGGTTCTATTGTTTTTGCCCGTTTTGGGACACTATCCGAGACTGGTAACATTTCTTTTTCTGTTTTGCATGTTATCAACGTATTGCTGCTATCACTGCATCTCGCTACCGTTGCTAGACAAAGCTTATCAGTACGTGTGTATATTGGAAACAGCAAATAGGAAAGGTCCGTTTGCTTTTTTGCTGACAGTCTTCTGTTTTGACGCTACTGCATGTACGAGGAGGCTTCTTGGTACTAAGGGGACTTAGAAGGTTCTTTTTGGCCGTTTTACTTCAATTTTACTACTAGTGGTATATCTTGTTAATTGCTACTTGTTCCAAGAAATGTTTGCAGTTTGCAGTTTGCAGTTTGCAGTTTGCAGTTTGTAATTTGCATTTTGCATTTTGCATTTTGCAGTTTGCAGTTTGCAGTTTGCATCATGCACCATGACTCTTGGTTGTCTGACATTAAAATTAAACTTTTTTTTTCCAGCCAATATTGTAACAATTCTTCTTTTGGCCGTTGAACTGGAGCCTCGCGTAAGTATAGCTCATTTGCCAAGCTTGACCAGTCAGCCGATAGACTCTGGTGATGTATTCTTTTTTATTTTTTTCTTCTTTTTACACTAATATCACGCCCCCGCCAACCCACATCAGAAATTCACGTGGCATGGTGCATGCATGATATGCATGCAATGGTGTGCGTGTGCGTGTGTATATATACCAATATGGCGGGTCTATGTTTTATTTTGGTGATTTTGGTGGTATTTCAATGTCATTTGGACGGAAAATGATTAATATATATTATAGTAGGAGGAATAAAGAAAACCAAAAGGAGACCAAACGTCAGAAAGTCGTGTTCATCGCATCCCGCTAGAAATTTGACACTCAGGTGAGGTATCACATGATACTAACAGCTACATGCATCAGTGTGCATAATTATATATACCAACATGACGGGTCTATGTTATATTATGGTGATTTTTGGTGGTTTTGGTGGTTTTCATGATTGTTGGTAATTTTGATGATTATTAATAATTTTTCCTTCTTTGGTTCTTTTGTCTTTTTTAGCACCTATTATATAGACCAAACGGAATGTATTAGCTACACAAGCACTCCACAAAGTATAACCATCTTTTCTAGGCAAGTTTACATGTATATAATCTGGTAATTTGCCTACTACTTTAAAACTAGTAGTCAAATCATAACCAGCAGGTTAGGACTCTTTGAACTCACACCAAGGCACGTTATACTTGTAAGTATCGAACATTTAGACAAGCCTCAAACATTATCTTTAACTTTTATAATTAAACGACCATCTGGCTCACTCTAAATTATTTTCTTGTTTTAACATTACAAGTTTATTATCCATTTTTTTTCCTTTTCTGTAGCTATTTGTAAAATACGTATATCTTTGCTAATGATACAGTCTACATAAGAAGCGTGTAAATGTGTGTCTCTGGTATTTGAAAGTGTTCTAGATTCTGAAATAACATTAGAACCGCCGTAATTACTAAATTTGTTATAATTATTAATGATATTCGATATAACAGATATGTACTGGGCTTGAAACATAAAAAATCCAACTAAATTATAAAACTTAGAACATGTCATAGTGTCTAAAACAAACTTTTTATATTCTGTATAAATGAGATAAAGCATCCCGGTATAATACCCATCGCTCTCCTTAGGACAAATTCTGGTCAAATGGAAATTCTTGACAACTGCTTTACAAATTTAGATACCAATACTATAATTTACTATCCTTCAGAATGCCTGAAAAGAAAGATATTAAAGTCAAAGAGTCGTCTTCATACATAAATCACAGCAAATGTTAACATCAGCCAGCGCCATGTGATACGCACAGCCACATGCATTGGTGTGCGTATTTTCAGCTACCAATATAACGGGTCTATTATTTATTATGGTGATTTTTGGTGATTTTGGTGATTTTGATGAATTTTCAATAATAATTAGGGGTACAAAATAATAATAATAATACTCTTGAGGAAGGATCAAATTGAGAAAAAAGCAAAAGGAGATCAAATGTCAGAAAGTCGTGTTCATACTGAAATTACATTAAATGTGTATTCTTTATTTTTTTCAGAAAGGGTGATGAAAGAAGGAGATGAAGGACAGGAGTATTGGGATGATTTTTTCAATATAAGCGTAATGGGGCCAGCACTTCGGGCTACGTTTGATGCAGTGAGTTTAGACAGAAAGTACCATGCGTTGGTGATGTCAGAGTGTTTTGCGAGGAATTTGGCAGCGTTTTTCAAGGTTTCGGCGGAAAATGTGTATTTACAGAACAATTTGATAATAATCATGAATGCATTTATACAGAGTGTGAAGAGAACATGTAAGGATCAGCAAAGACATCGTGATAATGTGTCGTTGCATGAGAATGTGCCGATAATGACGGCAGACGAGTTATTGGATCAGCTTTTATTCAATGTAGACGAGAAAACTGGTGGGTTTGGAAAAGTGCAGAATGAATTGGTAAGGCAGTTGTTTGCAATGATGAAAACAGGGCTCAATAGCCCGCATTTGATGAGATCCAGCTTGGAGCTTGTTTTGAACAGCGTCTTGTTGTTTTACGGTACAAAATACTTTGGATATTTTTACCAATACGAATTGAATGCCGAGTTTTACAGTAAAGTTGTTTTGCAGCAGTTTGAGGAGCAGACAGAGCCCAGTGAATTGACAGTAATAGATTATAACCGGTTGTTTGTAGTTTTGGGTGTGTTGGTCAACAATTCGCAGTTTCGGAAAGATAACATATACAGGGAATATCTTGGTGTTTATGTTGGTAATATTGGTAGTAGTGGTAGTAATATTGGTAATAATATTGGTAATAATAGTGGTAGTAATATTGGTAATATGACTACTAATAATACTGCTAATAATATTGGTAATAATATTGGTAATAATATTGGTAATAATGTTGGTAATAATATTGGTAATAATATTGGTAATAATATTGGTAATAATATTGGTAATAATACTGCTAGTAATACTGCTAATAATACTGCTAATAATATTACTAATAATACTGCTAATAATACTGCTAATAATACTGCTAATAAAACTGCTAATAATACTAATAAAACTCATAATATCTTTGATATCATCAATAAAAAACTTTATGAGATCATTTCATTCAATATGATCTTGTTAGACAACAGCAAGCCGGATTTGGTAGTGCAAAAGTCCCACAAGGGCTCCTTTTTCAACCTTATCACCTTTAACAGGTTTAACAAGTTGAATTACCATTACAGGGACTTTTTAGCTCAGCAATTGGACTGGGAATTGCAAATTTTGCTCAAATCGAAACAGCAAGCTACAGAAAAGAACAGATGCATCGAATCCTTGTCCTTGAACATGGTTTTATATGCATTGATCATCAACAATGATCAGTATAACGAGTATTTGACCAGCTGCAGCGATCTAGACAGTCCCAACACCATTAGCAGCACAAACCTCATTGATTTGGTGCTTCCCTATGCTTCGTACATTTTCCTGAACCAACACAACCACCAGATTAACCATATTCTATCGCGGTTGAACCTTCTTTGCATCTTCAAGCTTGTGCTGTGCAGCAATCGTAATGTTCCTGCCAACTTGATGCAATACAGCATCAACCAGTTCAAATACAAGCTCTGCCACCAGCTCGAGCCCACCATCAACAACTTTATCACTTACCACGACTTGGAAACCGGCGAGCAAACCGTGGATGACGACGACTTGGAAAATAACCAGCTCAAGATCCGTATCTTGTATCTTGTCGACGTGTTGCAATGCTTCTTGCGGTACAACCTCACGGGAAACCTTGACGTCATCAGTATGAAGTTGTCACTCAACAATATCATGCTAATACTCGACATTCTTGCTGACAACTACACCAGAGCAGTTCTGCTGCAACCCAGCAGCGTCGACGACTTTCTATTCGAATACAACTGGAACGACTTGTTCATCTCCATTTTCCGCTTGCTCAAATTCCTAAATGCCGACAAGGTGGCTCTCCGCAAACACTCGTCTCTCAAATTCTATTCTTTGGTCGAGGAAATCTACATCTTGCTAACGTTTTTGCTCGTGAACAACGAAAAGCTCTTCAAATACGACAATTACTTGATCGAGCTCATCTACAAGTGCCTAGAATACAAGCAAACTCTTTTAGACTTGTCCATAAAGTTGCGCAATTCTCAATCCGACTGCTCCCTCTACGCTAAGTTCCTTCTCTCTGTTATTTATTTTATGGATGAGAAACTAAACTTGCACCAAAGCAAATCAACTCTTTCTGCATTTATGGACTTTTCATCCGTTTTATCCTTTTCTGAACCCTCTGCAAACTCTCCTGATTTGGACGACTTCCAGCCTCACTCCCTAACATTCACAGATAATCACGATTTCGACTACAACCAAGTAGCAAACGTCCTACGTAGTTTCATAGACCAACTCCCCATCTCTTCAAAAACTAATAAACTCTTGCAACCATTCCGCTCAGACTTTACTTTTCAAAAGCAAAATGTTACTCTTCTCATCCAAAATTCACAGTGCAAGCCCGAAACTTTGAAATATTTGCAAAAACAAGACCTCATCTTCAACAATTACAAGATTAACTTGATCGACCAAGGAATCGACATTATGATCAAAGAGTTTGATAAAATGTTTAGGTAAATTGTTCATTATTTTATTTAGTAGCCGCTGGTCAGTGCTTTCAATAAGTTCTGGCAGGCTCAAGGTTGAAATGATTATATTAGGTTTTACCAAGTCCCCTTGGACATGGCACATATATACCAAACTGATATTTATTCAACTCAAAATATAAGATTTCAATCGATTTAGTTTTTATCAAACAAGTTGAGGTCCAGTCTACTACTCTGGGCTATTTTATATACTTATTAATTACTAAATTATCCAATAAATCACTCAAATAATTATAACTGGTCATTAATTGGCTTTTCCTAGCCGTGTTCTATATTCTTTCAAACTTAAATCTTCGATTACTCATTCTACTTCTTTCACTACTACAAAAGAACAAAATTAAATTTGTCAGAGTAAAATGCAAAATTCCCAATGGACGTCCTTTAATATTTTAGACACTACTCCTTTTTGACAATGTCTACTAGTCATCTTGTCGCCTATTGGTAAATTCTCAATCATTTTCTAATTTTAATCTAAAGAATCCAGCTTCACTTTCGATTTCTGTGACATATCCAGATTGTTTAGGATATACATTTTCTAGTTTTTACTTTATTCGGATCTCCTGATGCACAGTATTACATATTTAGTGTTAGGGATTCTGTCATTATGATCAAAAATTAAATGCTGTTGAGGGGCTATTACAAGTTTTGACGAAAAATGGATTCTTGGGCGTTCATTACTAAACCTTTCTAATCACTATATTTTTATATATTATTTATTCTGAATTTATATCTCTCTTGTTGTTGGAACATCGCTGGATCTTGACATATTAGGATTGTTTAGTTTTTAAAAAAATTTTCATTTCTTTTTAATGTGTCCCTTTAGACATGGCACATATATACGAATTATAGGCACTGGAAATATATGATTATTATTATCAATATGATAAACAGAGTAATCAGGGGAAACTGGATTTTCAATTTGGAATTGCAGGTCTCTAGGAAGAGAAACAGCCAGCACTAGTTATGGATAAGTTATTAGGAAGTGATCAATGTGGATTGCCAACGTTACATATTATAACTGATGAGACATTACAGGAAACAGTCAATATCAAAGAATAACCACAACCGTGTATTCTTAGTGCTTTATGTAAACATCAATTATCAATTAACAATACCAAATAGACAATATGCCTCGCAAAACGGATCAATCATTAATAATAAGAATAATAACTTATATTTCAAGCCCAGTACATATCAGGTTCGTAGTGTTATGTCTAAAGGGACGAGGCAAAGTCCAGGAAAAGCCTTTTTAATGTCCAGTCATTATAATTTTGTCACCCAATTGGTGGAAAGCAAGCACTAGACTTTGGTCTAGGTCGTGTGAATTATCCTGCCAGGTCTTATTTCTCTTCTGGGAAAGCACTAGCCATTCATCATTTGAGGATATCTTTATGCAAATTTAAAAACAAAACGTCATCGCTCAACTTTTCGTTGCTCATGATCTTCAAATACAAACCAGTCAAATTAACCAACTTTTCCAAGTTTGAGATTGATGACTTGCCTAATTTGAGAAGAATGTAGGAATTCAACTTGTCTACCACCTTTAGTTTCAAACTTTTAAAGTTTTTTGCCTTGAGCAAATAGTGAAATGTGTTTTTGTCTTGTTTGGAAGGCATGTTATCTTGCTGGTCCAGGATGAAGTCGTCATCCATTTGATCGTCATCGTCGTCATCTTCATCGGTGGGCATTCTATCCAATTTATTCATCAACTCTTTTGGAACGTCTTCAGTTTGGAGCTCGTCCTCAACAGCAAGATCGTTAACAGAGGGTTTTGGTTTTGTGCTTGAGCCAGAGGTGATTAGCAATTTGAACAAGTTGTTTAATAGTTGGACTCTTGCGCTGGAGGCATTGTATTGTTTGATTAACAACTTGGAATACTCAATGGCCTCGTCTATATATTTGAGACTGGACTTTTCGTTTTTCACACAGTTTCTGATGAGTTTTATGAGTTTGAGACATTTGATTTCAAAGACCAAGTCCTCGGCATACTTTTCCCTTGGAAGAGTGGGGTTTTCCGGGGATGAATAGTCGGAGGTGTAATCCGATTCAGTGATATTGAAAAACAGGTTGTAATGCAGCTGCAAAAACCTGAAGAGGCCCTTGGTGTCGTCGTTCAATATATAATTACGGATATGTTGTTTGTGGGACGAGGCCTTGTCTACAGATTCTTTGATGATTAAATTGTGAGGCGAAACAGACTCGTTTGGTGGGTTTTCAAGAGCCAAGTCGTTGAGAAAGGCATTTTTACTTTCAACGTAGCCTAAATGGTCGAAATAGTTGTTGATCAAACTGTTTATGACAGCCTTACATTCTACGTCTTTCAAAACGAGTTTATTGTTGGAATTCAGACGGTTTACTGACGAGCTGATGAGACCGGCTTGTTTAACCAACGTGGGGTCGATTTCGTTCTTGTCGGTGTTCAATAGCGACGAAATGCTCAAGTTTTTCTGTTTTGCATCAAGTTTCTTGGCGACAAACGAAGACTCGCCGGCTTTTGCAAGCTCCAAATTGGACTTGTTGATCTTGGTGAAAAGCTTGGCCTTCAACCCATTGATATAGCCATTGATATCAAAGTAAAAGGCGCCGTCCAGCCCGTCCGCCACAGTGTAGCCAAAGTTGGTGGTGATTTCATGGAGCACGTGGTTGTTATTGAACTGGTCAAAGCTGTCAGCAAAGGAGCGGAAATTGGTGTTGATGGGCCGGTGATGACGCGACAGACGCTGGGACAGCGCGTAGGCGTTGTTTGTGAGCGATTGCACCGAGTTGGCGGTGCTAGGCTCGTGAGTTTCGTCGTACACGCTGTCGAAGCCAATCACTGGAACTACATAATCGCATTCTACATGGTCAAAGGCTGTGCCCAAATACTGGCCGTTCTTTGTGTAGAAAATGACATTGTCGTGGAAATTGATGCCACAGCCTACGGTGTCATTGCGGCCAAACGTGTAGCCGTAGGGTTTCTCTTGCTTGTTGGTGGCCACTGCTGCGGCTTTCTGGCCGTTGTAGCCGTACGAAAACTCCGCAACCCCCGGCATGGCGCTGATGGTTATCCGACTGTTGACGTCCTCGGGGTCCTTCGTGCCCAAATACACTGCCCCAGACCGGGCGTAGCCGAGCGAAAGATTGTACTTTTTGATGTTGGTGTTGATTTTGATCTCAAAATAAAACACCCCGGCCTCCGCAGGCACACAGTTGTTCGATTTGAGCAAAAACACCGTCGCCGGCTGCTTCCGGAGCGCTCCAGAGCCATATTTGTTACTGCTTACTGCGTTCACTACAAGTCCACTTTCTGAGACTGTAAAAAACTCCTCCTTCTTCTTGAGCTCCTCTACAGACGTGCAGCTTTTCACGAGCAACTTGCTTTGGCTCGCATTGCCCGGAATCCAGCCTGTGGGCAACGGATACCCATGATACTTGAGCCCTACGTTTCTAGCTAAAATCGACGCTATGTGGTCCTGCGACCCCGCAAAACTTGCCGAACCTTCGCCATAGCCGGCATTATGCTCGTCCAATAGCCGGTCGTCGGTGTTTTCGCCGTCAATGTCCGATTCGCCGCTGTTTTCCAGCGCCTCGCCATTATCATCTACGTGCAACTCATCATCTGATTCCTTCACATTATCCTTGATAAACTGCGACTGCGGCCCATGTTTCGGCACCCTGTCGCCGAGTATCGACAATACGTTCTCGTAATAATACTCGTTTTCTAGCAAAAGTTGCGGACAATCGCCCATCAACCCTTCGGCCAGAAGCCTGCTCATCAAACTGTCATTTGGCTCGGCCAAATCCCGCATTTCCTTGCTCAAAAGCGACGCCAACTTTATCCCAAAGTTGGTCTGCAATAAATAAAAAGGAGGAACAATATTCCCTGCCATTTTTTCCCCTCTGTTCTCTGGCTTTTGCCTCATTATTATTACATCCATCCTTCCTCCCATCTCATCTCTCCTTATACTAACCCATATATAGTACAGGGCTACTAACCGGGGTGCTGTCAAAAAATAGGGGTGGCTGGGGCTCATAATGTATATAAGTGTGGTGATGGTCAACTTTTATATGTTTCTAGTGTTATGGTTGAACCCTTTTTATTCGTTGGATTTTTATTGTTTATCCGGGTTTTCAATACCTGAAAAGGTATTGAACGGAGTCCTCAAAGAGTAATCAAAGACTACAGGCCACTGTATAGACTCGTAAAATTACGATTAATAATATTGTATAAACCACTGCGCCATTTGGCTCAGTGGTCAGTGCTCTCGGAGAAGAGAAAAAAACACCTAACAGGAACACGGATGAGCCAACTATGGTTGAGCTTTACCAAGTTCCTTTAGACATGGCGTGTGTATACGAAACTGATATGTACTGGGCTTGAAATATATGGTATTATTATTATTATATTAATCTGATATTATTATATTAGAGTCTATTATTTTATTTATATCTAATATTAATTATTGAATTTTTATTTATCTTTATTCAATTTTCAATAATTCGCATCTAATATTAAATTTGTATCTCATATTACATTTCTGTTTAATGTAATTAATGTTGTCCATTAATATTCTCTATTAGTCGTATAATATAATTTTTAGGTCAATTCATATAATTGTAATATTAAGATGAGTTGGTATTGACCGGAGAATGGGTAAAACGTAGACTAACTATATAAAAAGGATAAGAGAAGACTAAAATAAATTAAGAAATATACTCTTAAATAGTGGTTAGAACAGTGAGATACCTGAAGGGTAATCGAATATCCTGACGACCGTCTACACTCATAAAACAATGAAGAAAGGAAGGGGCCAGTGTTGTACACCGACTGATAAGTCTAGCCAATAAGAAAATAAGAAAAGAATAGGGCTTGCATCTGTAGATAGAGCAAACATAAAATAAGAAGTAACATATCTAGTCAAACAGATCACAGGACTGGAAGCATATAGATGTTTACTACCAATGATACAATAATTTATGAATAAAATCAACAAATGTATTAGCCTATATACGGAACTGATATGTACTGGGCTTGAAATATAAGATTATTATTATATTCTTTTGTCTATCTTTCTATAAATTACTACTATTGTCATTTATCATTTACCATTACTTTTAATTGCATTCTTCTTTTGTGTACAGTTACTATTGCAGCACTTTCTTTCCTACAATTGCCAGGATGACTTCCACACAGCTTTACAATCTACTAAAAAAAATTATTACTTTACATATTAATTCCTTAATACTTGAATCATTTACTCAGACATATATGACGCAGCAATCACGCTGATGCTACGGGGACGGTGTAACCCGCCGCGATGAGCATCGATTCAAGTAAATAGGGAGGCGTTTTATAGGGCAAGGCGTTAAATATATACTGAAGTTAAGAGAAGATATTCGACAAACAAGGCCCCAAAACAATAATTGGCTGATGAATTACCATGACGGAGCCATCGGTGGATTTTTTACTTCACTTGAACGAGGCCAGTTTCAAGGTGCCTTTGGAGTTGTATAAGAGGAACTTGAAGGAGATTAATAGAATTAATGAGAAGGAAATAGGATCAGTTACGGCAGAATTGGCCGAGGTTGACGAGGCAGAGACTGTGAAAGATAAATTAGAAAGTTTAGAAGCTTTAATAGGAGGGCTAGAGTCGTATCAGACAAAGTTAGAGGAATGTATTGAATTCGAAGAAGATTATAATCGTCGGTTAGATAGACGTATTGACAAGTTGTATCAATTGGACGAGTTCAAAAAGGGAAACTTTTCGTTTGGAGTGTCTTTCAACAAGAAGAATTTCTTGGTAAATAAGATTCTGGACCCACAGACTTCTAAGAGAAACAGTAATACTGATTCTGATGTAGCCGTGACTATTGATAATAACATGTATTTGAATAGTTGGTTCAAGGATCAAGTAAATGTCTTGATAGCGCAATGTTTGCTCAAGATGTCTGATTTTAGCGATTTGCCTCTGGATTTTTTTATAAAACCAGTAAACTTCCGTAATGTTGATGCTAATACCCAAGAGATCGCAGAATACGTAAAATCAAAGCCTGCGTTGCTATATTTGCACAATTTTGACAATGCAGACTTTGTAGACTACGATCTTATTATACGATCTAATTTGATATCTCAGGATATTCTTTCGAACAAATGCGGGAAAAACTTGCTAGGCATATGGATCAAAGAAAATGAAAAGTTTTTGAAGAAGATACAGTCATCTTTGAAGTTTGAGCTCCTTTTATCCAATTTTGTCGAGCTCATTAAAGATAATGTTTTGAAAAATGAAAATTATCTTGATTTAACAAACTTGTCCCATCTGTCGAAAGAAGAAAACAATTTTCTAGATGCCCTTATGTATATGAAAACAGAAATATTAAAAGTGGACCGTAGCGAACACAACAAATATATTGATGAGATCAAAACTGCCATGGGATTGTTAACAATGCCTAGCAAGTTTATCTTGTTGTTTCTCAAATATGAAAAGTTTCTCATCAAACATTATTATAAACATAGATATGCCTTAAATAATCTCAATTCATCGTTCTATTCGGAGCTGCAATACACAGATTTCAAGATGCTCGTCAATAAAGATGTTTTCATCAAATTTTTGAACCAATTTCCCGGATCCAAGCAATTGAAACTCACTTATAAAAAGTATCTTCTCAATAAAAACTTGACCAAATACTACAAGCTACTTTCTTTCAAGCGGTTCAATTACTTGAACACTCTTTTTGCTGATAATTACAACCAGTTGTACAGTATCAACAATAATGGATTGTCTTTTGAATTGCTTCTTTCTCTTGGATTGAGCGTTTTAAAGACTAGAAATTGCATCCAACCAAAAGAGTTGAGGAAAATAAGTAGTCTGTCTATATTTGAAACTCTCAACTTGAACATTGAACAAAATGACACTCATAAAAGAAAAGCCATGGCTAAAACTAGTCATAACAATAAAATGCAAGAGCGACTCATCAAAATAAAATCAAAGAGTTGTGCCATATGCTCTTCCATACAATTAATAAAACTAAGTCATGATCTTGTATTTTCACATCATTCAAAATCCAAATTGGACTACAAAACCCCTATTATTCTCCCTAACAATAACATTTACGACCGTGATGATCTCTTAAAATTCAACGAGGCTCTTCTAGCAGCATTTAAAAATTATTGGGACCATAACAAGTCAGAGAAAAACCCTAAATCCTTGGACCATTCCCATAAGGAGCTCATTGATGATTACTTGCTGTTTTACACCGCTTTTGAAGACTACATGAAAGTCACTCCACATCCTAGCATGGAGGATTTCGAATTGATAGTTGATCCAGTTTCAGGCGGAATTTTCAATGAGGGACAGTGTAATATAAAGGTATTCCCAACTTGATTGGTTTTTGACAATTACTGTTTATTTTTTGTTAAAATGAAGTTTGAATGTACTGATTTTGTAGCAAACAAAGTGGGTGATATTATTACATGAGGAAAAAGGGTTGTGCTGCCTATAAAGTAAGAGAAATCAAGTCAATATTTATGTATATTTAGTGGTCTTAAATATCAGAGCTTAATGGTGTGTTTACATTAAATTTTTTATAAAAAAATTTCATAATACATAAAAAAAATAAATAATATGATATATTCCACGCCCAGTACATACCAATTTCGTATATACGCGCCATGTCTAAAGGGACTTGGTAAAGACTAATTATGCCCCGTTCATTATAATCTTCTCACCCGATAAGTTGGAAAGTTATCACTAGACTTTGGTCTAGGTCGTGTTTCAGACAGTTGCACTTGCCTGTAAAATCATATTCAGCGTCGTAAAAAGCGTGAGTAAAGTGTTCGTCTTGGGAATCGAACCCGTGTTCCTGCCAGGTATTATTTCTCTTCGCCATACGGACCAGTGGTATTTAAATCATCTCATTATTCATTTTCAACTGTTTGAAACGTGAGACTCTGTTTTTGTTTTTTCTTGTATTTTGTTTTGTCATGTAATCAAGGTTATTGGCACCCGAAGTGTTTGTTTGTATCTTGTTTTCTTCACTATTTTCATCAGCATTCCGGAACTGGTTATCTATAACCTGGTTCTCTATAATACGGTTAGAAACAATATCAGTGAATGGGACTGTTTCTTCTTCTTTTTGTTGTTCGTCTTTGATAGTCTCAACATCTTTCTGATCATCCTCACTAAGATTGAGTTCTGTTACTGATGGAACTGGCGTGGATATTGGAGAAGCTTTCCCAAACTTGGCCAAGTTGGTACTGATTTGTTTTTGCATTTCTTCAAATTCATCACCAAACACATCTTTATACAACTTGTCAAGGACTACTTTCTGTTTCAACTCGTCAGAAATGCTTTCCACTTCTTTGACTTCCAAAGTCTGTGAAAACTTTACAGATTTCTTTGTTGCTTTGCCAGAAACAGTTTTGGCTATTATTGGTGTTTCCTTCTTCAAACTAGACTTTGAAGGAACAGAGTATCCTGGATTGTTGGACGTGTCGACAAACTTGACAGTTTGGATTTGGTCTGATGTAGGATTGATTTCCTCTATTGGCTCATTATCAATCTCGTAAACCAACTTGTCTTTTACAATGTCCAATATGTCGTCGGAAATGATTGGCTTTTCGATAATAAAATCATTTTCAATATCATCATCATCATCGTCTTCGTCTATATTAAAATCTACTCCTTCTATTTCGACATTATCATCATTACCATTGGTTGGATCATCGTCAGCTTTCGTAAGCCAAGGAAATATTCTTTTGTACAACTCTTCTTCGTCAAACGATTCGCCTACAAGTTGCTGATCATCTTCCTCCTTCTCTTCGTCTTCGCCTACAAAGGCATCAGACAAAAGCTCCAACTCAAACATGTCCTCTTTTGCTATCTGAGGTTTGCTCCATTTCTCTTTTGACATCTTGTCCTTGTTTTTATTTTCTGAAATCTTGTCCTTGTTTTCATTTTCTGAAACAATGGCAGGTTCTTCATGGGCATCTTCTTTATTTACAACTAACTCAACTGGTTCAGGCTCTTTATTTACTGTTAGTTTTTTAGAGATTTCCGGTAAAACAATCTTCTCTGCTGGCAAGATCTCAATCTCTGGCTGCTTTTTAGTAGGCCTTATATCGGGAATCGATTTATCTAAACCATTTGCTTTGTCTCTCTTTTCATTACTGATTTTACTTTCTTTCTTTTGGGGTGGTTTTCTTTTAGGTTTGCGTATAAATAATGAAGAGGTGTTTTTCTGCTTGAGTTTGCGTATTTTTTCAACAGATTCTGACTTTCCAAGTTTATTATTATCTACAGTTTTACTATTATTTTCTTGTGATTGATTGTTTGAAAATTTAATTCCATTTTGAATTCCATTTTTACTTTCAATTCTTATTTCATTTTTACTTTCATTTTTACTTTCATTTCCTTTCATCTCTTGAACCTTTGAGACATCCTTTTCACCATCTTTTATACCATCAATACCCATATCTTTCAACAACTCTATTAACTCACTTCCATCATCAGAATAATTTTCATCGAGGTTTACTTCATTATTACGCAATTCCGCCTTACTGTCATCGACCTTACTAGACAAGCTCCTGCTATCCTTACTTATTTGGTTGAAAAACCCCTTTCTATACGATAACGACTTCTTTTCCTTGTCTAAATCCTCTTTTGTCTCACTCTTTTCTAATCCAATCTTCTTCAGCTTTCCTGAATCAATATTTTCTAGGCGGAAATCGACAACATTACCGTCATCATCAAGCGTCTCAACAATGTTTACAAATTGCTCATCTTCTTTATCTACCAGTACCATCTCTTTAACTCACTTTATGCCACAATATATCAATATTTGCCACTCGCTTAACATTTCATGCATCATCAGTATCATCATCTTCTTCTGAAAATTTATTTTATAGATCACGTGCGCATACTGAAATATGAATGATTTGATGAATTGAAGAGAATAACCATTTTAATTTATGAACAAGAAATACTTGTGAGTATTATGAGTTGAATTCCAAGCCATATTTAGAATCTAGTGAGTTTTTAATATAAAACTGCTAATTTTTATCAGCATCAGCCCGTTCAGTAGCATTGTATCCACTTTCAAACTATACCGTAGAAACCAAGTACAGGATTCCTGGAATTGAGAATTTCAATAGTCTGGTGAAAGCCGGGAGATTGAAAGAGTTTTTCTAATGCGCATGGATTAAAACGTATTTGTTTTGTTGTACTGTGCCATCTTCATGGCCATCTATTTACTCTTAGATCTACACTGCCAAATAATTCAGCCAAAATTACATTATTTGGTGGGAGTTTGGAGGCTGAAGAAGATGAAAATATTGGAATTGAAAGACTTTTACATGGGAGGTTAAATCCTCTTACAAAAACCGATTTTCTCAAAATCAAATTGCCAAAGGTTAAGCAATATGAATTGAATTTTGATCGCGCTAAAGTGAGAGAGTTAAAGGTAATGATAAAAAGATGTAAAACAACATGTAAATGAAAAGCTGAGCAAAATAAATAATGAAATAATTCTTTCTAAAAAGATATGGTTAAACCTAGTAAATTGATAAAAGTATATTTAGTGATTGTACCTTCTGAAAATAGAGTACTCATGAGCCCTAAAAATTCGGGTGCAGTTTTCCCTGTTCCATTGCATGATTTGTATTTTTACAATTAGTCAATACTATAAGCAGTTCCTTCAATTATTAGCCGGTTCAATTTCCAATATGCCGAAGAACCAACACAGCAGATTGTTCGTCAGGACCCGGTATGGGAAACAATACCGAACAATTATGATGACAATATTGAAATTGATATGGTGGAAAACGAGAATTACGAAACCCGTGTGAGTCTGTAAGTTTGTACAATCTGTTAAAAATGTTGGAGTGGCTGTTGTGATATGTGATGTTTACTGATATAATAATGTTTTGTATAATTCAACATGGTTCTCAATGAATACTTCAATTTGCCCTTGTACTACGTTTAGGAATGGCAGTTGCAAAGAAATTAAGGCAAATATTATGGATTTGAACCTGCTAGTCAAAGCATAGTGCTAAAAAGTATATGTGAGAGTTTTTCTGCCATCACTTTTACAGAGAGATGGAACAATGAAACTAATAAAGAATATAATTGAGAATTTCACACTACTTTATGAGCTATTGGTTGTTTAATAAGTATGAAAATGTCTATAAACTTCCAACTCTAAGTACTCTTTAATTAGACTCTTAAATTTACCTTGATATGTTTCTCACACTTCCCTCGCTTACTATTATGATGTAACTTTGATATGTTTCTCTCATTTCACTCGCTTACTATTATGATGTAGCTCTGATTTGATTTTCAATATAATAAGAATTACACATTCCGATCCCAGCACATGTCAGTCTTGTATATACGCGTCATATCTAAATGACTTGGAAAAGCCCAATCATGTCTTGTTGATATCCAATTGGCTGAAATTAAGCACTACAGTTTTGTCTAGGTCCTGTTTTAGACAGTTGCCCTAATCGTTACTTTCCAATACTTGGATGTACATCTAGGTATATACAATGTATCAGCTAAACATTTGAATAAATAATATCTTGTATTTCAAGCCCAGTGCACATCAATTTCGTAGTGCTATGTCTAAAGGGACTAGCTAAAGCCCAGGGAAAACCCAATTAATCTACAGTCATCATATTCTTCATACTTGCTGGACTGAAAAGCAAACATTAGACTTTGGTCTAGGTCATCTTTCAGTTGCATTTGCCTGGGAATTCACGTTCAGCGTCGTAAAAAGCGTGAGTAACGTGTTCATCTTGGAATACCTGTGTGACTGTTAGGTACTGGCCATTGAACTATCGTGCCAGGTCTTTCTCTTCTCAGAGAACAATGGCCACTGGCTAAAGAAGCAACTATTATAATATTTCTAATTTACATCTAAAAGGCATTTATCATGGCATAGACATACCTGATAGCAAATGACCATACTATGTGGAATTGATCCATTTTTGATGAACGAAAAACTCGTAAATTTTGGATGTTTTATTGACATCAATCTTGAGCAATTCACGAGCAGTACGTTTTTTTAGTGTGCCGCCAGACCGAATGAGCTCTCTAAACAAGGTTTCTTTGATAGCCAAGTAGGGTTTAGGACGGATACGCAAGTTGGAGCAAAGCAGCTGCTCTTCAGGCAGAAGCAACTCATAATCAGGAGAGTGGGTGATGTCTAATGGAGCAGCAGAAACGGTTTTCTTTGTGTTTTTGACAATAGCGCCTGCGCCATTGGCATAATCATTGACAGAAGCATTTTGGTAATTCAGGGCGATCAAATCAGAGAAATATCTGTCTGAAACAGCAGGGGTCACTGAATATGAGCTTGTTCTGCTATGGCGAGTTCCTGAGGAGTTTGCCGCACGTTGAAGCTGATTCATACGAACCACCTTGTCTTTTTCGTACTTGAGACCTGCTTCTATGGTTGTTAAGCCAGCATTACGCCAGCTTTGCAATTGGGCAATACGATTACGAAGACTAAACTCGTTTAGGATATCTTCTGAAAAAACAGCAAAATCGTCAGGAGTCATGATTCGCGTGAATGCTTTTAGAGTGTTGTATAGCTCTTTTTCTTCTTTCAGTCTTTTTTTCTTCTTTTCGTTCTCGATATTTTTCTTATAATCCAACAAATTATATTTCAACATGAGTCTTTTACGCTCTGCTCTGGCAGACAAGCGTGCGTCGTAAATCTCCAAAATCGTGAGCTTCAAATTGATATCCTCTTCCTTGTCCTCTGGAAAGAACAGCATTTCCTTCACTGTTGTTTCTGCATCGTTTTCGTACTCCTGCTCAAACTCCAACCGACCTGGCATGTACCCATGGATCTCGTGGCATAAAGGCACTGACGCAGGCGGTTTAGGGATAGGTGGCGGCAACGGAGCATTCAATCTCTCTTCAAGACGCTTCTTTCGTTTTTGAGCAAACGTTTCTGGAGTAACATGGCTGAAATCTTTATTCATTTCGGGAATAGGATAGCTCGATGAATTGAGATAATAATCAAAATAATGCTGTTTCACCTCTTCTCGCGATCGGCCTCCAATATGTTTGGCTATATCGCTCCAATTTCCTAACCCACATGTTTGGGCTCCTTCTATTAACAACAATTCCTCATCTGCTCCCCAGTCCTCGCTGAATATAGGAAACACCGGCTGCTCAATAATCCGGTAGTCATGATATGGCTTGTGGTTTTCGCTGTACGCACCAGACGAAAAACATGGAACGCAAAGATCATATTCCTTACACTCAGCACAGGATATCCGCACTCGGTTTGAACAATCCTGTCCACACACATCACAATGAAACTGTCCACTGTTCATTATTCCTATGCTACCTGATGGCCTCTCCAGCAAACTCAAATTCAAATATCAAATTATCTTGCTCTAACTGCTGCTCTAGCATTAATAACTCAGAAATATATATCATCAAGTAAGCACCTTTTCGCGATAATGAAATTTATTACCGTATTGGGACTACTAAGGCCGGGTAATCATGCTATATATGCAAATGCTCAACATGAGGATGGCCAGTGTTGTCGAAGAAGAGATAAAAGATCTGGCAGGATAATTTAGCTGTGCTCTGGGAACACGGCCTAGACCAAAATCTAGTTCTTTCGTTCCACCAATTGGGTGAGAAGATTATAATGAACGGACATTATTTGGGTTTTCCCTAGGCTTGAAATATATGATATTATTATTATTATTATTATTTCTTGTTTCTTGTTTCTTGTTTCTTTCTTCAGTTTATTCCACTATCTTTGTTTTTACGAGTCTACGCTACTTGCCTGAACAACAATTACTTTTTTTAACAGCCAGTTACGTTTTTACTCATTCTCCATTTAATACGAAACCATCTTAATAATACAAGAGTTCAACAATAATAGCATTAATATTATCATCTCAGTATAATTATCTGAAATAACAACAACAAATGGTTCCGACTTCGTAACCAATTCAATCATGTGTATCTTGTGCGGAAAACAACATTTTTCGCTCAATAAAACTACTATGTGCAACATTAAATATTGAAAAATTCAACCAACACTTTATTTCTCAAAAGAAACTCAATACAAACGTTTTCACTACCAATTGTTGGCCGTATTTTGTTAAATTGTACTTCACCTCTTTAGGAACTTATTAAATAACCTTTATATGATATAGTATTATTTTTTATTTGGAAAATAGCACACTGTCACATCGCAAAAAAAAACCCTCAAAAACTGTGTTAGACAAAGAGATAATAGAGCATAGGAGAAGCTGAAAATAGTTATACATTCAATACTTTTATGCACTTGTCAGAAAGGAAAAAAAAATAACTTTAACGTGATTGACATATAAATCTTCTAATAATATTGTTGTTATTAATAATATCATATATTTCAAGCCCAGTACAGATCAGTTTCGTATACACACGCCATGTCTAAAGGGACTTGATAAAGCCCAATCATAGTTGGCTCACCAGTGTTCCTGTTAGGTCTTTTTTTTCTTTTCTCCGAGAGCACTGACCACTGAGCCAAATGGCCCAGTGGCCATATTGTTATTAATGTAAATTAAAAACAGCCATATTAACAATACCCTTCAAATCTACATCAGTGCAAAAATTCTACATAATAGTATCAAACTATATAAACTCTTTACAAACCAATCACCTCTAACCAATCACCACTAACAACTAACCATTAACAGAAAGACCATCTCGTAAAATATATCTGAAACAACCTCTTACACCTCTGGTCACGCCGATCTTGCGCATACACGCATAAACATGCATACGCAAAAAAGAGCTATCAAAGGTCTAGAACAGGACAGGGGTCTTTGTCGTTAGCATTGGTTGCGATTGCGAGGTGAAATGGGGGATGAGGTTGCGATAGACTGCTGAGGGAAAGAAGAGCTTACAGAGGTTGTATATGGTTTTTTGAGAAAAGCAATTGAGGAATTCTAATTTGAAAAAAAAAAAAGACCAGGAGTCTGGCAAACCTATTCGAAGCCAAAACGTTTTAAGGAAAAGCTAAACCTTTCAGGCGCCAAGTGGATCGGTCCCTGTTTCGACGGTTACATGGATCGACAAGCCAGAGAGACTAAAATAACTTAGTTTGAGGTTAATGGAGATCGTAATTGAATGGTATGAAATAGGGGTGTAGGGGGTGTTTACATAGTGCTATTGATTATCGTTATATAACAATTATTACAAAACAGTTCTTATATCATCATCAATGGTATGAATAGAAAATGAAATAGATGATAATATTAGGGCGAAACCAGGTATAGTGTGTATGTCTACATGTGGAAGATGCATAATTAAACAGACAAGGCGACGCAAGTTCTCAAAGCGGTGAGGAAAGTGCAGCAGCTTCTGCAAGGGAGACATGGTACATGCAGGTTTTCAGAATGGGGTATATGATCACAGTATTGCCACAGGGTGGCAGGATGAGAAAGACAGACAGTTATGGATTATGAAACTAAAAGACATAATAGTGATAGGCACACTATTTGCAAGCGAAACGATATACCCAAGACATTGAGCTGCAATCAACCTCCCTGCGTACCATGGATCAACAGAACCACGCGCCCTGCCCAAGGTATTGTCATGCGGCTTCCTGCACACGACATGCTGAACGCACATATATATATATTTATACCAAAAGCGTTCAATACACTACCACACTACTACCCGAAGATTGCCAAAATTGAAATACTGTTCAGGTATTTGTAAATTGCAGATTAGCATGGTACCATGCATGGTGAAGGAGTGGACATGTAAAAGAATCAGCAGGTCCAGAGTGGTTAAAAACAAAGCCAACTGGCTTTAAAACTTTATTTTTCCCAAAATACACTTTAAGTTGCTGGTCACCAATCTTAAAAAAAACAAGGTCTGACAGGAGCCATCGGCCTTAAGGTAACCAATTGGTTTGCGCAACCGAAAACTGGGTATACCAAGTTACTCCTATAGTTTAGATATAGTAAGAATGAAGTGCGCTTAGCCACTGACCCGCTGTCCAGGAACCGGACAACAAGCCTGCAGGACACTGTGCAGGACACCTTGCAGAAACTCGCGTCTAGACAGGGTAACCGGAGCTCATCACTGCCGAGCGACACATCCATCCTTGCTTGCAGCACAACTGACACTTTTGGTTGTATTAAGCGCCGACAGACTGCCACACCATATATAAGAAGCTTCCCGAGACCCGTAGTGGCGTTTATTTTATTGTTTTTTGCCCCCCTAATATTCAATTAAGTGTCTAGCCTTTCACAAGAGACATTCAACTTGGCGCTTCACAGCTATTGATTACCATCCAGTCTAGCGAGGAAAAAATAAAAAGAACACAACCTCTTTCCAGCGTTCAGTAGTCTTTGATTTTCTGGCGTTGCGCTAATCTGCCCTTATTTAGTCTGCGCTCTTGTATGGTAACTGCACCTCAAGCGACTAGCTTCTGGGTCTCTAGCCAAGCGCTTCATACAATTGTCTTGTCTGGTGTGACTGTGCTTCTACGGTAAGTTGTCTTCTGTTATAATATAAATTATTTCTAATGCCTCCATTTGAGAGTTTGTTTGTCGGTTTGAAAATCAAATAGAAACTTAGTTTTTTTCCCTCTTCTTCTTCTTCGTGTGTTTCATAGCAAGTCCGATTCGCAGCGCCCCTTCGTTATAGACCAATAATAGAATATCTCTCTGGAGCGCTATTTTTCCTTCGCTTGTCTTCATTTCAACTAACTAAACAGGTTTTATTAGTTGCCCCTCTCTGTTATACCAAGGCTTCTTCTCATCCTCACATAAATGTTCCCTTATTCCCTGAAGGACAGACCTGTTTTTTCCAGCTCCGATAGCTTCAAGCATACCAACTCCCCTGCCTCTGTGTATTCGTCCTCGTTTTCCAGAGCAACAACTCCTGTTAACTTTTCCGGCACTCCTGCCACCACAGCCAATAACACGCCTCTTCAATTCAAGGACATGGAACTCAACTCGGAGTTCCAATTTGGCGCCACGTCGTCTCCACCAGCAAGCTCCGACTTGCCTGACATCAACGTTTCCCTCGAGAACAAGCCAATGGACTTGGAAAAGTACATTCATGACTTGACCGACGAGTCCTCTCCTGCAACCACTGCATCCAGCGAGCTGCACCATCAGTCCCAGGGCTCTTTTAGAAGCGTTTCACCTTTCCACTTGAGTACTTCCATCTGGGATTCGCCTTCTAGCTTGGCATCTCCTCACAACACTCAAGACTCTTCCTCGTTTGTCGAGCCTCCAGCCTTCAAGCCAATGGTGACCAGAACAAACTCGTTGCCAAAGAACAACTTGAGCATTGATATCAACCAGGCAAACACCTGCAAGGTTCCAAACCCAGTCAGATCTGCATTCGTGCCTTCAAGCAACAACAATTTGGCTGTACAGAACAATGCAGTTCACCGCAGAAAAGTCTCTGCTGGCGACTCAATCTGGGGTGCGTCCAACTTTACCCCAACCAATGAGTTCTTTGGAAGAAGCATCACATCTAACGACATGAGCAGTTTGAATAGTGGTTTATCATTTCTCAATTTGGCTGAACAATCTTTGGCTCCACAACAGCATTTGAAGTCTCCTCTCTTAGCCTCATTCAATCACAAATATTCTAACAGCGGCGCCAACTTGGACGTTTTTTCGCCATCAAGAAACGCTTTCTTTTCAAGCAACAACGCCAGCGTCCCAAGAAGCAGCTCTTTGTTTGAGACACCTAGCTACAATAACGTTCCCCAACAGCCATTGTCGGCAACCAACTTGACTGAGATTTTGAAATACTTTTCCAAGTCAGAGGAGCCACCAATCCAGCAATTGTGCATTGACGACTTGAAAAGCTTGAACTACGACAAGGTATTTTCAACCAAAGCTGGCCAGTTGCCTCGCTTTTTGCTCCCTGGACAAGAAGGAGATGCATTTGGAAATACTTACCAGCACAACAGCCATCAATTGGTGTTGATTTCGTTCAAGAACGGTAGATTGGACATTTTCTACTACCCATTGTCAGGATCTTTCAACAGCTTGAAGGTTGGCGATTTGGTTTTTGTAGAGGCCGATCGTGGCAAGGATTTGGGTATGGTTGTATCCACTGATATCTCCATTGATGACGCCAGATTGATCAAGATGATCCAGTACGAAGAGCAGAACGATGCCTTGAGATTTGACAACGAAGACAACAAAAATTTTAACAACAACAACGCTGCCCCACCTCAACCACACATTCCAAAACAGGTGTTGCGTATTGCCTTGCCACACGAGATTGCACAAATCTCCCACAAGCAGTCCGACGAACAGAAGGCATTGGCTATCATGCAGTCCAAGTTGGTCATCCACAAGGTTCCTATGAAGGTTTTGGGTGCAGAATATCAGTGGGACAGAAGAAAGTTGACTTTTTATTATGTTGCCAATAAGAGAATTGACTTTAGAGATTTGGTTAAGGACATTTTCAGAATTTACAAAACAAGAATTTGGATGTGTGCCGTCACCCCAACTGATATGAGCATCAAGGAGACTATTGTCGACGAGACTGCTTTCCAGCCACAATTCCGTTTCCCTGAACAGCAACAAGCGCAATTGATTGCCACTTCTGCTCCTTCAAGTAAGAATAACAGCATTGGATCTCGTCATGAGACCAGAGACTCAACCTCTTCCAATGGAAGCGACTACTTGAGTCTCTCCAATACCAACACCCAAACTGTGATGACTAATGGCAATGGCAACTACTCCTACACTACCACTCCTATTGCTAGCACTTTCGGTTTCAATAACACAGCTAACAACTCCAATCTTGCTGCTCCTTTCAACCAACACCCTGTCAAGAGCGGCTCTATCTCTGGAATGCCACAGTTTGTTCAACAATACCAAACTCAACAATTTGTCAACCAACAAGCTGCAAACCAGACACAATCCCAACACCAACGTCTTCATTCTGGTTTGACTGCTAGTGTTTGGAACGCTTGAGAAATGTTAGAAAAAAAAAACATTATACTTGAAAACTAAAAAAAACAACATATTTTGAACGCCGTTTCTCTCTCGCTTTATACAACACAACGCCTGATACACAATATTTGCTGCTCTAAGAAAAAAAAGCACTTGGTATTTTTTTATTTCCTTTCTGGACACTTGATAGAAACACCTTTTCATTTTCTCTTTCATTCTACACATTTTTCTCGGATATCCACTCTTTTTTGTCACGAATACCATTTTTGTTGGTCGAAATTGGCTTGTGATTTGTCTCTATGAGTACTATTTAGATTAGTTTTGTTTTACATCGCACATACACTGTTTTTGTCCTTTACAGCTATATAGAATTAACATGCATTTTACAGTTTTAATGGGTTGATTGTATGGTATTTGAACAAGTAATGTTTATTTTAATTTGATTTATTGCAGCTGTTGTGATTTTGGTTACTGTAAATATTTATTATTGTTTATAAATTATAATAGTTGTCAACTGTAATCATCATATATATAAATATACTTATTATAAAGGTGATGGTGCTTACCTAAGCGCAACGAAAAATGCGAATAGTAAGAATTAAAGTAGTAACAGGGCACGCGTACTGTTTTGGCAGTTTATCAAGTTTGACGCGGTTATAAAAGAGATTGTGGAAAGGTAGAGAGTGGAAAAGACGGAGAGAAATAAACTTGACTGCGCAATTGATACTGAAATATAGCAGTGGAAAGTGATCTATCATTTTAGCACGTTTTACACGACGCGAGTCCATGAGATATAAATTTATGATATAATTCTATATTGAAATTTGATATAAAACCCGTCTTCAATAGCAGTTCTACAAGGTTTTTCATGGTGGATATTGATAAGTATGTTTGTTGTTTTACTATGCTAAAGTTACACGTACTAACGTTTATATAGAACAATCGAACAGATCAAAAACTGTCAGCACGTCCCCGAGCAAGACGTACAAGAGATATGCTCAAAAGTCCAGGAACTTCTCATCGAGGAGGCGAACATCCAGCTCATATATACACCGGTGATCATCTGTGGGGATATCCATGGCCAGCTTCATGATCTTCTTACACTTTTTGAAAAGAACGGAGATGTGCCGGACAGCCAGTACTTGTTCCTTGGAGATTTCGTAGACCGCGGATTCTATTCAGTAGAAACGTTTCTCTTGCTTATTCTGTTGAAGCTCAGGTATCCAGACCGGATTCATTTAGTGCGCGGAAACCACGAAAGTCGGCTGATCACCATGGTCTACGGCTTTTACGATGAATGCTTGCGTAAATATGGGTCTGTCAATGTCTGGCGATATTGCTGTGAAATCTTCGATTACTTGTCTCTTGGTGCGCTCATTGACAATGGCAGTGGCAACGAAAGTGGCGGCATTTTCTGTATCCATGGAGGACTTTCCCCTGACATTGATTTCATAGACCAGATTAAATATATTGACAGAAAACAAGAAGTTCCCCACGAAGGCGCAATGTGTGACTTGTTGTGGAGTGATCCTGATGACGTGCCCGCTTGGGGCATTAGCCCTCGAGGAGCCGGATACTTGTTTGGTGACAATGAAGTAAAAAAGTTTCTTCATTTGAACCATTTGGGCTTAATAGCTCGTGCCCACCAGTTGGTCATGGAGGGCTATAAGGAGTTATTCGATGGAGGCTTGGTCACAGTATGGTCTGCGCCCAACTATTGCTACAGATGTGGCAATGTTGCCGCTGTGCTAAAAATCGACGACCACTTGAATAGAGAATATAATATATTCGAAGCTGCGACCAGCAACGTGGATTCCATCCCTTCAAAAAACCCAGCTGCGGAGTATTTTCTTTAGCATGCTAATCTATCCATTCTCTATCTGCTATTTGAGAATCATTTGATGACGATTATGATATTTGAAATTTTGGTTCATTTTTGTTTTTACTACATTTCTGATTTTTATTTTATGCTTTATTTTGGCTCATTCTTTAATACTATAGACATACTATTATTCTTTTCATACTCATCTACTTTGAACCAAAACAATTTGTATTAATTGTAGATTACAATACCATACAATCCATACTTGTTCTTTCGACATGCAAATAACAAGATTTTTTGAAGGAAGAAAAATTTCAAATCATTACTTCTTTACAATTTCCTACCATCATAAATTATTATTTCCTTTACCATGCTTGATTCTGCTTCATTTTAATTATAACAAAATAGTTGCCTAAATAATCTCCTCCTTATATATGGTTACGAGCCCTCCACTGAAAATTTAGAGGGGAATTTTCAACATGATGGATTATAGTAGTAAATACTATTTATTATTGAAGGTAATAAGTAGAAAATTATTGTGGAAACCCCTTTTAATTAAATATTAAGGTATTATGGCGTATGTATATTTCACTGATGATATCCATTAAGCATGTTCGCGAGTATAGACACATTTACTAACAATTTAGTGAATTGATAGATAGACCTAGATCCGAGCTCAGTGAGGTGGAACTCCAGCAACTTGAGGAGTATGAAATGAATAATGGCCCAATGTCGCTTTTGAAGTCTGCAATGGAAGCGAGCACTCCCGTGATAATATCGCTACGCAATAACCATAAACTTATTGCGCGTATCAAGTCGTTTGATAAGCATCTCAACATGGTGCTTGTCAATGTGAAGGAGCTTTGGACCGAAGGCTCTCGCGATTCAAAGGGAAAAAAGTTGAAAAAGAAAACAGCCAAGGAAAGATATGTAAGCAAAATGTTCCTCAGAGGAGACTCGGTGATTGTAGTTTTCAAGGCACCAACCCAGTGATGATTATAAAGCAATGGGGTTTATGATTATGTCAAGTTTTGGTGTTTTTTTCTTTTTGTATAATTTTGGTTTTTGTTATTCAATATAATTCTATTGTATTTTAGACTATTGTAGTGTGATGTAGGTATCAAGGCTTGGCTATATTTATTGTGTGCCACTTAGAGAATATTCTTTATAATACATTGAAAATTAATCAAATACCTTTGGCTTTCATTGCAGATAATTTTATAACTGAAAAAGGACCATAAAGTACTGTCGAAAACTAGAAAAAAAGACCTGACTAGCTCAACAGTGAGTCGATTATGACCAACCGGACATGATTGGGTTTTACCAAATCCCTTTAGACATAGAGCGTATATACGAAACTAGTATGTATTGGGCTCGAAATATAAGATATTTACAACATTAACAAATTGAGCCTGTTTTCAAAACGGTTCTCTCACTGCATACATGTTTTGAAGACGTGTATGGCTTCTTTCAGTAAAGTATGGTCATTTATAAGCTCTGGACAGATCTAACAACCACCAAGCATAATAGTAGTTGGGCAGGTTTTTCAGGTTTAAAAATACACACTTTATAACGAATCATAAGCATACAACGTATTGGTATCCGCTGTTTCTACGACCAATAATCGAGGAAGATATAAAAGTACAAGTTACAAAATGGTTTTCAACATTTTTATCAGCTTGACACCTCCTCTATTGACTTAATTTATCGTATTTTCCTGACGACTTAAGCCTTTAAGGGCGCATCGCGAAAATTGAAAAATTCATACAATCATGTTGATAACTCCAGTCAAGTGCCATTAAAAACTTCAAGACAACGCCAATGGAGTCTCTGGGAACTCGTTCTAAACGGCCTATTGAGGATGTCGATGAAAATGGACATACAAAGAAGCAAACTATTGAAATATCGAATGATGATGTATATTTAGAGAATATCAATAACAAGTTGCTAGATTTCGATTTGGAAAAGGTTTGTTCCATCACACTAGCCACTATCAATGTCTATTGCTGTTTGAAATGTGGCAAATTTTTCCAAGGAAAGTCCACCAGTTCACCAGCATATAATCATGCTATTGACAATATAGAACATAAGTTATTTATCAACTTGGATACGTTAAAAGTGTTTCTATTGCCTGAGAATAAGGAGCTCAAGATAGATCCTCAAAGCTCGTCCAGTATTGCTATTTTGATCAATGATATTCGTAATCTAATAGACCCTCAATACGACATCCCCAGCATACAGGACCATTTGTACAATAAAAACAAATCTTTCAGTTTCTGTTTGAATCATCTACAATATCGAGTGGGATTCATAGGTCTCAGTAGAGTTAACAATAATAGCAGAAACAATTTCCAGAATGTGGTATTGCTTTTGGTAAGCCATTTATATATAATTAGAGACTGGTACTTGCTACAAACTTCAAAGAATAGTCCATCATCGGAAAAGGCCATTCTAAATCACCAATCGCTCAAGTTTCAAAAAAATTATGAGCTCAATTTGAAGTTTGGACTTTTTATAAGAAAATACTGGTACCATAAACTATTCAAAAACCATTTATCACCTTATGACTTACTAAATTACATAAACAAAATATCCAATGGGATATTTCTCGACGACACCTTAGATAATAATGATCCCAAGTTTTTTCTCAATTGGATTTTGAACAATATGAATCTTGGATTCTCCAATAGAAAGTCTAATGTGTTGACAAGCAATATTCAGGGAGAAATTAAAATTGACGAAATCGATGAAACTCAAGCGGATAAAATCATCAAAAGCTCGGTAAGCAAGTTTTGGCAGTTAACATTAGAACTTCCAGACAAAAAAATATTATCCACTAAAAACGTGTCACTCATTGAACAAATATCTCTCAGTAAATTGTTGCATGCCAAGTTCAATACACCCAGAGCACTTAGTGATACCATATCCAAAACATACACTCTACTTTCATTACCAAACTACTTGATACTAAATTATGATAGATTTAACAAAAACTTTAGACACAACTTCAACGATATTGTTATCAAATATGACGTGGACAGCTTGGATATGAATAGTTATGTACCGTCAAAGTCCGGTAACGAATATAGACTTATAGCCAATATCGTTCACGACTCAATAAATGACCAAAATGACGACAGCGACCAAAAACAACCTGGGGCAAACAAACTCTTTAACGCTAATAACCATAGCTGGAGAATCCAACTTTTGGATCCTCTCAATGAGGGTTGGTACGAAATTAACAATTCGCAAGTCAAGAAGATTAACAAACGTTTGATTTTCCTTAATGAAAGTTATATTCAGGTGTGGCAGAAAAAATCTGTTTCATACAGTTTTAGCACCAACTGAAATGGTTGTTTATGTGAGAATAGGTTCGAAATGGTGTCATTATCTTTCAAAATTGATATTTTGCAGTGGAAATATCCACAAAACATGACTTAAATATGTGAATACAAGGCTTTCTACAGAAATGTTGCCTCTTAGTTGTAATTTAGATTGTTCAAATTACCACAGTTAATGAGGGGACAAAAAGATGAGTTATAGTGTTGGTACTTTGAACTTTTACTGTAATACTGTGGGGGCCATAACTTTTTATTATCAGCAAGTATATACTTTAGTTCCTTGAGTTACCTATTTTCTCCGTTCACTTTGAGATTGAAACATATTTTCAAGCATCTATTTATTTAAGGACAATGTATATTAAGCTGAGGATTACATACTTTCAATCCCATCAATAATAAAATCTTCTATTTAGAGCTCAGTACATTTTAATAACATTAAAATCAAACATTTTATTCGTCTGACTTGTAGCTTATTTACCCACCCACTACACATGCCATAACCCAAAAGTGCTCAAATGTATTGGAATAACTAACGTAAAACAACACCGATGTGCCCAGTATGAAATGAAAATTGCAAAAGTTTATTAATATAAAGAACAAAAAAACAAGCGAACTGAAGTGTACTATGAACAACCCTACAACTTTTCTTCTTCTGAAACCAAGGCAATTTGCATATCATGCCATTGTTCTCCTCCATGAGTGCATTTACTGACGCCTTTATCTTCAAAACCCAAGTTTTGGTAAAACTCTAGCAAACCCTGCTGAGCGAGAATGGTGATAAAGGCGCCTACCTGTTGGTTTGAAAGTTTCTGGATATAGTCATGAAGAAGCAAAGTACCAATCTTCTTTCCGCGGTAGTCTGGATGGACAGCAATGGAATGCAAACCAATGTTGTTTGACGACTCTACATGTCCTACAGTGTCCTGGGCAGCGCCGGCAGCAGCTCTGAGGTTTCCAGTTTTGGAGGCAGCAAGAAATTGGTCTGGGACCTTCATAGCTTGTTCGTCGATATACTGAGAATGGATCTTGGTGGACAAAATATGGCCAATAAGGGTTTCTTCAACTATAGAAGATTTCTCATCAGGAAGATACGAAGCATCATTAGAAGCATTGGAAGCTTTTGCTTCATCGGAATCATTATATTTTCCACCGAAAGATCTTACAAACAAACCAGACGAAAGCTCTGGGCAAACCGTCAATCTATACTTGATGGCGTCAAGCGATGCCGCCTGTGCTTCCGGAAAACAACGCGATTCTAACTTATGAACCTGATCAGCATCATTCAAACAAAGAGGTCTGATGGCAAGATGAAGCGGTAACTGTTGAGTCATTGTAAATAAATAATATATATATTGTACCAATAATATTTGTTCTTTTGTTCAATTGTAACGGAAACGGTCTTGTCGTCATTGTCGGCATTTTATCACCATTTGTTGCCAATGCCGCTTTTGTTAGGCAGCACCAGCGCTCATAATGCGAAAAAGAATTTTTTCACGTTATACGATATAGATGGGTGTTGTTTATAGGTTAATAATGATAAAGGTGATACTTTAAGGGCTCTAGAACAATATGGCCGAAACTAATGTGGTGCTTCCGCTTGAATTGGTGGACAAATGTATTGGATCAAAGATACTTGTTTTAATGAACAATAGTAAAGAGTTTGAAGGAACGCTTGTAGGATTTGATGATTATGTCAATATGGTGTTAGAGAATGTCTCTGAGTATGAGAATGGCGAGAAGTTGTGTGTACGGTCGCGTATGTTGCTTAATGGGAACCATGTCTCGATGTTGGTCCCAGGTGGGTTGGCTTGAGTTATGTGTAATGTTATGTTGGTGGTGGTGTATGATATAATCAATATAGTAATGAATAATTATGAATTAGCGGTGTAGAGTTGATATTATGAATTGGTAGTTTGACTTGTTCTTGTAATAAATACTCAATATTATGAATTAGTAGTGTAAAGATGATATTATGAACTGTCATGTTGGCTAATATTTATTTTAGCAAAGATATATTCAAAAAACTGTCAAAGGAAAAACCGAACAAGACATTGTTGACAAATATATTGTAAATTATAGAGATCTTTAATATACTTTCAAAAAGAAGGATTGGAAAATACGAGATAATTCAGCTTCAATAGTTGGTGATAAATTACCAAGGTATTGATAAATAAAAATTATTGAATAATAACTCTGTTCTGATAAATAAAAACCATTAAACAACATATAGTATTAATAGATAAAGATCATCAAACAACACTTCAACAGAATATACACATAGATGATCACTGAATTAATGGTAGCATTCTGAAGGTGGTGCGTGGATGGAACATTCTACGATGACGTTTTAGCGATGCGATGATATTTATTAAATGTCAACGTTGATAAATAATGAAACAAGTAAGGATTTTGCTGGAAAATTATCAAATTATCATAGAATGATAATAAGGATATAATTGGATATCAGTTGAACGAGTACTATTCGAAAAACTACGAGTTAAGGACATATTATCAATTACAGACCATTAATCAACAAATATGGGACAACAGCCTCGTAAAAGGCGCGGAAGATCAGCTTCTGTATCCCACAACTCGTCTTTTTTAAGCTTGTATAATTTGTTACTCCATGAAACAGGTCTAAGTCACCAGCTGGTGCCTTTTGAAATAGATTCCAATTATGCCAATGCTAACTCACAACTTCTTAAAGACATGTTACATTTTGTCAATGTTCCGATCCATTTGGAAAAGTTTATGCTGTTTGGGCTACTATGCTGTTTACACGATTTCCTAGTGGTTTTCACGGTATTACCCCTAAAACTAGCAGTATGTGTGGTGCAATCAGCTAAGATTGTCTATAACAAGTCGCTTGGTTCATTTAAAAGCCATCTTATGGTATTCTATGTACCCCTAGTACAAGCTCTCTTGTTGGCAGCAAGTCTACATGCCTTGTCTGATCTAGACACGTCTAAATTGTATCATGACATTAGACGACAGTCTGCGGTGAAACTTTATGTCATGATAGGGGTTCTTGATGTAGTGGATAAATTAGTATCTACCATGGGTGAAATCATACTCAAATTTCTATTCAATTTGCAATTTCTGTCATCAAACAAACCTTCTTATACATCCTTCATAACCTTTGCTATTGCCTTTTCTCTTGCTCTCGTCTACCTTCTTGTTCATTCAGTCTGTCTTATCTACCAGACAGTGTCTCTCAACGTTGCCGTCAATTCGTATTCTAATGCGCTTTTCACTCTTCTTTTATCCTCGCAGTTTTCTGAAATCAAATCCACTGTTTTCAAAAAGTTTGACAGAGAAGGCTTATTTCAAAACAGCTGTTCAGATCTTGTGGAAAGATTCCAACTCATAATATACTTATTTCTCATAGGGCTTCGCAATTTGGTACAGGTCCATTTGAATGACCATGATGGTTTGATTCCTAGTTTCTGGACCAAAAACCTTTCGATTTGGTCCCTATTCTCACCTTCTACTTCTTGGTTCAATGTATCCGGCTTCAAATCCATACAAATCTTTCTCAACCCAACCATTGCGGTCATTGGATCAGAATTGCTTGTGGATTGGCTCAAACATTCGTACATCACAAACTATAACCATTTCAATCCCAAAATTTATGATCGCTTTTTGAACCTTCTAGCTAACGATTTCCTAGAGTTACATTATTATCCTTATGCCTCATCAACCATAGAAGAAAAGCCACACAATACCCCTCAATTATCGGTTCAAGACTTGAATTATCGTGCTATCAATTCTATCCGGAACTTAAATATTAGAATAGGGGTTCCTATGCTTGCTTTAAACTTACTCGTTTTCAAAATGGCTTGGCCTTCAGTGAATCAATTCTTGTTTGACAATTTCCCAGCTCCCACCTCTGTTGGTGAGTACATCAAGAGATTTCTCAACTTACTTGTCATGGTAGTACTACTCTACTTTATCTTGCTTACTGTCAAACTCATCCTATCTCTATGTCTATTAAAATGGTCCACTAGAAGAAAAACGACTTTTATAAAGACTTGGAAAAAGTTTGACACTTCAGTATCACACATGGAGAGCGTCTCAGAAAGACATTATGCGAGAAGAGAGAGAACAGGAACCAAAACAGGTTTATCTGCATTGGGTATCACTAATAATGAACCAAATCGTACGCTGGTTCCTGGTATGATTAATCCTTTTGAAAGTAGAAGCGGTATGGTGACTCCTCAAGATAGTGAGGTTGAAGAGGTAGAGCCACTGATCGATTATAATGAAATGGTAAATGACACTACAATTGGTCTTTCCAAAAATGATTCATTGAATAGAGTGGCTACCTCTTCTGGTACGGTCACAATCGACAACTCAACCTTAAGGCATCGAGCTGAGCAGACTCCAAAATATAGATCTAGCAGTCAGTCCAGAACAGGCACACCTCAGAGTCCTACTAAATGGGACAGCCCAATAAGGGAAAACATGATAAGATTTGAAAAACACATAAAACAGGACAATTCTATAAGACAAGGCAGCCCCGTAAAACGGAATAACCCTACAACCAGAGGAAGCCCTATTAAAAAAGACTTTCCTGATAGAACCTTCATTTCCAATCTTTACGAGTACGTGGACGTTGTCAACAATGACTATGATTTGAGAAACGGTACCAATTCGTTAATCTTGGGGGCGGGGACCTTGACTAAGAATGATTTAAAGTTTCTTTATGATGACTTTGAGACTAGAAGCTCAGTGGACGAGTACCGGTTGAAGAATGATTTGAAAAAGATTGTCAAGAAGAATCACGGTGGTGCTGAGGAGATATCAAATGAAGGTGGGTTAGATAATGTTGTGAGGTACAAGATGAGCTCGAAGCGGATCTATTAAGATGCTTTCATTGGAATTTACTATGTGTGTTGAGTGGATTTGATAAAATATTAAAGGATAATAATGATTGATGGATAAGATTGTAATATAGTAATAATTTTGTATCCCATTTGAGCTCAGGTTTGTAGACATAGAAAGTATTTCGTCTTAAAATTTGTCATGATGATAAATGTATCATACCCAATACCAAAGAAACCATTTTGTTGCGAAATCATATCAAATTGATAAAGAAGCATATCGAATTTATATTATTAGACAGTACATAGCGTTTTTGACACCATTAGTTATCAAAAAATAGCGTATAAAACTTTTGGACCAGATATCAATTGAAATATATATTAAGAGTGGTAAAATCCTAGTGAAACTTGTGTATATAGTGATATCAACAAATTATGGGTGAATTCAATCTTGATAGAAAAGGAAATGGGGAAATTAACGCTGGAACACCCATTGCTGGTGAATGGATAAATAGAAGTTAGAAGAGAATGAATAAAAATAACTTATAATGTTTAAATGACATGAGATATGTTTTCAGTTTTGAACTCTAGTACTCTGACAAATTATATTGATTTAAAGTTTGTAACAATCATGGAAACGCCTGTATAGGTCTTCCTTTCAGTAACCATCAACAGGACTCTTATATTTACTTATGCTTTTCTTATTTTACCTAATACTTACTTTCCAATACTTGGATGAGCTGCCTTCTTGGTATACACAACAAATCCATTTTTCCACTATCTCTAAATCTTTTGAGATTGTTGTGGTCTTTGCATAAATATATCCTTATCGTGTGTTGAAAACCCAATTAAAAAGAACTTTTTTCTTGAAATATCTATTACTAACCCTATTAAATGTATACAATTCCAACTGTTTCAAACAAACATTTACACAATGAGCTCAAATTATAATACTTAATCAAACACACAATATATACTTTCTAATATACAATTCATCAAATTCGTCTGTCATAAAATCCTAACGATCCTCCTCGACAATCTTACCTGTCTTGGGATCCTTGAGTACCACTGGATTATATTTTACGTCTCTCTTCCGTTTCGTTGCAGGGGGAGCCGCTTTAGCACCAAGCCCTAGAAACTCTGGTCTTTGAGCCAATTTTACAGAATCCTCCTTACTATCTTGTTCTGTATCGCCTTTCCAACCTAGTCCTCTCAAGAAAGCAGCTCCAAACTGGTCTACAGGAACTTTTTGATAACTATCCAATGTAGGATCTTCCTCTTCACCTTCTTTATGTTGTACGGTACTGCCATTTCGCTGTATTATGGATGGTCCTTCAGAAACATTAAGTCCATAAGCCAATTTTTCATCGTCGTTTTCAACTGATTTGTTAGTCAGTTCAGTAATAGAAGTCCTCGTTTGCGGTGGCCTTATCACCAATACTTTTGCCTTTTGTTGTTCAATCTTTGCCTTTTCATTGGCTTCTTTATCAAAACTTTCAATACCAATCAACTGAGCTTCTTCTTCTTCTTCTTCATTTCGATTTTCCCAAACTTTACTGCCCAAAACCAGCGACACTTTCTTCTTCTTCTTCACCAAAGAAAGCGAAACCTTCTTCTTTTGGACTTTTTCACCTCCTTTTAACGATATCTTAAGCGGCATCTTCTTATATTGCCATCATAAAACTTGACATCATCTCCAAAAGAAAGAAAAAATTATTATTATATAGCCTGCGCGCTAGCTACTGGGCCGGATGGCTCAGTGGTTAGTGCTCTCGGAAAAGAGAGAAAAAAAAAGACCTAACAGGATCAAGGGTTCGATTCCCATCTACGATACTTTTTACTGGCTGTTTTTACGACACTGAACGTGACTTCACAGGCAACTGTCCGAAACACAACCTACTGCTTACTTTCAACCAATTCATTGAGTGCAATTATTTTCAATAGGACATGGTTGGGTTTTACAGAGCCCCTTTAGAAGTAGCGCGTATATACGACACCGACACTTGCTGGCTCTCAATATAAAATATTGTTATTATAGCATGCGCGCTCATAACCGCTATATATATAGAGATGGAATGAGATTGGCTAATGAGTTGAAGATTTAAGAGTGAGAAGAGCAGAGAATAAGTGATGATTAATGTGTTTCCTTTTGCTGATGCCGCAGCGATTGTGCGAGCTCATCAGAAGGATCTGTATTATGAGACTTATCTTCATCGGCTCTTGGTTGAGACTGTGCAAGTATTTAAAGGCCAACGATATTTGATCAGGCATCAAGACAGCATCTTATCGATTGGTGCCTTTCTTTATTTAGCCTTGACAACTCTCAGGAACACCCGGACCCTTGGCGAGGAGTATGTAGACGTGATTTACACGAGTCGAAATGGCAGAAAGCTTCCCTCGAGATGGCGGAAAGTCGGATTTGTAGTATCCTATTCTGTGATTCCTTGGTTGATAGCCAAGCTCACTAGCAAATTGAGATCGCTTATAGATCATGCGGAAACCGGAAATGGCCCGGAATCTTTTAAAAAGAGAGTCATGTCAAAACTACATGGAATTGTTCCATTGTTAACCCGTGCCATGCTGCTCCCTGAAGTAAACTTGGCTGTATTCTACATTGTTGGAACATATTACCACTTGTCAAAGAGGGTTTTTGGCCTCCGCTATGCATTGGGCCACCTTGACTCAGGGCCCCACTCGTCATCTACCGGTCTGTTTTTCCGGAAACCGGGGGTAGGCTACGAGATCTTGGGTGTATTGATGTTTTTAAAGATTGCCTCCACCTGTGCAGGCGACATTTCAAAGTATCTCAATGAGAGACTCGTCAACTACATTGGCCTGGCTTCTTCCACCGAAAAAAACCAACCTTCAAACCTGTCTATGGACTCTTATTACGTTTACGACTTGAAAAGCGCTCTTGCCTCAGGAAATCAACACGACATTGACTTGACAAACCCAAACAAGTTGCCCTATTTGTCAGGAACATCCCGAAAGTGCATGTTGTGCTTGTCTCACATGCTCAACCCAACATCGTTGCCTTGTGGCCACATCTGTTGCTGGAACTGCATCATCGACTGGTGCAAGGACCACAATGACTGTCCCTTGTGCCGTAATCCCATAAACCAACAGCTCATTCCTTTGCAGTGAGCTTTTGTTGCTATGTTATACTGTAATTACATTAATGCTATTCACTGGACATTATGGACACTTCAAACTGGATCTTTGAAAATCTATTTTAACAGGCCCATTGCCTTAACCAGTGGCCATTATCTATTATTCTACATTATTACGCGGTTTTAAGAGCATATTATGAATTATATTGCGAGTTCTATTTGTTTGGAATAATTTTTCGCTACCTGTTGATATCACACTCATTTGATAGCTTAATTGACAATTTACTAATGCTAACTGGTGGTGATACACCCAAGTATTGTAAAGTAAAAATTAAGTCTACCTAATTATTCGTAAACATAAATGTTTAGCTGAACGTTACCCAAAGTTGGGCGTATATAGAAGTTTTTATAAATATTCTACTGGTCCAAATATGCTATCAAGAAACAGATGAACTAAACTTCTAAACTTCAAATTGATAATTGAATAAGAGAGGCACTAAACTTTAAAGTGATAATTGTGCAAGAATGTCTGTGAGGGGTGGAGAACACGATTGTTAACAACTTATGTGTGATTTTCGACAAAATGATACTTTCTCACTATTAGATAATTTTTATACTCCAAATCTTAGAAAAAAAAGTACATGATAAAAACTCTAGGATTTAAAGAGTATGGAAATATAATGTTTGTACGATTTTGTTTGCTGTAACGACTCTAGAATATCATCTAAAAGAATCAACTTTTTGTCAAAATTGGCAATTTTCCGTTTTATCAAATATTTATTCGCAAATCTGAATGTTGTTACTACAAATAGTACTATAATGTTGGAGAAAAATTCAGGATTATGGGTTATGTTTTTTTGAATCAAGATAGTCTGACTAGTACAGATTTAATTCAATAAAACGTTTGATGATTATTCCAAAACGACGAGAGCGCGAATTGAGTCAAAAAACCAAAGTGAGGAACGCCACACTTCATTTTCTGCACTATTCTGCACTATTCTGCACTATTTTGTGTGGCGCATGGCCTAACCAACTTGGCCACCTGGCAATTGTAAGATATATAGGCATATCTCTGTTTAAAAGAGATGTATCTTTACTTTTCGAAAGTATATTTTGGCAATTAATATGCCGAGTTTTTGGTTATACACACAAAGTATGGGCTAAATGTTTTAGATATTATAGATCTTGCTTCACTTTGGTTAATAATAATCATATCAAATATTTCGAGCCCAGTACATATCAGTTTCGTATATACGCGCAATATCTGAGGAGATTTGGTAAAGCCCAATCATGCCCTGTTTATCATAATCTTCTCACCCTTGAGCTTATTAGGACCATCTGCCAAACCTCATGGTACTAGGATGCTTGATCTTACTGCAAAGTGACAGACTCATTGATGGTGTACTATTTGTATGTATTGAAGGAAAACATCTATTAAATTTCTGCAACAATCATGACAATCGAAAAATTGTGCCAATTTCTACTCCTGAGTAATCACCACACATTTAGCTATTCACTTTTGTTTCCCGCTTATTTGCTTTACATTGGAATTAAACATTCCCATAGTAGACTTTGTCTTCTTCTGTATTGTTTTATACTCATTATAGTTATAAGCATAAACATACCAATGATAACATAAATATGCTTTTACAAACATTATAATGTAAATTATGTACATTGTTAGTTGATACAACCAATCTATACAACTATAAAAACAAAAAGCCATCAAATCCCCACCCGGAAAAGCACTTGTTTCTGCTTTTTCTTCTTCTTACCATTTTCGGTAGTGTTGTCAGATGGCGCGTTAGAGGACGTTGCCAGTGAGTTTGAAGATGCATCGCTGTTGGTTATGGGCTGTTTTCCCCATTTTTTTACCGATTCAGAATCCGGTTCAGCCGGTTTGGAGTGGCTAGTGACTTGCAACTGAGGCGTTGTTTTAGGCTTTGTATACGAAATTCTAACACCATTGGAAGAAGTGGTACTTTTTTGCACCAGACTTTTACCAGACAGTGATGTTTTAGTAGTCATGTATGTGTATTTCACACTTCGGTTCACTTTTGGCGCCTTTTCGACCTGTGTAGGCAACGACGGAAATTCTTCGAGACTGCTGGCTGTTTGTTTAGGTTTTGAGGTACTTGACGAGGATGAGGACGCCCACGATGCCGAACTGTCACTTAAACGGAGCTTGGAAAACTCCTCGGCATTAAGAGACGGCGGACCAGTGGTCAATGGTTTTTTCTTGCTTAAGGTCCGGTACCTGACTTGATTGTTAAGTGCCACAGGTTTGGCACCAGTAGATTTGAGAGCAGGAAATGCTTCGGTTGAATTGGACAAGCTTCCAGATTTGGAGCCCCATTGAGGTGTTGGACTTTTGAAAGACAGAGAACCAAACGATTGAGAAAGAGTTGGAAACAGATTTGCACTGCGGTTTCCACTAGGTGCTGCAGCCCATACTGCTTTGGACCCACTTGTCGATGAACCGGTCATCGATGAAGCCCCAAGAGCCGGAAACTTATCAGCATTACCTCCAAGACTTTTCTCGACAAGATCCTGTAGCTCTTGCTTCTTTGCCTGTTGTTGTTTAGGCACAAGCTGACCGATTTCCTGAATAAGCAACGAAAGCTCCGTCTTGGATTGACTGGAAAACAATTCCTTATACTCATAAAGCAACTCCTGGGCACTCAATCGGTTGCTATGTAAGAAATCCTTATTGATTTTCCGAAACTGGTCAAATTTTTCTTGCGAATAAGAGAGATAATGACGAGCGCGCTCCTCTAACCGAAGTTTCTTGGTATCATACAGGTCACGATGTTCTTGGTCGGGATTAGTAGGACTGTTAAACGTGGATAATGTAGAACGTAACCTGCGACCGGAAGTTGAACTTTCCGACCGAAAACCCCCGGTAGATTGTAAGGTCCGGTCGTTTCCGACCAAGGATGGATGCTCACTAATCATATGAGCCTTTAATGAAAATTCGTCGGCAAATGCAACAAACTTTTGCTCAAGACATGAACTCACAGGACAAACAAAATGCTCCTCGTTGAAATGAGACGACAAGTCCTGATAGTTCTTGAAATGCCTAGGATGAACCGGGTCAATCCGGTCACACACGTGACATCGTTCATGCTTCTCACGTAAATGGATATTGAGTTCGTCATCTGAATAAAACAATTGTTGGTGACAGAAAGTGCACCGAGGATGGCCTTTAAAACCGTCTTTTTTGTTGCCATCTCGTTGGTGACGTTTGAGTTCGGCTGCGGTGTAAAGTGGGAGTTCGCAAGTGAATGCTTTCTTATGTATTCCGCAAAGAAGACAGTAATAGCGGTCGTGGACAGATTTCACGTGGTTTGCAAGCTTTTTGAATGTTGGAAACTCCTCGGCGCAGTCGGAGACCGGACATTGGTTTTTAAGAAGATCTAAAGTCTGATTTTGGGCGACTTGAGAAGTAAACCCGATCGCATATTCATCATTGGTCGCGATAATATCTGCAGGGGAAAAGTCGGCGTAATTCCGATCAGTGATCTCAGTAATGATGGTATTACCTTTGTTTTCTGTTCGACATACAATACACGACCGTTTTTGGAAAAGTGCCCTGTGACGAAACGTACATACATGGCAAGTAACATGGTTGCAATCAGATACACCAGCCAACTGGATCTTATTAGTGCAAATTATACAACGTTCCACTTCTTCCACGTCATCGTCATCATTATCATCAGCGTCGTTACCATTGGCTCCTTCGGCGTTTTCTTGGACCGCAAAGGCTCTTTTCCACGTCCCTGTTGTTGAAGTCTTTTCATTTGGTCGCCGAGTTTTATTACCGTTTCCACGCTGATTCCGTCTAAATGGCTTGCCATTGTTGCTGGCAGACCCAAGACCCAGTGATCCTTCGGGCCGTCTATTGCCCCTGCTATTCTGACTACTCATGCTATGTATATTTAATTCTATGGTTTCTTGAATATTGGTTGTTAAAAGATTTTCATTTTGGATTTTTCATATTAAAAATGCTGACTAAGCACGAATGAGATATGAAGGGGGTGTTCAATATAATATTGAAGGGAAGAACTGATTTACTTTTGGCTTTTTTTGAATTGGAAATGAGTTTTGGATGTTTGTTGTCAATTGGTGGGTTTTATATATTTTAATAGGGCTATTGGATACGCCAATTAATGGTAAATTAAGTAGGTTAATGGTAGTATGTATTTGGGGGTATCTAATGATGATGAGATTACTATGGTGATTCTATAATTCTATGATTTGATTAGTTAATATATATATTAATAATAATGATAATGATAATAATAATATCATCCATTTTGAGCCCAGTACATGTCAGTTGCACTTGCCTTTAATCACCGTACGCATCGTAAAAACAGTTAATAAAAAGTGTTCGTATGGGGAATCGAACCAGTGTGCTTGTTAGGTCTTTTTTCTCTTCTCCCAGAGCACTGAGCCATACGTCCCAGGTGCTCATTAATATTATTAGCAAACTTTAATGGTTTTATTTCCAAGCTTTCATAAAGTTAGCAACTCTTCTTTATTGCATCTTATTAATTTGACATTTCGTTGTGAAAATATAGAAATCAACTATACTTTTCAGACTATTAACTGGAAATTGTCAAATTGTCAAATTCTATCATGGATTATACTTTTCATACTTTCGTCAACTATCAAATTAACATCTTAGGCAACGTAGAGCCGTTATGAAGTGTCAATTCTTTAATATTATAAGCATAGAGTGCATCAGTAACCAAGCTTCTACGAATTATTTGAGTAAATAATGAGACAGTTAAATCCACCAATGATATTAACAAATTTGAAAGATCTAATTCAATTGTGCTCAACAATAGGAATATTAACACGTCTTAATCAATTGATACGTCATATAAATCAAAATCTGTAATTCTGTTGATTTTAAATAGTACAAGCTATCGATCAACCAAAAATTTCGGTAATATGACCGCTTTTATAGATAAGTAAGAATGGGCTATTTATATAAAGTGCAGAAAAAACAATAGCTGATTATATATAAGAATAAGTCTAAAATTAAGGAGGACATAAAACCTTAAATATTGCTTAGAACAGTGTGATACCTGAAAGGATAATCGAAGGATCTACACAACCGCGTAGACTCAGAAGAGTAACTAAATAGGAAAACGGCATTTACTCAAGTACCGACTCGTATGTCTACCCAATAAGGATTAGTAAATGAAACAATGATTGCCCAGAAGAGCAAAAATATAATAAACAGTTTAATGCATCTACTCAATCAGATCATAGGACTAGAAACATATAATAGTTTACCACCAATGATACACTTCTTTAACATTATCCAAATTTATCTTTAACCAACTTGGATTACGTAATAAGGTTAATAGCCCTGTATTTATTATAATATCAACATTGCATATTAGAAGATGTAATGAAGAATAATAATCAACAAGCAACTGTTAGAATGAACATTAGTGCTACTTTGAATGTGTTCAGGCTTATAACAAGCCCTAGCCTATGTCTTCCGCACCTCCAGGTGCCAACTTTCAACGATTTAGCATTTCCATTAGAAGGTATACCCAAGTTTGGAGGTAAAATTAAGGCTATTGTATTGGACAAGGATAATTGTTTTGCCCAAAAATACGACGACAAGGTGTGGCATGAATACAAAGTATGTTTGGGATGTATCATAACATAGTTCAGAATATTAACAAATTGTAGAAAAGATGGGAAACTTTGAAAGCTACTTATCCGAAAGAGAATATTCTCATTGTCAGTAACTCAGCAGGCACAAATGACGATATTGGCCATCAAGAGGCAGCTCGTTTGGAAAAAAATACTGGTGTGGCTGTCTTTCGACATTCCACAAAGAAACCAGGTTGTTATCCCGAGATTTTAAAACATTTTCAGGATAAAAATATCATTGAAAGTCCCAGCGAATTAGCTATTGTAGGCGACCGTCTTTTTACCGACATGCTAATGGCAAACATGATGGGTTCTTATGGTGTTTGGACAAGTCAAGGCGTCCAAGAATCGCAAAGTTTGATTTGTAAAATTGAGAGAAGCGTCTATCGTAATTTGATTACTAGAGGATTCTATCCCCCAAGCCCTAAATAGTATTTTAAGTAAGACATGCTTATTGATGGTATATTTTCTGTAGTTTGCTTAATCTTAATTCAGGCTTTCAAAAATAAAACTTTTTCAATACCATTGACATAGCGTTGTAGTAAACACTAAAACTTATATTATACTTTTAGGCAAAAAAACAGCCAAAGTTTGACGCCATTTTACAGTCAATATGCAGCTTCCATATGAATGTGATAATGCAAACCAGAAATTAGAATAGCAAAAAAACGAAAACCAAAAGTCGAAGGAACGTTAAAACATTTACAACTTTGAGTTGAACAGGAATAATAGTTTGTTCAAAACGGAGTCCTCTGAACAGAGAAGTGAGAAACACAATTTTTAACAGATTATTTGTTATTTTCGACAAAATGATATTTTCTCACTATCAGACAAACTATTCAAGCCAACTTTTAGAATAAAGTCCATGGTATAAAACTCTAAACTTTACATAGTATAGAAATATAATGTTTGTACGATTTTGTTTGCTTTAACGACTCTAGAATATCATCTAAAAGAATCAACTTTTTGTCAAAATTGGCAATTTTCCGTTTTATCAAATATTTATTCTCCGGTCTGAATGTTGTTACTACAAATAGTACTATAATATTGGAGAAAATTCAGGATTATGGGTTATGTTTTTTTGAATCAAGATAGTCTGACTAGTACAGATTTAATTCAATAAAACGTTTGATGATTATTCCAAAACGACGAGAGCGCGAATTGAGTCAAAAAACCAAAGTGAGGAACGCCACACTTCATTTTCTGCACTATTCTGCACTATTTTGTGTGGCGCATGGCCTAACCAACTTGGCCACCTGGCAATAGTAATAAGCATATCTTTACTTTTCAAGAATATATTTTGGCAGTTAATAAGCTCATTCTTTGTTAAACGTATAAACAGAGATAAAAAGGTTATTGGATTAATGAATGATACTACCCCCTGAGCCTGCTGGGTCTTTTTTTCTCTTCTTCGAGTGTACTAACCACTGAGCCATTTGGCCTAGTGGCTCATCACTACACCGCTAATAAATAAACGATATATTACAATCACTAAATAAACATATTAAAATTCTTGATGACGCGCACACACTAAAGATATGCTCTCCACAAGGAGTCTAACTGGGCGAGGTTTCTAGGATTGACTGCCTGGGCAATCAAGTCGTTAACGTTTTGAGTAGTGACAGCAGTTGCGGTGCTGACAGAGCAGATTTTGTTCAATTTAGCAAGGATTAAATCGGAGTTGACACGGACCAATTCTCTTAGTAAAGTGCCTTGGGCACTAGTGCGTAAATGTTGAGCGAACCAGGAGACTAGTTCGTCACGGACGAACAAGTTTAAATAGTGTTCCAACAGAAATTCTGGTTCTGAAAGAGATTTAGCAATGATTAAGATGTACACCGAAAGGATTCCTTCCATAGCCACGTCACCAATGAGCTTCTGAATGTTTGGGGTCAACCGGAAAGGCACAGGTTCGGTATTGTAAATGACAGGGGCCTTACGCTGATAGGCAGGGCTGAGAACTGTGCTGTTGAACCACTGGTCATTGATATTGTTGGTTTTGTTAGGAAGCATTTCGGATGTCCAGACGTTACCTGTTGAGAGACTGATGCTGATCTTATGAGGTTGACGAGCAGTGATGGACATCATATGAGTCATGAAGATAAAGGAGGCATATTGGGAAGCAAACTGTTTTCTGAATAGCCAAAAGTCCTCATATTTGGAGTACAAATTAATGAAGTGATCATGAACAATGTTTGATGGCACATATAATGTCTGGATAGCAGTGAAGATTTCTGTTTTCAAGCTGGCCATGTCGGGTTTTGGCAATTTGGGATCCAAGGACTGGCGCATCTTCTTGACAGCAAAGAAAAATGGATCCTCCAAGTTTTGGTTTTTATCCAAACAATATTGTTCGTAGATTTTGTGTAAAGTGACGTCATCATTATCATGTTTCAATATCCTGATATGAGGCGACAATGCTACAGCAATAGGAACAGTGAGTTTGATGTGACGCGACCGTGCTTGCACTTTTTTATCTAGAACACCACCTAACAAACGGAACATTTGGAAGATACGTTCTTCACGTCTTGAATGTCTGGTAGAAGGAAACTGTACAGAAAACTCATGGAGCGAACCATTGTGGCCACGGATTTGCAACTTTTTAAAACACGAAGTATAACCTCTGATTATTTCCAAAGTAGGAAGAAATCTTTCAATCTTTACAAAATGAGTGTTACTATCTTCATTCAACAAATATTGACCCGGAACTTCAATCTCTTCAAACTTTTGATATTGAAATTCTATGAGATGTGGACACAAGTTTTCAAGATTTAACTTATTGAACCGTCTGTCTAACTTATTTTCAAGCCGTTCTCTCCATCTCAACAACTTGTTAATATATTCTAAAAAGTTTGGCTTACTTTCAATTAAATCTTTTTCAAACTCTACCCGAATAATTCTGGGCAAAACAGTTCCTGCAAACCGGGCAATGTTGTTCTCCATTTGCTGAGGAAGTTTGGTATCTTTGCTAGGATTGTTCATTCTGTTATAAGACTGGATGCCATCGTTCAACAAGGCTACTACTAATCTATAGGCATCTTCATCAGCATTGGACTTGAACCGTTGTGTGATTTGATCCACCAAGAGCTCCATAGATAATGCTAATAAAGGATAGGATGTTTTGGATATAAGCATGATTTCTTCAACATATTCCCATGGTTGACCAGAACCTTTTCCGAGAGAACTGGCTGCCCGATTCATATCAGACGTTGGTGGATCCAATGGTTTGGTATTGGTTTCTTCAGAATGTTCTCGATCTTTAGTAAAAGAATTGTTTTCATTCGTGACATTATTTTCGTTGATAGAGAATTCTTTATCTTCTTTATTTACAGTACTGTTAGTTACTGAAACATTTTGTTTCTCAGGGGTTTCGTCATCAAATTTATCTTTCAGTTTTGAATTATCAGTCATTTCAGTGTCTTTTGAAGCTTCATTTGATTCAACATGTTTTATTTCAATGTTTTTAGTCTCAGAATTATTCATTTCAGCATCTTTCATTTCAGTATCTTTTGTTTCAGTATTTTTTATTTCAGTGTCTTTTATTTCAGTATCTTTTGTTTCAGTATCTTTTATGTCAGTATCTTCAATTTCGGTAGCTTTTATTTCAGTATCATTTTTATCAGTATTATTAGTAATTTTATCTTGATCCGTATTTTTATTTTCAATAGTTGGAGAATCTTTCTCTTTATTGTCTGAATTTTGTATAATATTAATCAGTTTTTCATTTGAATTATCAACTGATGTAATATCTGATTTAATATCTGATTTGATATCTGATTTGATATCTGATTTGATATCTGATTTGATATCTGATTTGATATCTGATTTGATATCTGATTTGATATCTGATTCAACATCTGATTCAACATCTGATTTAATATCTGATTTGATATCTGATTTGATATCTGATTTAATATCTGATTTAACATCCAACTTATCACCTGATTTATTGTCCAATTTATTATCCGTCTTATCACCTACTTTGTTATCCACTTTACTATCCAATTTAATATCCACCTTACTACCACTCTTCTCCGATTTATTGACAATTTGTCTTTGAATAGCAACAAAATCCTCTTTTGTAGTTCTTAAAGGAAAATGCAATGCTTGAGGAAAACTTTTAGCAATTAAAATCAAAATATTTCTAACCAATTTTGCTTCTTTATGAGATAATGAAGTTAATAACTGAGGAATAAAAGTAATCCAATACCAAACAGGAACTTCACCTTTATATTTCAAAAATTCCATAGTCAAAGTATTATTTTGATCATCCAAACTAATGATCCAAAGGATTAACAGCAAAAATTGTTTTGATTTTTGATTTTTATACAAACCAGCGGCATTTAAAAAACAAGTCAAGGCGTTTCCTAAATATTTCAGAATATTTTGTTGATTTTGTTTCATTGCTGATTGTTTGAATAGATTATAATTGAAAAAACCCCATTCCGCCCAAGCATTAGGTAATGTTGAATCTAATTGAATAGCAGTTGCAAAAGATTGATTAGCTTCTTCTAAAGCATTGAGTTTGGTTTGAAACATACCTTTGAGTGTGAAGAATTCTGCCTTTTGAGCCGCTCCAAAATATGCCAAATTAGTATTGCTAATAACATCCAAGCCAGAGTTTAATTCTGTCAAGTTTTGATAATGACATTTGGCTTGTTCATTCAATTTGATAAAAGCCTCTGCAATCTCGATATTGGGTAGGGTATATATTTTTGTTAATTGACTTATACACACCTCAGGTAATCCCTGTTTACGAGCAACATGTGCAAACCGATTAATCATGTATGCTGTTTCGTGATATCCCCGGAAAGCGTATAGATTACCACTTGTCGACCCAAGAAATGGTCGATTGAGGATACTAAGAAGATTGTACGCGTGTAATCTTTGGGTGCAAAGGTCATTCCATATTATAATGTCATCCCATACGTTTGGTAGTCGTTCCCGCCATGTTTCAAGTACTCGTTTTAATTCTTCCGACTTGTGCTCCATGTTTTGTATGTTTGCTGCCGTCAACGAGCTGTAAATCTTACTTGCCTCACTAAATTCAACATATTGTTGAAACAAATGAAGCAAAGACACGTGTGCTCGTGTTGGTCTTGTAGGAAGACTTGCCCATTTACTTAAAGACAACTGGATACCTTCATCGCAGCAATTTATCAACTCCGTCATTGCCTGCTCTTGTTGTGCAAACCCTTGAAGATTCAAAAATGTCCGAAACACTTGTCTTCGAGGCGTTGGAACTTCAATTATTGTCCGTATTGATTGTTCCAATGGCCCTTTGTCATCATTCCAGTTTGCAACTCTCCATCCACATTCAAGAAGTAAATCCGTATAGTTTTCATGTTTTGCAAGCTCCGTAAGAATATCCCAATGCTGTAACTTTTCCGCACAGGAAATCCAATTGTCCTCCCACAAGGCATATTCTGCTTCCGAATATTGAAAAAGCCCAGCTCGAGCTTTAATTTGAGCTGCTTCATAATACTTGAGTGCCTTACCATACATACCGAGTTGCTCATGTGACAATGCACTATTGGTTAAACTAAACCGCGCACGACGTCGCCAAAACCCATAAAACATATCCAATTCTTCAAGTTCCGCGTATATCTCCGAACAGGCATTATCCGCTGCTTCTTTCACCGCGCCACCGCTCTCCGATTCTAATCCGCAAATCAAGTGCAACGCTGAATAATGCGCTGAGAATGCTGATCCGAGGTACCGAGCGACATGTGGTGGGATCCGAACGCTACAACGTTCCGCGCCCATAAGAAGTCCCTGTATCACGTTTGGTGTACGCTTTGCTTGCCGAAGATGATATTCTTTGGTCAACAAACACGTAAAGGCCACTTCTAAGTCATGTGTTGCTGGCCAAGCAGCTGCAAACAAATCTGCCCATACTGAGTTGACTCGGGCAGCATCATGCCGAAGAACTTCAATTAAAGGTGCAAGGATATCGCCTGCGGTCACCGCGCGGAGCTCTTTTAAAAACTTTTGGTGGTGACTTAATGTTTCTTTAAGATTGGTTTCCGGGTGGTCCGATTGACCAGAATCCCCGTTATCAATAATATCGGCCAAATATCCCAAATTGGCAAACCGAAATTCACAATGCAGCAAAGAAACCCTGGAATCCAAGTTAAAAGCACCAATAAGAAGCTCAGTAGCTTGCATAAGCCATGGATACTCGGCTAAATAATCCCAATTTTGCTGCTGGATGACATAATACAAACGTTTAGTGATGTCGTCCTCAATGCTACGGTTTAAGATACTCATTAAACGGCGGCGGATTCCGACATCCGGATGACGTGTGCCAACAAGAAATGGTTGCTCTAACCTATGAGTGAGGTCGGAAGACACAAATGATTTATCCTCGAAGATTTTGATAATAATTTTATAAAAGCTTTTGCTGAGCAACTGTGAGAGGTCGCGCCGAGCCTCGAAATTGATCATTTTACCTAGGATGGCGGCCTTTTCTTTGCTCGTCGGAAAGATGTTTTCGGTCGCAAATACAAAACGGTGAACAATTGATAATACTTTAGTAAGAATGCCATGATCTGAGGTTTTTTCAATAAGCTGCGCTAAAAGACTAAGATAAATACGCCGTTGGTCGCCAAGATACGAAATACGTTTTGCAGCAAAACTTAAAAGCTTTTCAAGCAACTTAGACGTCATCTTTGCTTCCTCTGCCAGTTTCGGCTCTAAAACTTCAGAGGGCTCCTTAGAAATGCTTACGTGATCCTTACAGAGTTTACCGAAAGTTTTCATAATGTTCGGAAAGAGTGGAGTTAACCTTTCTGGTTTGTAGTTAGCAACGGTCCAACATAAGGAAACACCAGCGGCCATGGATGACGTGCTGCTCAAGTCGTCCGAAATGACATTTATTAACAAATTGAGGAAACTTTTGACCTCTTCGGGCTCGGTTTCAGGATCCTCGGCGGTTTCAGACTGGATGGCCCGAAGCATAACCTCCAATACTTTTTGCAAAGCCTCCTGAACATCATGATTGTCGGACCGAATGGCCTTGTCTAGTAAATCCTGTAACGCACCAAGGTTTTCGAGCACCCATTCCGAGCTTTTGTGACTCAAAGCAACCCCAACAACCTCTAATGAATTGATGCAGTAGCATAAAATGTTGCTGTTGCCGCTATGTAAATCCGGTTCGGTTAAAAATTTGTCAAAAAACGATAGTTTGACGTTAACTTCGGGCCAGAAGCTTGGACCAAGAAGTACATGTAAAACAGCCAATGCCCTTTTGTTCAACTCGGCGCCGGAACTCCGCAGTGTGCTGATGCATACGTAACGGATAAGGAAAGTTATAAATGCCTCCTTTTGACCAAACGGAATCGTTTCTTGGGCCGTCGGTGCGGTCTCGGCTCGAGACTTGGTTTCCCAGTACAAAATTAACTCTGCAATATCCATTGCCAAGCACTGATTTTCAATCGACGCGTTTGGAAGAAGTGTGAGTTTGCCCATTGCGGTGATACTGATGCCAATATAATGATCGCGGGCCGGATAGAACATGTCGCGGTGACGGACAATAAACTTGAAAACATTGGCCAAATTACCGAGCAGAAACCCGTTCTCTGAAATGACGCGGCGCGGGAATTTAAGCCATGCAAAGTCATGGCCGGATCGGTCGTCAGTGTCACTCATAACGGGGGCAAGCAAATCCAAGGCGGTCTTGGAAAGATGCCGTGTATCATTGTTATTAGCTCGGAGCAAGGCAACGAGCATGTGAGTCCGTATTTTAATGGGTGTTGCGTACGCATTGATGAAAAAACAACTGGTCAAGTAGGCAGCGTGTTTAGTTAACGCGTCATCGAGTTTAATAAGGCACCAGCAAAACTTGATGACGTCTTTACGAAGGATTTCGATGGTTTGGGGAGCACAGCTGATAAGCACGGAGGTGATTTGAAGTAATTCTAAACGGAAACGGTCAATTTCTCCGGCCGCGGAATCTAGTACTGTAGAGTTGTTGGCTGTTGTTTTCCAGACACGGTTATGGAAAGTTGTAAGCCAAGGTGCCAAACCTTGAGAAGTGTCTTGGCAAAGGCTTTCCAAAGAACCCTTTGAGTAGTTTTCTGCAAGCAAAATAGGTAAAAACAAGGTCTGAGACATGTAGACTTTAACTGCAGTGGTTTTATTATTATTGTCGGCAAACGTTTGGACGCAATGGAGCAATACTTGGTTGCGGAGCAGAATATCGTCGGAAGTTACAATATTATCAAATATAAAGTCTTGAAATTCTACGGAAACCTTGAGGTTGTTGGTAGCGACAAATTCTAGAAATAAAAACAACATGGAGATGTTTTGAGTGGTTGACAAACAATTGACAAGTAACAGTTGGTATTTGATGAAAGCATGTTGTAGGGCAAGCAGTTTGACTTGATCAAAACTCCACAAGTCCTTGGTAAGTTCATATACCGAAGTCTGGACTATTTGTGAAAGGTCAGGACATTGATCGTTGCCATCTTTACTCATGACAGCATATAAGACGTCTATAAGATTTACGTATTTTATTATCTTTACATTCTTATCCAGTTCGGTTTCCACACAATCAATTAAGCGGCCAAAAGACTCTTTAGTGACTTTTAAGAGCTGTGGACAATTGCAGACAAAATACAAAAGTCTCGTTTGGCGCACATTGAAATGATCGAGAAAATAGGCAAAGGTTTCTTTTGCAAACCGATTAAGAAACTTACCAATAGGAACACGGAAAGGCGAGTCATGGCAACGACGCAAATTCAACTCCAAATAATCCAAAACAGAAAGCATGTCAGGAATAAACATCAATGCCTTTGGAGGCAATAAATGGAAAATGTTGAGGATCGCAAGCACTACTTGGACAGTTGAATTGGAGTCCAAATCTTGACTGGAGATGACATGAAGAGTATGAGGTGTTGCCCAAGCATTTAAATGGTCAATTAACTTTTTACCAATCTCTACTTTGAAATAACTAAGTAATAAAACTAATAAACGTGCCAAAGCTTCAAGATTCGCCACCGTTAATCGTTTATGGTCTGCCAAATTCATTAACATTGGCCGTAAACCATTCTGCAACAAATTACGAGGAAGCTTACTATTTTCACTAAGAGCTACCTTCAATGCTGCATGTGCAGTGTCAATAACAACCGTTTGAGGATTGCATAATGTCTTAAACAAGACAGAAAGAATTTTCATTCGGTTCAATCCTTGATTATTATTAATACTATTAGTATTATTAGTATTATTGGTATTATTGGTATTATTGGTATTATTGGTATTATTAGTATTATTAGTGTTATTAGTATTATTAGTATTATTAGTATTATTAGTATTATTAGTAATATTAGTATTATTAATATTATTATTATTGCAATATTCTGTTTTTGAAACTGCAATTCGAAGCAAATTTATGCATGCCACACGAATCTCTGTCAATTGCTCCCTTGTCTCATGCTCAATCAAACGATTGGTATTAACCAACATGCTATCTTCAGCATCTGCCAAACTGAGAACTTCCATTAGCAACCGTTGCATTTCCTCGTTGAACGTCTTCTCCTCATGCTCGAGACTGAGCCAAAACAGGATAGCCTCGATATTCCCAATCTGCATTGGAAACGGTAATGCCCGAAGTGGTTTGCTGAAAATCGGATTCAATAATACCGACTTGCTTGGATAAATAATTTCAAGAACAGATCGGCCAGTAACCTCCGAAAGTAATTCTAATGACTCTTTTGCCGTGCGACGAACTATCGCATTCGCATTAGCTAAATCATACACTAAAGATGACACTACGTTCGTGGACAAAGCCTCGACATCTTTTACGCCTTCATTACATCCTTTCACAACTGTCTTGACAAGATCCACGGCCATGGCAACCGCAGTCGCAGGCACATTGTCTGGAGTGTCTCGAATAACAAAAAACAAGGCCCGCACAAGTTCAACTTGGTATCTCGAAAGCCATTGGACTGGAATCTTGACGTCCTCTATCATCACTTTCAAACCAAGCACGCCACCATGCTTATTATAATACAATTCATCGTAGCAAGCATGGATAAACACCATTACTAAGGAGCGTGGAAGAATAAAATTTAAGCTTTTCTCTTTAGAACCAAACAATACAGCTGAAAACTCAAATAATTGCTTCACTGCCATAATTCCAGTGTCTCGAACTGGTTTCAAATGAGAACTCAAAGCATATGTGATGCTGTTGAGTAGTACGTGTTCACTAATATGTACCTGGCCTTCGCCATTGTCTAATGCAAAGACGCGTTCCTTTTGATGTCTTTTAACAACATGTCGTATAATATACAATTGAGTAAAATGGTTGCACAAGTTTACAATCAAATGTTGTGCCTCATTCTGGATTTCAGGCACCGATGTCGCAAAAAATATAGCATTTAAAAGCTTTTCTGCAACTTGTTCTTGGTTGGTGAGCTTACGCTGGTCTCTAATCTTGCACACATCAAGTTTTGTCTTGTCATCCATGGTTTCTTGGACTAGTTTGTCGACCGCACGGCCAACCAACAATGAATAATTATCGGGCATGTCGTGGGTATCAATAAACAACTTGAGTACCGAAGAAAGATACTTGTATGCATTGATCCGATAATGTGTAATGGTTTTGGCATCAGCAGTTTGACGAGGGTCCTCTAAAATGTCGATTGCTAAAGGAATTCCAGTGGAAATCAGAAGAGTAATGTCTTTTTCCATATGTTTCACCCGAAACAACGCTTCTACTTTTTGATTCATGACAGATTGAGCCTCCAAATCCTGCGGAGGCTTGAAAAACCTACGGTTACGACCGCCCAACTTGCCCAAAATCCTTACAGCAGTGTGGCTGTGCACATAGTTGTACGGATACGGCTGGAGATGTTTCCAAACCGCCTTCATGATGTCATCAATGACAGGCTCGGTGATTGGATCAAAATATTCTGCGGTCAAGTTGTCTACGCAAAGCTCAAGCGTGCGAAGACCCTGGCCAACCAACTCCAGAGATCCGTTAAGGGCCAAGACTAGAGGCCGCATAAGGTGTTTTAAGTATGGAATCAAGCTGTTCAATCTTACGGGAACTGTCAAACAAATCTCAATGTAAATGTCTCTTTCCTGAGGCGTCCTGGCGGACTCTATCAAAACATTGAGCGACACAAGGAGTTTCAGCAACAATGGCATGATTTCCTTGTACAATAATTCAAACTTGCCTCCGCTGATGCTCTTGAAAAGCGTCCGTAGAAGATAGAAGTAAATGGTCGGGTCCTCGGCTGCCGTGGACAACTTGAGAGAGTTGAGAACAAGATTGTTTAAATGAGTGAGAAGAACTGGCTCGTTTGCTGTAGGATAAAGATTGAGAGCAAGAAGACACAACTTGAAAAGTCTGAGAAAGATGTGAGAATGCATCGCGTTCACATCGCCCAAATTGTGTAACCGCGAAACCAAATAGTTTAACACAATTCCCATAAAGTTTGATGACGTCGCTTCGTTTCCAAGGAAGAAATGAGGCAAATGAAGTAACGGAGCATTTCCCATAATTTCTTTTACCAAGAAAGAAATCTCACTCTTTATGATTTCGTTAAATGTAGAAAGATCAATTTTCATATACATGAACGCAATGGCTTCCATGAGCTCTTTTTCGTCTTTAGATGCCGAGATGGGCAAGTTGGGCTGTCTAATGTCAAACACCTTTTGTTTGCCAGAGGTTTCGGCGCTTTTTGAGCTCTGAAATAACCGAAGACCTAATATGGTTTCTTTCAACAACCGCTTGAGCACGTCGACTTCCTCCACTGAAAACATTCGTGCCGCGGAATTCCATGCCTGGACGTTATAGTCGGGAGAATTTGGAGGCGGGTTTGTCTGTCTCAAGACGGTGAGAACCGACTTTAAAAAGTTCAACAAGGTCCTGAACAAATAACGGGCATCTTTCAATGGATCTGAAGTGGGAGGAGCAACGAGTTGGATCGGTGCTTCATAAGGAATATCAAATGATGTTAATTCATCTTCCAGTTCGTCCGCATCAGCCATTTCTACGTCCTCATCAATATCAGCTGTTTTATGCTCTATTGTGTGAGTTTCTTGCTTTATTATGTAATCGATGTTCAATTCCTCATCGTTTTTCACTTTAATGTCTTCGTTATCTAGACAAACAGTGGTAAGTCCAGTATTTAATGCTTTTTCGGTATGTTTCTGTGCTAATTCTGACTCTGAAGCTTTTTTCTTGTATTCTTTATGACGTTGCATGATAGAGTCGTGTTCTCTGTTCAAATCTACAAACCGATTGGTGTATGCTTCAATAATTATAAAATACAACCTGCGAGATTCATCTTTAGCCATCTTGTTGATCCGTTCCAACAAGTTTAGTAAGAGTTTTCCGCTCATGATTTGCACTGTGGACACCAAACTTGTGTCTTGCAACAAGCGCGAGTACATTACAACTGCTTTCCAAACCTGGTCTTCGGTCAATTCGTTTCTAATGTTGTGAAGAAAGTCCGCGGCCGTGCTGTATGCTAGAGGCCGTAAAGTTTCATAGCAAGTCAAGCCGTCGCCTAAAAGGATCTTTTCATTGAGCAACAAATCCAATTTTGGAAGAAACATTGATTTGTACGACGTTGACAAGACATGTCGTGTGGCATGCAATAACTCTTTGCGTGCAGACGATAACTCACTGGGGCAATCTTGTAATAATCTGATGATAATGTCGGGAACTACAGAATCTTTAGATGACAACGATTTGGGCGAGTATCTTCTGATGAAAATATACGCAAGAAATGATGCAGCCTTGACCTGGGCCAATATAAAATCACCGTAAAGCACCCGGTTTTTGATTTCCGGGGCTACAGACGTAAAGATCTCATTACGAGCTGCCGCAGCCTCTCGTGCAGTCTTTTGCGAGTCGACTTCCAACTGTAGAAACTCTACCAACTTTGGAATAAACGTCGGCAATGTCGTGTTTACAAGCTGCTTGTACGAGGATAAGAGAGAAACCATCATAATAGGACATTCTGCCAACGTTTTGAACGATTGCATCGAATGCGTCAACGGTTTAGCCACACTTGTTCCTTCAGGTTCAACTGAATCCATTGAAGTGTCTACAGAACTACTCACGTCCTCTGCTTCCTTAAGTTTGGATTGCTCATTGAACGATTCTGGAACAATCTTGTTCATATTCACGTAAATTTCATTAATAATGTCTATGAAAACCTGCACTTTGTCAAACAAATCATTCTTGTAATGTTTATGCAAATTAACAATCACTTTCATGGCTGCCACGCCATTCTCCTCGTTGTCAGCCTTCAATACTCGCTGCATCTGCTCAAGAACCCTTACAGAATACGGGGCAAACGTTTCATTACACACTGCTCGGTGGAACATCTCTAAAACTGAACTTCGTATCTTATGTTCCGGTGCTTGGCTTTGAAAACTCACTGGAACATTCTCCAAAATGTCGAGAAAAACCCCTACAAGCTTCTCTAAAAAGTATACATACTCGTCTGCCCCTAGAAACGATTCAAATGCATCACATAGCTCCACCAATACATTATGTTTGGCCTTGAAATCGGTCACATTGCCTCCTAACTTGTCGGCAAACCCATCAATCTGCTCCTTATAACTCATACTGAAACTTGGCAGCACCCCACACACACACACAAACACAATACCACTTTTTAACGTTTCGATTTATGCACTGGCTGCCAAACTATAACAGTTTTGTCTCTTTATTTACTACTCGAATGTTGATATTTATATATATATATGCATTATGGTTTGAAAAATACTGGGAATCACATCTAACCTGGTAAAGGATATATCACATGCTTATCCCGTGATTGGATGATGTCTGCATATATGTATATTATCCGGGTAACACTTGATAAATAAAGGGTATAACGTGTGATAAAGCCAAGGTAGAATGAATTGTATATGAAGAGATAAGAACAAATGAGAATATTTACAAGGCAGTAATGTCATTATTTTTCAAGGCACCATTAGATATTGAGATTCGACTTGCAGGAGAAGATAATAGGCAGCATGTGGAGGTAAAAAACAAGAATGGACGTAAAGAAAAGTTACCATTATATCAAGATGGTGAATCTGTAAAAGGTCAAGTGACCATAAGAGTAAAAGATGGAAGAAAAGTTGAACATTTAGGAATCAAAATACAATTGATAGGAACTATCGATACTAATAATGATGGTTTGAATTTTGACAATTTTTTATACATGGTACAAGAATTGTCAGCTCCAGCAGAGCTTAACCATCCAGAAAACTATTCATTTGAGTTCAAAAACGTCGAGAAGCAGTTTGAGAGCTATCGAGGTACTAATGTCAAACTTAGATACTATTTGAAGTGCATAGTGCTTCGAAAATCCGCCGATGTGATCAGAGAAAAGGAATTGTGGGTATATTCAAAACAGAACCCCCCAGACACCCCTACTACAGTAAAGATGGATGTAGGCATTGAGAATTGTTTGCATATTGAGTTTGAATACTCCAAATCACGGTATTCCTTAAAAGATGTAATAGTGGGCAGGATATATTTTCTTCTTGTTAGATTGAAGATTAAACACATGGAGTTGTCGCTTATTCGTAGAGAAACCGTAGGATCAGGCTCAAACCAAGTAAGTGACTCAGAAACATTAGTACGGTTCGAAATCATGGACGGAGCACCAGTCAGAGGCGAAACAATACCAATAAGACTATTTTTGGGCGGGTTTGACTTGACCCCAACGTTCAGAGACGTTAATAAGAAGTTTTCCACCAGAACATTTTTGAGTTTGGTCTTGATTGATGAAGATGCCAGAAGATATTTTAAACAGAGCGAGATTATATTATACAGGGAGTGAATATTTGTTAATGTAATGATATTAGATTATTGGTAATTTGTAATTATTAATATTAGTCGCTGGGCCAAATCGCTCAGTGGTTAGTGCTCTCGAAGAAGAGACGAACACCTGGCAGGATAGTTTAGCAGATAGTACACTCGAAGAAGAGAAAAAAAGCCCAACAGTATCGTTCATTAATTACCCCATAACCTTTTTGTCTTTGTTTATACTCTTGACAAAGAATTGTTTGATTGACAGCCAAAATATATTCTCGAAAAGTAAATATCCTCTCTTTTTAACAGAAATATACCTATATGCCTTACTATTGCCAGGTGGCCAAGTTGGTTAGGCCATGCGCCACACAAAATAGTGCAGAATAGTGCAGAAAATGAAGTGTGGCGTTCCTCACTTTGGTTTTTTGACTCAATTCGCGCTCTCGTCGTTTTGGAATAATCATCAAACGTTTTATTGAATTAAATCTGTACTAGTCAGACTATCTTGATTCAAAAAAACATAACCCATAATCCTGAATTTTGTTCCAACATTATAGTACTATTTGTAGTAACAACATTCAGACCGGAGAATAAATATTTGATAAAACGGAAAATTGCCAATTTTGACAAAAAGTTGATTCTTTTAGATGAAATTCTAGAGTCGTTACAGCAAACAAAATCGTACAAACATTATATTTCTATACTATGTAAAGTTTAGAGTTTTATACCATGTACTTTATTCTAAAAGTTGGCTTTAATAGTTTGTCTGATAGTGAGAAAATATCATTTTGTCGAAAATAACAAATAATCTGTTAAAAATTGTGTTTCTCACTTCTCAGAATGAGTCCCGTATTTTTTGGCATTATTCCATAGTTTCCAAATGCTTTTAGTTACATTTGCGATTACTCCCGGATAGTAATGAGCTTTCATTTCAAAGAAACACACATCTCAAAAGCTAGAAAAGGTACGGTTTATTATAAATCCTTAGGGGGACTTTAATTTGATAATAATCATTATAAATTGTCAAACTAGTATAATTCAACTCCCTGTGTACACTGAATGTTTTATGGGGCTCGGTAAAGCATAGTGTGCTTATTAAAAAGCTTTATACCTCTGTTCAGAGGACTCCGTTTTGAACAAACTATTATTCCTGATCAACTCAAAGTTGTAAATGTTTTAACGTTCCTTCGACTTTTGGTTTTCGTTTTTTCGCTATTCTAGTTTCTGATTTGCTTTATTACTATATGATGGAAATTGTATATTTACTGTAAACTGATAATAAACTTTGATTGTTTTTGTAAAAAATTATAACTTTTAGTTTTTAATACAGTGATATATCCATTGTTTTGGTCGACCATATGTAGTAAATCCTATCATTGTATGTTTATTCTGTTTACAATTGCTCTCCTTGCTTCATTTTATCAATTATTATGGGTTCGTCTTATCAATATTTTTTAATAATATTATTTTTACACATTTAAAGGGGTCAACCTTATTAACTCAACTCATCAGTTGTTACTCAAGTCATTTACACTTTCTCATTGTTTTTACGAATCTACACCACAGTTATAATTACTGTCAAAATATTTCCCTCCTTCTAAGCACTATTTAAGAGTCTCTTTTCCCCTTTGAAATTCTTCTATTCTTTTTATATAGCCAGTTCAATTTTTACACATTCTCTATTCAATACAAAACCATCTTAATATTTACATCTTAATATTTACACCTTAATATTATTTATTATTTTTAAAGAATATTAGTGTAGATCATCGCATCGCCACCGAAATATATATAAAAAAAAAGATTATATAAACAAATGTACGAACCGTTTGGAAATGCAAGAATCAACCACTTTTAAGGCAAAATGTACGAGGATTTAATCAAATCCAATATATTATTCAAAAAATCAAGGCTTGGGGCTTTATATGCCAACTTTGATTCACTCATTGAAGACAATCCTGAGGGATATGATGCGAATGTTGCTGCTTGGAAACAACTTTTAAAGGAGATTATCACAGCCCAAAATGGGCCTGTTCTTGACACCAGCCATTTGATAGATGACTTGAGTATTTCTACGGAGATTGGGGGTAATACCAGTGTTATATTGAGACCGTTATCTATTGATACTGTGTTAAATGAAATGGTGAATGACAAAACGGCGAAGAATCTCGTTCCGTTAAACCAATTTCAAGAAAACACAACATCTATATACGACAACTCGTTGTTAGCAAACATTTCCATCAAAAAGTCGTTTTTTTGGGCGCTTTCCAAGTCAGGGCTTTATAATACAAACTTCAATGCAACTGGCAGCAAAAGCAAAAACGGCAACTATCTAATTAGCACCAAACTCGTCTTTGTTCCTAAATTGGAATCTCTCAGAAAGGATTTGTTGACTTTTTTGAAAACTCAAACCTCTAAACATGAGGAAAATGCTGGCAAATCATCTGGGCTTTTTTTAAAACAACAACTTGTTGATTTGTTAAATAAACAATTCAATTTGAGCCAACTTGACGCCGATCTTTTGTTGAAATACATGTCTAGAGATACGAATGACTTGTTGATTCAAACAGATGCTATCATCACAAAAGATAACGAATCTTTAGAAATCAAAGATCCTATAATCAAACTTAAGTCTACAGCAGAAAACGCGCAAATTACTGCTAATGACGTTGCAATTGCTCAATTGCAATCCTCCATAGAGGCTACCAATATTAAAATTAGCCATTTGCTTCAAAAGGTTGATGAATATTCCTTGAAAATTAAAGCACAGGTGGAACAAAAATCGTTTAATAGAGAATATGTAAAACTTTTGCTTCGTACGAAAAAAACTGTTGAAAAAACCATTGTTCAAGCCACTTCCAACTTGAGTAATTTAGAATCTATATACTTTAATATTCAACTACAAACCGACAATATTCAAGTGTTCCAAATTATGGGCAATTCGAAGAATATTTTGAAGGATTTGAATAACGAATTGAACATTGAAAAGGTTGAAACTTTAATGAGCAATGTCCACGATGAATATGAAAAAATTGATGAGGTTAATAATACATTGACTGAGTTTAATAGCGTTAATAATAATAATATTGATGAAGATGAATTGGATAGTGAATTGGCAGCGATGGAAAGAGAAGAGATAAAGAAGAAGGAGGAGAAGAAGCAGAAGGAGATGGAGAAGAAAGAAAAGGAGAAGAAAGAAATGGAGAAGAAAGAAAAGGAGAAGAAAGAAAAGGAGAAGAAAGAAAAGGAGAAGAAAGAAAAGGAGAAGAAAGAAAAGGAGAAGAAAGAGAAGAAAGATGAAGAAATCGAAGATAAAGATAAAGAACAACTTATCAGTAATACTCAATCGCTTTCAGTAAATACTACTCCGGATTCTGAACAAGCTCTTCTTGAAAGACTTCAAAAGCTTAGAGTTATAAACAAATCCCCACAGAAAGCAATTGCTGAGAAAAATGAAAAGAAAGCTTCAATAGAGACACTCTTACCTAACTAGTGTTATCAATCACTGTTTGATTGTATAAATTACAACATTACAAATTTTTCCTTTATTAATTTTTCCATCTCGTCGAGTTTTTCCTTTCTTACTATTTGCTTTAAATAAACTTTTGTAATAATTATGGAGACTTTTATACACGTCCAATCCTTTGTAAACTTCAAATGGACTCTCATATTCAAGGCGCTTGACTAGTATACTGGTTCCTTCATTTATCTCACTTTTATGCCCTTGTCTTTGATCACGTTCAGCATCGTAAAACCAGTGAATAAAAAGTGTTTGGGGAATCGAACTTGTAGGCCTGTTAGATTTTTGTTCTCTTTTGCGAGAGCACCAACTACTGAGCCATCCGGCCCAGACCATTTAATATATTTTACACTTAATTTAAGATTTTTAGAGTGTAAAATGTAATTCATTTGATCAAACAAATTATCTGCATACGGTGATATTAAAATGCGAAGCACAATTTGTATTTTTGAAAATAACTTGAAAAGAGAAAAATAATAGAAAATAAAACCCATTTTAACTCGAAAAAAAGCACTTGACCATATGTATAGACACTTATACTTTGTTTGATTAGTAATCCAACAAGGTGTTTATTTAACAGTTCTTTGATCCTATATGAAGAAACATAAACATAAATAGGTTTGCCAAAGCCCTACTTGGGACTTTTGGCTAGGTTGAATTTATATGGACTGTCAACTCTTTTACTTGACCAGGGGCTGCAGGTTTCTATACATCGTTATATATTATAAAAAAAACGGTGGTACTTGCTTGTGTATATTTTTGATAAACTAAACAAGATATAAAAATATTTCAGTAGATTTGTGACAACAATAACAAGAACTAATTCTTACAGGGCAATCAGTTTTCAAAATGAAACAGACAATTAGAAAACGAGTTATTTGGGCTCTTGCTTCACCATGCAATTTTCGACCTTTATAGATGTTAGTTGGCCTATGCAAGCACTATGTAAGCTCGACGCATGCCACATGCACCAGTCCATGCACTCCCTTCAAGACTTGAAAAAATACCCAATTTTACCAAGGGGTTAATCAGGCGATCTTGAGGATTTTTGCCAATTTTCAAGAAAACCATGTGACGGGGAATGTACTGTCTTGCATAAACATGTATTTCCGTTGCAAGCTGAATACTTAATCTATGCACAGTTGCATATTGAAGTTGTTACTCTCTATTTATACTGTATGGAAAATATGAGTCTCCATTAAGGTCTCATTCCACTTAGAAAGGGAAAGTTTTGGTGTCTTTAAATATGTTTGGACTGAATTATCAGCAGGATCCATAAGTGTTTGTCTGTATGAAAGCCCATAAAAAATTTTATAGTCTTCTTTATGTTTAAGTTTGTATTTTACCTTTTTATTCATTTTGGCTCTCTACCATGTAAGTGATTGATTATTTCCTTTTGCCTGGGAGGCTTGATTGAAACATCCAGCAAAAATGTTCTTGCTATTCTTTCTGTTAGGGTAGAGTCCTGAATGTATTTGTAGAAATTTTGAGAGTCTGTTTCAGAAAAAAGGTATTTGAAAGAAAGCTAAAAAGAGCCAATTTCTTGAGTTAATTGTTGGCAGCTGTTTTCGAATAGTCTATGAAATTTTGGGAGAGGATGAGCCTAATATGCTAAAGCTGGTAGTAAGAAAAATACTTGCCAGTAAACAGAATGAAACTACAAAGGTTTGTGAAATTACACTAAACATTAAAGGAAAATGATAATTTTGTTAAATTTAGATTCATGATGGCATGGCCACTTATGTTTCAGATCATACTTTTGCTAAAATAACAAATTTAAACCAATTTTTATTGCTTTTTAACTAAAATAATGTGAAATTTCAGGATACTCAATCCTGCTCCAATTGACAATGTAGAAGTATACTGGTTATTCCAAGCACACTTTTATATTTTTTGCCAGAATCACAGCTAAACCAGGGCTATGCAATACTTATTATTAAACCATGGTCATACAAATAGCGTGCAGCTACTAGTTATTCAATACACAAGACCATATTCAATAGACTTTCAATTCTAAGCATAACCGGCAACATTATCAATAATCAAAGCATCAACAACTGTTCCTTTAGGCAATGTCAGTTTGCCAATAGTTTTTGAAGAAGGCAAACAAAGCAAACCGTTTGATGCAGTCAAGCTTCCCACCCTGCTACTTCTTTGAAACCCTGTGCTTCTGGCAGTCAACTCAGCAACAGGACCATCTACAGTTTGGGAGATATGAACACGGTGATACTCTGGCCGAGGGTCTAGCTTGGTGTCAGTGGTCAACCGGACTTTTGTCAACGGAAAACAATGCTTGGCAAATTGGGATCCAGAAAACTTGTAAAGAGAAGGATATACAAATAGATGCAATGTCACCAAAGCTGATGCAGGGTTTCCAGGAAGAGCGAAAATTTTTGTTTGAAGCAAACCATTTTCTGTATTTATCTGGAGTGTGCCAAATGTTGTTGGCTTTCCTGGTTTCATTGCTACTCTTCCAAAATGAATTTTTCCCTGGAGCTTACGTTCAATGATAGGCTTTAGCAAGTCCAATTCTCCCATGGAAACCCCACCAGTTGTAATAATGTAGTCTAGTTTATGATCTGCTATAGCATTCACAATGGTTTCTTCGAGCGAGCGAGCTGTATCCCGTGCAATTCCCAAATCTACCACTGGGAAGTTTCTTGCCATTAAGGACGATATCAAGCTGGGTCTATTGGAATCGTAAATTTGACCGTATTTTAAATCCTCCTTTACTTTTTTCAAATCAGCAAGCTCATCTCCGGTTGAAAGTATTCCGATTATTGGTTTTTTGAACACTTTTACAGTGGAAATGCCAATACTCGCAAGTACACCGACCTCGCCTCCCACGGGAGTGAAGTTGTCATACATTTTAAGAGCTATGGTGCCTTTTTTCAAATCAGATCCTATTTCTCTGACGTTATTGTTTTCTACCACATTTTTAGCTAAGATCCCAACCTTCCGTTCTTCTTTTCCATCTGCCGTCATCTCTGCAACAGTGGTGCTTTCTACCATCACTACAGCATCAGCTCCAGGGGGAACTGGAGCCCCAGTAGTTATTCTTGCCACTGTTCCTTTCTGGAGGCTGGCCACACTGTTCTGAGAAGGCACAGGCGAAGCATGCGATACAGACACCACTGGATACACCCCAGGACCATCTGAGCTAACCACGGCATAACCATCAACAATACTTGCCCTGAAATTCGGAACGTTGACAGGAGAATAGATGTCTTCTGCTAAAACATGTCCCACCAAATCAGGATCATGTATATTCTTGTTAATCACTGAGGGGTTTTCAGTATTTTCAAATATTATATTTATTGCTTCATCTACCGAAATCATAGGATATGGCGACTCTCTTTTTCTTTGGGTTACCGGTTCATTGAGATCATTTGACACTAATTCGTGTTTAACAAGTCCATGTCCTCCAGTATGGTGATGGTGATGATGGTGATGGTGATGATGATGTTCTCCTACATTATTACTGGCATTTTCTATTAAATTAGAGTCATTCTTAAATTGAGGCAGCGAATGGAGCTCTCGAGAACTGTCACGTCCTATTTGAGATAAAGCATGTCCCACAATTTCTAGAACAGCCTCGAGATTCTCCTTGACAGCTTTTGCCGACCCAGGAAGGGTTAGCACAAGCGATTTGTTTATCATTCCAGCAACTGGTCTGCTGAGCAAGCCAAAAGGGGTCTTTTTGATGGCCCCATTGAGCATACCAAAGACTAACCCGGGAGCCTTTCTGTGAAGCAACGGCTCAATCGTCTCGGGCGTGACATCCCTGTCGGTGAAGCCAGTGCCGCCTGTTGTTATAATGAGCTTATACTGCAAGGGACTATCTGTCCAAAGCTTTATAGTCTCAGCAATAGTTGCAGCATCATCAGGAATGGTTTCGGTTGTCACAATGTGGAAATCATCAGGTCCTTGGTGTTTCGTTAAGACCGCCTTGATTGCCTCAATTGACTGGTCTGCAGTATGCCCATGGGCAACGCTGTCGGAAATTACTAAAACAGCCACTGAATGAACCATTGTCCTGTCAAAGATCAATTATTTAAACAGCTTCTTGCAAGTACGTCACACCATCAGTTGCTTTATCTACGTTTTTCACCAAGGATCCACCATGGCGGGTCCTCAAAACTGCACTTATATCAATAACAGTTCAAGTGTTGGAATTTTGAGAAATACGTCCTAATGCTACGATACGAAAACTGGATGATTACAAGTGCATTCTGGTTATTGTAGTGAGACAAGTGGTGAGAAAATAAGTCGCTTATTTGTAAATAATCACCAAGATATATATATGTAAATAACTACCAAGATGTAAAATTGTAAGCTGTAGATGCTTCTTTATTATTCATACCAAACACTTAAGCAATAGCCACTGGGCCATATGGTTCAGTGATCAGTGCTCTGAGAAGAGAAAAAAGACCTAACAAGAACATGGGTTCGATTCCCAAGTCGAACACTTTACTCACGCTTTTTACGATACTGAACGTGAATTCACAGGCAAATGCAACTGTCTGAAACACAGCCTAGACCAAAGTCCAGTGCTTACTTTCAACCAATTGGATGAGAAGATTACGATCAACGGGACTTGATTGGGTCTTACCAAGTACCTTTAGACATAGCGCGTATATACGAAACTGATATGTACTGGGCTCGAAATATAAGATATTATTATTAAACACTTTAAGTAAATAAGTGCAATTTTATGAAAATTCTCAAAGTTCTACATTAATGTATTTAAAAGGAAATTAAACACTTGAACACCACGTCTTTATCAGTCCTTTTTGAAAATTTCACAAGATTGGCTGAGTATCGTCAGTTGTTTGGAAAATTAAATGTATGTAAAACATTTAACATACAAATCAGTAAACGACTTTGAGCCAATATGGGATCTACGAAAACTGAGATTAACATACTAAGAACATTAGTAATTTCTGAGTATACACTCTAGTCTTGGACAAGAGCAAAACTAAAAGACAAGTCAGAATCAAATTATAATCATATTCTTGGGAAAACCAAGATTTTCATGATTAGCATGAAATATAAATTTTTGTTCATCATTCAAGCATTTTAGCTAGCTCCATGTCCAGTCCGGCAACATAGATACAGTTACTATGAGATATAAACATATATTATATGAACATGTGCAAGAAAGGAAAGCTATATATATGATGAGAGTAGCATCATTCAGTATTCTATAGGGTTAGTTTGCTGTCCTTGGCACCAGGCCTAAGACCTTCCCCAAACGCCATAAAGTTTCTCTTTCTTGGTCTATATCAGAATTTTCAGTGTGTTTGGCTATAAAGTCGAATCAACATAATTGTTTCAGTTTGGGGCGACAGCTTGTCATCATAGAAACAAAGTCGGAGAGAAACTTTAACAGCATCGGAGGACGTCTGAGATGAAGATTAACATACTAATTGAGGCAATAAAGCTAGTACTCAAAACAAGCTGACAAGAATATATAAATAATAAACGCTTTCATAAAAAAAAAGATATTAGCAGAAAGAAGATGTTGAAAGATTAAAAATTTTCTCCCTTATATAGGGCTGAAAAACATGTAGATTACCCTCTACAGAACGTGTTTTTCTTACGGCAACCATTGAGATGTCGCGTGCGATGGAGATGACCAAAAAGATGCCGAGGAGATGCCGCGTCAAGCAAACATTGTTTGAGCAACTCAACAAGCTTTTGTAGAGACTACAATGCATAGACTGTAATGTCTATCTACACGCAAGAATCTGACGACCAATCTCGGCTTGTGATCCAGCCGCAGGTGTCCAAGTACACTTATGGTGACTTGAAGGCCTTGAAAGATGTGAAGAAGGCGTTTTCGTCGCCACTAGCTGTGATCTCGCATATTGATGTCAATGCCTTCTTTGCTCAAGTGGAACAGCTCAAGCATGGTTTCAGCCGCGAGGATCCTGTCATTTGCGTGCAATGGCAAAGCATCATTGCGGTGTCGTATCCGGCAAGAAAGTATGGGATCAGCAGGATGGACACTTTGAAATCTGCTATCAAGAAATGCCCACACATTATTCCCTTGCATACCTCGGTGTTTCGCCAGGGAGAAAACTTCTGGAGAAACGTCAACAGTTGCAATCCTGATGACTTTCCGAGCCCTGCAACTCACAAAGTGTCCCTTGACCCTTACAGAAGACAGTCGCGCAAGATGCAGAGGATTTTCAAGGAAAATTGCAAGGTGGTGGAGAAAGCCAGCGTAGATGAAAGTTTCATTGATTTGGGCCCCGAAGTGTATGAGAAAGCCATTGAGTTTTTTCCGCAGTTGAAATCCACATTATTGAGTGGCAACAACAGTGACACGTTTTTGCCTTCGATCCCTGCGGATCTTTCTGAATGGTTTACCAAATGTAAAGGAGTGTTTGTTCCGACTGATGAAGAAATTCAGTCACTGTCCGCAGACAAGATTGTAGTCAAAGACTGGGACGACATCTTGATGATCATTGGGTCGCAAATCATGTTGGACATCCGTAAAAAAGTAGAATCTTCTCTTGGCTACACCACGTCTTGTGGAGTGGCACGCGTAAAAACCCTTGCCAAATTGGCCTCTGGTTTCAAAAAACCAGACAACCAGACCATTGTGAGGAACGACGCCATTGGCCAGTTTTTGACAAACTTTGATCTCGTAGATTTCTGGGGTCTTGGAGGCAAGCTTGGCGAGCGTATTTGCAATATTCTCAGCGTCCCTAGTAATAAAGAACAGGTAATCTCGTACGTTCGTGATAATTTCTCATTGGATGAGTTGACCAAAAAGTTGGACAATGACCTTGTCTTGGCAACCAAAGTGTATCAGATTGTAAGAGGGGAATTGCAACAGCCTTTTCTCCAAAAGCAGGAGCCTAGCATGTGTTCTTCTAAACGGTTCAGAGGCGAATCAGTGGCTAACAGAGACCATTGTGTGGGCTGGTTGAAAGTCTTTGCTGGCGATTTGTACCAGCGAATCAAGGAAATTAACGAAGAAACCTATTCCGGGGGTCATTCTGGCCAGGATGATAAAGGACTCATGGTTAAAATGCGATGTCCAAGACTGCTATCGTTGCATTACACTGTATTAAAAACCCGAGTCCAGAGGTCCAAGCAAATGCCAATTCCTCAGGTCCCCATAGATCAAGTGGAGAAAGTAATATTCGAGTCTGGGATCAAACTACTAGATGAAGTCATCCATCAGGCTGAACATGAAAACTTTGAATTGTTTCCTCTAGGTTTAATGAGCTTAACAGCTGGAAAGTTTGAAGTCATTTCAGGTTTGAACTTTATCAACAATTTCTTTAAAAGTGGCCAGAAACCTGCTGAAAAACAACCTGCAGACCAAAGCCCAGAAAAACCCAAGAGCCCTAGCACTCCTTTTGTATACCAGTCGAGAAAAAAATTCAAATCTCAAGCTTCTGAAAGCAAAACAGGAATCCATCAATTATTGCAAATGGGTAATTCAACATCTGTAAAGTCAGAGTATCATTTAAATGGTTCTCAGTATTCTTATGGTAGATCAAAGACCACACTGTCTGAACCCAATAATCAAACCAAAAGCTTAGTATCTGTGTTAGATATTCAAGTCAGGAACTCACTGTCTGAACCGGATGACCAAGCTAAAAGTCCTTTGGCAGAGCCAGCATCTATAGAGACGGAGTTTTTCTGTCCAGCTTGTAAATCAGTTATTACCAACGAACATGGTAATCCGCATTTCCGAAATGAACATGAGGATTATCATTTTGCTATAAAGTATTCCAGTATGCTTAATGGTGAGTACCTTACTCAGAATATCTTGTCAGGTGGCGACTTGCTGGATGCTGGAAATAAAGATTCAGATATAAGAGACAATTCGCCAAACTCGCCTCAGCCACTGCCTGTGGTGCTTGATCTTACAAATTCTCCACCTCCTAGTTCTACCAGCCGGCCAAGTAACTCTAGAAGAACAAAACTGAGAACTCTGAAAAGCAAATCTAAATCTGGCAAAAGACAATCAACATTACCGTTTCAAATTCATAAATAAGTTACACATATTCTTTGTACATTAATTCACATTCTCTCAACTACATTATAAGTTAGGTGTTCTATATGGTATTTTTTCTTCGTTGTTTATTCTTCAAAAGTTGTAGGATATCAAATTCTTCAGAGGTTATAATCTGTATTTTTTTTCTTTGTTATTGTAATTTTGTCATTTTTATATTTTAATTATTATTATCCATATAGTAAAAGAAAACGCAACGTATACTTAAACATTGGTTTAGCCAACCATTTACTCAATCTAATATTTATTGTTGAAAGGGAGCCTTAAGGCTTAAGGCTCCCTTTCCAATTTACTTAAGCTATAACATCTTCTTAATGCTAACACTGTTCAACAAACGGCTTTTGATAATAAAAATTTCGAGCCATTATATACCAGTTGTGTATATACTCGCTCTGTCTAATGAGAACAAACTCCATCTACGTATTAACTTGGAATATTTGCAAATATTCAGTAGCGGTTTTACTATCAAATAATTCCCAATATTGCAGCTTACAAATTTTGACGACCCGTTGTAATGGTACCTCTATGAAAAATGTAGCAAAAAATAACCAACCAATACTATTCATCATCAACTAGTAGCAAATATCACTGAATATATTCAATATTTGTATAGAAACTAGTATCAAATAAAGTATCAAATATGAGCACACTCAAACCAATCGGAAAGTTATTCAAGAAACAACTTGCAATGACGTCCAGGCCAGTTGTAACCCCGCATTTCGGCTATGGATCTTTGAATAGTCTAAGAGCTTACAGTGTTGACCCAAAGAGTGTTGGTCCCATGGATGATTACGAGAAGCATATTTTTGACACTTTGAATGAAAACTTTGATCCTGACCAGCTACAGGTCACCGACGTATCAGGTATGTTTAGAGCCGTAGACATCAAGATGTAGAATTATGCATTATTAACAGATTTAGGAGGATGTGGATCCATGTTTGCAATTAGTATAGTTAGCAACAAATTTAAAGGAATACTGATGGTGAAACAACATAGACTAGTTAACGAAGTGTTGGCAGATGAAATCAAAAAATGGCATGGTTTGCAGTTGGTGACTAAATGTCCTAGAAAGTAGAGCCTAATGCTGATAGTTACATGTATATATACAATTCAAACATTTCTTTATATATTCTGTTACCAGTGTGCCTAAATCATGAAAACTAGAGCGGTTGTAATATTAAAACGGTTTAATTATAGAGTATGGGCTAAAACGTAACTCGCTATATAAAAGGATAGAAGAATTCTTAAATAAATGAGGAAATGGGCTCTTAAGTAATGATCGGAACGAGAACAATACTTGATAAAGTAATTTAAGGCTCATGATAGTATTGTAGACTCGCAAGAATAATGAGAAAGTGGTATATTATCGTGATTAAAATTAGATGGTGGCAAAGATGTATGTAGAAGGAGAATGAATGAAAAATAATTTTTAAACGAATGATAGATTTTTTGAATATCTTTGTAATACCTCAATGGTATGATATTCCAAAAAAATGAGCTTCGTTACTTTGTACATGATATTTTAAATAGCAGAGTTGTTCAATGTGCTCCCAAATGTTGGTATAACAATAAATGTCTTATAATTTTTTGCAAAAAAACAGCCAAGTTTATCATCAGTTTACAGTCAATATACAATTTCCATAATATAGTAATAAAGCAAATCAGGAACTAAAATAGCGAAAAAACGAAAAACAAAAGTCGAAGGAACATTAAAACATTTACAAGTTTAAGTTCAGTAGGAATAATAGTTTGTTCAAAACGGAGTCCTCTGAACAGAGGTATAAAGCTTTCTAATAAGCACACTATGCTTTACCGAGTCCCATAAAATATTCAGTGTACACAGGGAGTTGAATTATACTAGTTTGACAATTTATAATGATTATTATCAAATTAAAGTCCCCCTAAGGATTTATAATAAACCGTACCTTTTCTAGCTTTTGAGATGTGTGTTTCTTTGAAATGAAAGCTCATTACTATCCGGAAGTAATCGCAAATGTAACTAAAAGCATTTGGAAACTATGGAATAATGCCAAAAAATAAGGGACTCATCCTGAGAAGTGAGAAACACAATTTTTAACAAATTATGTGTGGTTTTCGACAAAATGATATTTTCTCACTATCAGACAAACTATTCAAGCCAACTTTTAGAATAAAGTACATGGTATAAAACTCTAAACTTTACATAGTATAGAAATATAATGTTTGTACGATTTTGTTTGCTTTAACGACTCTAGAATATCATCTAAAAGAATCAACTTTTTGTCAAAATTGGCAATTTTCCGTTTTATCAAATATTTATTCTCCGGTCTGAATGTTGTTACTACAAATAGTACTATAATGTTGGAAAAAAATTCAGGATTATGGGTTATGTTTTTTTGAATCAAGATAGTCTGACTAGTACAGATTTAATTCAATAAAACGTTTGATGATTATTTCAAAACGACGAGTGCGCGAATTGAGTCAAAAAACCAAAGTGAGGAACGCCACACTTCATTTTCTGCACTATTCTGCACTATTTTGTGTGGCGCATGGCCTAACCAACTTGGCCACCTGGCAATTGTAAGGCATATAGGTATATTTCTTTTAATAAGATAGGATATCTTTACTTTTCGAGATAATATTTTGGCAGTTAATAAAACTATTCTTTGTTAATAGTATAAACAGAGATAAAAAGGTTATTGGGTGGTTAATGAATGATACTACGCCTTGAGCGTGTTAGATCTTTTTCTCTTCTCTGAGAGTTCTATCTTCTACAATATCCTGCTAGGTCTTTTCTTTTTTTTTCATATTACTAGTCACTGAACCATACTGCCCAGCGGCATGTCCCTATAAATGTGTAATATTAATATCATCAAAAAATATTGATAAATTGAGCCAATAAGAATTGGCAAAATGAAACAATGAGTACAATTGAAAAAGAGATTGTAAATACAGAATAATAAGATTTAATGCATCTAGTCAATCAAACAGTATAACTAGAAACATATATAAATTTACCACCAATAATACAAAAGTTACAAATACTTGATATCAAATAAATAAACCGTTAAAAATGCATTAAAAATGAACAAGTATAAAGCAATATGAGGGAAAATGAACTGTTTCAATCGCAGTTGATTGTACATAAATATGCTCCTACCAAAGCAGTAGTTGCTGATGTCAATTCATAAAACCATTTGAATGGCAACGTTTGTGCTTCCACTTAAGCACCCCAAGTTACTACCTACATAAAATAGGGAAACAAATCAAAAACATTCAAACTCTAGGAACATAATCTTTGTAAATTGGTTCTTTTCTTCTTAAGGCAATCACATCATACTTTCCAACAGTGCTGTATGCCCAATATCCAAGGGCCAATGGAATGACTCCCATGAATAATATGTTGGTTCTGGCAGATTTCTTGGTAAACTTGTAATAATCACCCAAATTTTCTCTCATGTGGTTCCATTTTTCGAAAGCCACATCTGTTCTGAGAGCTATAATATATGTTAGTAGTCATGTCATATAAATTGTAACGTAGTTGGAAACTTACGTGCTGGACCATGATGATGACCACCCATTTTTATTGAAGTGTATATTTATTGACGCGACGGCAAGAAAACAATTACACTATCGATAGCACAGATCTTTTGAAGTATATAAGAAGGTCTATTTTTTCTTCAAAAATTGATTTTATTCGATTGAATCGTCATTGGCTGAATCACTTTTGACATTCTGGAAATACGTCACGCCTTTATCACATGACATCATCTGACTTTTACCTCGTGACATTAAGGAAATCTAAATTGGCATTAATGCGTATTTAGGACTTCCTTTTTTGGATCCTAACAGTATGGTTAATTACCATTTTTGTTTATAAACATCCAGTGCTGTAGAGCAGTGGTTGGCTCATAGAAATCCAAGTATAATTAATATAAGCAATACGAGTAGAGATATGTGAATATGGTTTTTTTAATGCAGTCTAAAAAAGTCCAAAGCTATTCAAATGAACAAGTAAGCCTCATAAGAATTGAGGAGTAAAAGTATTTAGACAGAGAAAACGAAAGAAAAAAGTCTAAAGAAACAACAGCAACTTGAAAAAGATAGAAAAAGCAAAAGTGGAAATGAAAGTCTATTATAATACAAGAGCACTAGTATACAATTTACTATTGGTTGTGGGATTTGTTTGTTATATCGAATGTAATTTTGAATATTTTTTCCAACGACATTTCCTTGTAGACGTCAATGTTACGAAAAGGACCAAGCGGTTGATTGACAAACTGTAGATAAAGGCTGAACACCAGCTTTTTGAATTCTTCAATCGATTCAGATTCACTGGTGTTAGGATCTACATCCTTTATTTCAGTATCGCTGGTAACTGCACTATTAGGAATCAGCATGTTATTAAGTGTAGCAGTATTTGCATTTAACATGGATTCAATGCTCAACACTTCTCTATGTGCTGAAGGGAATTGTGAAGCTTTTCCATCCATAATTCCTTCAGGAAAAGTAGATGCTGTTGAACTTGTTGACAGCATGCTTCCTTCATCGGTTTTAGGCTCACCAATATGACCAGTTCCATCGAGTTGCTGTGTATCCCTAATAACAGGCTCTTCGCTTGGAGTAGGTTCCTCCTCTTCTGTTAGTTTCAAGACTTTTCGATAGATGATATCGTCTTGAAGTGAGGTTTTTATGAGTTTTTCTGCTGTCAATTCAGAAGAAAGAACAATATCTAAACAATTATGTTTTATGACATCTGCAAAGCTGTCAATTTGCAAACTTTCCACTATTGACGAGTTGTCGATATTATTAACTATATCAATGATTATTTGTTCGCATTTGGCCTTAAATTCATTGTAATGGCTAGCTGGCTCTCGCATGATGGGATTTTGCATGCTCAAGTAAAGTGATCCAGAGGTTTCTTGTTTGGATTTGTTGAAAACGTCAGTGAAGTTTTCCTCAACCAATGAAGCAGGCATGCTTAACCATATTTTGTTGAGCATGTTTATGAAATCAATGGTAAAAGGTCTTATTATACTGGAGAATATTGACGTTAGAAATGAGGGACTGCTTACATACAGTGAGCCGTTGTATTTGCTTAAATCCTCAATGAGATTCACAGAAAGTAAGAGGTTTCTAGATAGTTCATGGCCATATTGTAACCCCATGAATTCTGTCAAGCGGTTTGTTTCAACAAATTGATGGAACAAGTTTTGTTCGACTACTGCTAACTGAATATTATCTGGAATAAGTTTATCTGCAATTTCGTGTAACAGGTTCTGCTCCACGATCATAATTTTTCTGTTTTTTCCAGAAACCCAACCAGATGTCAGATTGTCCTGTTTATCCTTATCCAACTCTTCGCTTACATGCTGCAAACATACTACGAATGACTCTTTGGAGGCTGTACCGCTTTCTAGATAGTAATAGTTGCAACGGTTGTTCAAAGTCTCTGGTTTCTTGGGTAATTTGACTTTTCCCAAAAAGGTTACCGGACACTTATGACTACCGTTTATACTGGCGCAGACAACCATACAAAGAGGTTGTTTCTTAAAAGATTCTGTGCTCAACACGTCCTTGGGCGTTAAAGTAGTCAGCGAACTGCTAGAAGGATCTTCCAAAATGTGTTGTTTATTTGCTGAGTCAAAATACTTGTCTTTTCCTCGTTTAATAAAGTTTTTAAGCTCTTTATTGTGTGCCTTCTTATGAGGAAGCAGATGAAATACTGCCAACTCTTTAAAAAAAAACAAATTGTTCCAATTGTTTGTATTTAGAAGCAGTCTGAAATCTTCCTCATCTTCAATATGGATTTGCCTTGTTAGATTTTTCAAAGATTGTACACCTTGAGCATCTTCAAGTGGCTGAGGAGTGTCGAAACTGAGTGCCGAATGAGCTACAGCAACATTATTGTCTTCATTACTGATTGTAGGCACAGGGCGTGGCGATAAAAGTGTTGAGCCAGAAAACCCCAAAAATTTACAGTTTTGCTTGAGTTTATTGATAATAGCAGTAGAGGTCATCGATTTTCCATGAGGAATATTGAAATTCTCGGATATTTGTTTGAATTTACATTCTAAAAGACTATCTGTGATTTCAACACAATAATTTGCAGCCATGTCAACATACTTGCTCAAGATCTTGTAAATTCCATCATTCTTTTCCACAAACACTCTGCGACTATATTTAATATTCTCTGGTATATCAGCATTCGGTATAAGTTTGGCATATTCCTGAGCAAGCTTGAAAATAATGGGATTTTTCTTCCAACGATAAATGTTTCTTCGATATTGTATATGAAAATTCAAATTTTTGTTTGCCCATTGAATCACTTCGTCATCTTTTTTTCCTTTGAGCTTCTCGGCTACAACTTTAGCTTTGATATCATAATTTACAATACTAAGACGCGGGGGAGCATTGTGTGTTCCTTTTGAATTATTACTCGAGTTGGTCGTTGATTTAACGTCCGAAGACCCAGAACTTAAAGAACTTGAACGAGGCTTTGTTCCCATTGCCTGTGAATATCAATTCCTATTTTGCCTAGAAAGTTATGAATGAATCAAATATGAATAAATTACCTATTGAAGACAGATCTTGGAGATGTTTAGATCTCAACGGCTATATGTAAGAGTGAGTACCAAGGCCAAATTTGTGAATTATCTCCGGAATAAAGAGCAGTAGGAATGCTTTTTTAACAATGCTAAACTACTTTGAAAACAGATCTTCGAGCAAAGTAACAGTACATGAAAACAATCAAAATAATAACTAGAAAAATATATAAAAGTCGAAAAGCAAAAAGAAAAGATACCAGAAAAAAATAAAAAAAAATAAAGCAGCAAAAACAACAAAAAAACGAAAACATCAACTAAAGTTTAAGACAAAATCGCCCAAAAAAGCTTGAAATATGTTCTATCAATAAAGATTTGTAAGACAATAAAATCGTTTTCAATAAGCATTTATTTGCATTACCTCAATAATGACTGAAAACAGTATTGACAAAAAGCAGTTTTGTCAAAGCAACCTTGTATATACGTACGATGCTGACATCATACCACACACTAATATAAACGATATGTTCTCTTCAGTTTCTTTTTTACCCTGAAACACAGTGCAACTTATTCTTCTGGAACATGTTAACTTTCTTAGCGAGGTGGAGCTATTTAGCGTGAGAGCAAGTATTTATGGATTTTTAGACGTATTACATATATTCCATGCATTTTGTCATCTTGACTTGACATAGGGCCTTCATATACAACTGTGCTTCTTATCCTTTGTATGTAATTGTCTCGCTTATTTTACAGAGTGTGTACATTTTATTCAACTTTTAAAAGTCCTTTGTCATGTTTCCGCATACATGTCTCGGTATACTTAGAGTTGCTACTGTATAAGACAATATAAGGCCCCCGCGAATCTCGCATATTCCTGCATATTTCGACATTGTTTTCCTGCTGCTCCGACGCAGCAATGTTGTTGTCACTCCTATATAAATTTGTCACTTTTCCGAACATGTTCTTTAATTGAAAGGACGTTAAACCGAGTAATTGTATTATGAAATGATGTTATAAAGTTTTCATGATGAAATGGTGGAAAAAATATTAGTCATTTTAGTTGTCAAATGACTCATGCAAATTATTTAGTAACAATATCGTATATTTCCAGCCCAGTAAATATCAGTTTCTTATATACGTTCCATGTCTAAAGGGACTTGGAAAAACCCAGTGGGGAAAACCCAATCATGTCCCGGTTGTTGAATAGGTGATTCAAAGAATGTCTGAGAAAAGTCTTGTACTGATTTAAGTGACTAATCCGAGATACTAATTTAAGTGATTAATTCGAGATACAAATTTAAGTGATTAATCCGAGCGATGACTAAGAAGGTGTTCTCTAAAAAGTTGAATATTTAAATACTGAGATTTGTCTTCCTATCTGTGTTTATGTTATATATTTTGAATGATATATATGATAGATATATATGGTGATATAGGAAATTAAATAAAATGTCAAGTGAAAGAATTATGAAATTACAACACCGGTCATCATAATTTTTCATTTAATAGATTCTAAAGTAAACATTAGACTTTCATTATCTTAAAAGCAGCATGTAAAAAATGTTTGTGCTGGGAATCGAACTCGTGAGCCTGTTGGGTCTTTTTTCTCTTCTCAGAAAGTATTATCCACTGAACTATCCTACAAGATCTTTATCTCTTCTCCGAGAGCACTAACCTCTGAGCCAACCGGCCCAGTGGTATCTTACAAGTTGATGAACATAATCTCGTATATTTTAAGATCTAGAAGAAGAATAATCCCTAGTCCGTAATTACTAAATGGTCGTTGACTGACCTTAGATCACTCACGTGCTTCGATGTTCGTTTAGTCCGACTCAATTTAATAGTGACATACTGTTCATCTCTATTTGAATCAGTTGCTTCGTAAAGCTGCAACAATTTGTGAACTTTGGTATCCACATAGGCATCTCTGTCGTCTGGAGAAAGTTTTGCATCTTTGATTGTATCGCAAAACTTCAGATCCAATAGTTTGACTATCTTGTAGATTTCTTTTGCCTCGGTTTTTAGGAAGAAAAGTGACTCGTCCACTGGTGACAAGGAACGTAATGCATTTATTGCATCTCGTGAAATGGCAGCATTCCTTATTCCCGTGGGATTTTGAAGAAGAAACTTCATATTACTTTGGTAAATTGTAAGTAATCTAGACAACTTCTTTGCCTTTTTTAACACTCCCAAAATCTTTTGTTTTAAAAATAACTGAAATTTGATTTCTCTTTCGGCTACTCTGATACGCTCTTCTGTATCATGCAACTTCTTGGACACATTGTTTATATGCTTAACGTGTTTGTAATGGTCTAGCCGTATCCAGCCACCATCTACCAACTCCTTGGGTATGTTGAAAATGTTTCTAAGGGTGTACAACTCAAAAAGATCAAAGTTTTTGTCTACAGAGCTTTCAAGAAGCGTCTCGAGCTTTGCAGTGCCCACTTCAATCTCATTCAACTCTTCTTTACTGGCTTCTTCTTTGCCTTGCTTCTGGTCAGCCTTTTGCAGCTTTACTTTGCTTTCTTTCGATAGCAAGTACTTTTCCAAAGCCGTTGTACATTTATACATAATCTCATTCACTGAGTTGATGATATCGTCCACAACTGTGAGCGGAGCAAACCCCATATGCTCAGTTATGATCATCGTTGTCACTGAGTCTGGTGCGGACATATTAATTGTATGTATAAAATTATGAAATCAAAATTATGAAATCAAAATTATGAAATCAAATTTATGCAGTTATTTTAATATTGAAAAAATCTGACAGCCACGGCTATTATTGTAGCCAAAATAGTTGATATTTCTTATGATTAGCTCAATAATTAATTGTTTTAGTCCAACTATAAAATCTCTTGGAACCTTGTGAATTAGTGAGCAAATTGAACAGAATTAATTAGCAAATGATAGTTCAACAACTCTCTTTAGCTTTAGAAGCACTCAAAAGCAATAAAGATCCTTAAATACTAGCTTGACTCATCTAACCCATGTTGATGATCTCTTCTCTTTATTTGTTTACCATTTGATTATTTTTCTTACGCGTGTTTATGCGGAACGACGCGGCATATGCATGAGGATGTATGCATCATATTATTCATGCATATCGGTATAAGTTGTTTCTTTGATATATAGGGCATGCTAGAGAGAAATTGAGGTGATGATGATTAGAATTTAGTAGCGATTTGACCAGAATAATGCCAGTTTATTTGTAACATTTTCAATGGGTTTGAGGAAATGTCTATAAAATTTAGATCTTGTTTTAATATTGAAGAGATTCTTATTTAATAAGCTTTTGTTAGGGTTTCTCTTATATATATATATTTACATTTAGTGTTTGATTTCGTGGTACAATCTTGAAATAACCTTCATATTTAGTGTTGTTCAATGACCTTTATACTTAATATAGAATTTCAGAAACAATCTGAAAGAAACTCTCTATTGTTTGAAAGTTATTGTTATTCAATTTTCTTACAAACCAATGACTGTTTATTAATTATGCTTTTTTTATATTATATAAATGAAATGATATGGTAATTATACAGTTTAAAACACTAGATACAACGAGCTTATCAAAGCTGCTCCGGTGGCAATACCGATCCAGAAGATGACGTTGCCCAATAGTTTTCTGTTTCTCATGAATTTGCTGCGGGAGATTGCTATCAAGGGCAACTGGTACATTTGAATAGCGAACAAGTAAAAGCGCAACTTTCCAAAAATGACGTACATAACCAATTCATGGAACAAGGAAGACAACATGAAGGTTACCAAGGTGGCAGAAGTCTTGCTTAAATGCAATGCACTGATGGAGCTGTGATAGACGTGTCTAAGCAAAAACTTATGGACAGGGGTGTTCCAAAGTCTTGCGAATTCGTCCCATGTCACGCAATTCCACCATGGGCCGTAGAAGTCACGGTCAGCGAATCTGGTGAGTTCAGCAATTGCGTTGAGGATTTGGTCCCAAATGAGGAAAAAGACCAAAATATAAAGCAAGAAAAACAAAGGGATCATGTCAAGCATCAAAAATGGATATTCTTTAACTCTGTCCATAATAGGCCAATCTCTCATAGCAATTCCTTTGATTGCCAAGGGGTAAACACCTTCTTGAGCGACTGTGATCATGACACCAATGATTCCAAAGATACCACAGAGCTTGGTGGCGACGTAAGACCAGCGGACTTTGGAGTTTCTTGGATATTTTATTTCGTAAACAACAGTGGGAAACATTGTGTACATGAAAAAATTGTGGAAATTGATATTACTTGGAAATTGGTATTTTCCGTCACCGGTAACAGAGGTTTGAGCCAATTCAAACTCACAGAATTCCACGATACTGAGTAAAGTTTCCTTGGTAGAAGCATCTAAAGACCCATCTTTCAGCGATGGGCCTCCATCATGTTTTTTCAAGTATCCTTTGCTGAAATTCAACTCTCTGACAATTCTCCACAAGTAGCCATTGTAAAAAGCATAGGAATGCATTTTCATAAGAAACACAATGGAATGCAAAACCAAAAACACCTTGCCAATCCAAGAATACGTCTTAAGCTCAAGCCACCAAAGAACCATCACCAAATAACCAAACTCGTAAAGACTCTGGATATACCAGCCGTGGGTTTCCCATCCCACAACGTCTTTTTTTATCAAACATTGCAAAAAAAAGGTGAGATACAACTGGAGATACAATGTCAAGTCACAGAGTGCAACCCACACAATGTCCTGGAAAAAGATCTGAACTATACGGGAATTGAAAAACGCATCATGGAAGCCTTTGTTTCTGATAGAATGGCTGGCCACACTGATCATCAACACAGCAACCCCGAGCCAGAAGGGAGAATAAAAGCCCCAAAACTCCGAGTTTCTTGCTACATCAGACTCTAGAATACTCTCTGTGGCTATATGTTTGACATCCGAGAAATTCGACCGAGGAACTCCATTGCGAAACCGGATTCGATATAACCGCTTGGCGTCGGCCATAAGTTTATGAAGATGCTTATATCCGCCAACGGAGTCTTTCTCAGTATCGCTAGCAGCTGCGGCCCGACGCACCTCATCTGCACTTGCCAATGTAGCAAATTCTATAGCGTCTCTCACTGCATTCGATGATGTAAGCAATTTATCGCCATCCTCCACTCTATTTTCGCCGTTGGCTGAATCAAGGCTCTTGAGAACTGAATCGTCCAATTTCAAATCGTCGACAAGACTTTGTACGTTTGGATCTTCTTTTTGCGCTTCAAATGAGTGTTGCGAAACCTCATTATCATCTGAATATTCATGATCAGATTCTGCAAGTAAACTCTTTCTATTTTCAAACGCGCTTGTAATATTGCTAATTTGTAGTTGACTGTCACCTGAACGTGGTATGTTTTTTCTTTCCGACATATTAATCTTTTGGATGACAGACGTTATTTGATGAAATATTCCGGACTTGCTCTATTTTTCAAACGATCACCGCAATTGACTCCTCACTTATAACAGCAAGAAATCCCAACACTAGCCAATAAAATTTTTTAAAAAACTCCACTATATTTCGTCTTTATCACCATTCCATTCGTATAAACAATTGTTATCTCATCGCCTCAACAGCCCGCTCACCTACTTATATTTGCTACTTCTCGGAACTCACGTGTAATACCATTCCGACGGTGCTTTCGATTCGGAACAAGTGGAGTTCGGAGAAGATGACCTACAAATGAGGCATGTTTACTCGAAATTTCTTGGTATTACCTACAGATACATTTGATTAACCTTGATATTACTACTCTAAACGAATCAATCGCCGTTACGGAGCCAAATGCTACAATGCATCTCCGAATAATATAATTTAAAGTTTGTTTCACAACTTCTACCCTTTATTACCAAAGAAACCATTGCCATGATGCGTAACTAAAACTTTCTCAGTATGACATCAACAATTACAACTATTAATGCCATACAAACTGTCATATTTCAACTCTTAGTTCAAATTATAGCCGCCCTCCCCCCAAAGCCATAACGGGGCTCAGAACCCACACATTACATAAGCACATGTGTTATAATTAGATAATACTCATCTTGCAGACAAAATTTTTTCCCTATGAGGAGAGGCTAATATTGGGATCAAGAGATTGGATAAGATATTATTAACTGGTTTAGATTTTTAGAGGTGCAATTTGTGGCCGGATAGTATTACCAAGTGTCTGAGCAAGTGTTTGTTAAATAATATATTGATAAAGCCCACTCACAGCTCATAAACAATCATGTCGAGACCTGAACAATTAGCACCTCCAGAGGTGTTTTATGATGAGGAAGAATCCAAGAAATACACCTCGTCGACACGTGTGCAGCATATCCAAGCGAAAATGACGTTTCGAGCACTTGAGCTTCTCAATCTCTCGCCAGAGGATAGTTTTATTCTCGATATTGGCTGTGGTTCGGGATTGTCTGGAGAAATATTGTCAGAAGAAGGATATCAATGGATAGGTATGGATATTGCACCTTCGATGCTTGCAGTGGCACTCAATAGAGAGGTGGAGGGCGATTTGTTTTTAAGCGATATGGGCAATGGCATACCTTTCAGACCAGGAACGTTTGATGCTGCAATTTCGATTTCAGTTATACAGTGGCTCTGTAATGCAGACACGGCAAACGCAGACCCAAAGCTCAGATTAAAAAGATTTTTCGATACTTTATATAGCAGTTTAAAGCGAGGAGGTAAGTTTGTAGCTCAGTTTTACCCTGCAAACGAGGAACAGTTACATGCCATAACGTCTGCTGCCAAAGAGTCTGGTTTTGGCGGTGGTACTGTGATTGATGATGCCGAAAGTAAAAAGAACAAAAAGTATTATTTGGTGCTTACTGCGGGTCAAGCCGAAAAGCAAATCAACTTGCAAGGTGTGACAATGGACGCCGCTGCCGCTGCTATGGGCACTAAAAAGTTGAGCAAGAAGGAGAAGAAAGCCTTGGAATCTAAGAAAGATTATATAAAGAGAAAGAAGGAGTTGAATAAGAGAAGAGGTAAGTATGTGGCGAAAGACTCCAAGTTCACAGGCCGTAAGAGACGTCCTCGTTTTTAGTTTGTCATTGTTTATTTGTTTAATACAGGCTGGTTTAAATTGATTATTATCTGTCTGTGAGTGTGGTGTAAATGATCAAAATTGTAATAACTAGAGACCGTAGTTTAATCATTTGAACGTATAATGACACTGTTAAAAGTAAATTACTTTTTATTGGATGTGTCACTTAAAAGTAAAGGAATCAATAGAAATGTAAAAGAATTCTAACAAACAAAATGTAGGCAATTAGAAAATAATACAATTTTAAGAATTTAATTGATTGAGAGTGTTGAATAAGAGCCGTTGGGCAGGTTAGTTTAGCAGATAGTACTCTCGAAAAAGAGAAAAAAAAGGCCTAACAGGCTCAAAGGTGAGTCGATTAGAGGTCATGATTGGCTTTCCCCACTGGGGTTTACCAAGTCTCTTTAAACATAGCGCGTATATACGAAACTAATATGTACTGTGCTCGAATTATAAGATATTATATTATAAGATATAACTGAACCATCAGGCCGGCTACTACCTAGTTGAAACAAAAAAAAATTCTTCCAACCAATATATAAGACTTTTCTGATAATACAATCTTATGGAATACGTTTCTATTTAACACTGTTCTGTATAACTTTTCCCATTGCCTTGTTGCTCATACAAATCTCTACATATAAGTTTATAGCTTACTTGCACCACGTGCTCATAACCACACATGCAGGCTCTGGTGAAAAATGTGAAAAATTGAAGAAAAACCATCGGCATAATAAGAAGCAGTGAGTAGATTAAAGAATTGGCAAAAAAACTCAATATAATCAAAGGAACAAGATGTTTGCGGTGAAAAGCAATAGCAGTAGTAGTACACTACGCCTTCTACAAAGTAAGATTCCACAAATAGCGACACCGGGAGTGCTTTTTAGTGGAACTGCTACTACTTTACAAGTTGCAACTTATAAGATACCAACCAAACAAAGAAAAACCATTACAGTGTATGAGCCACTTCCTACTGCACACAAGGGAAGAAAGTTGCTCCAAGAGCTTCGCGAGTCATTATACGACAGATACGACCCTACAGGATGGAGACGCCAGTTGATCTCTAAGGATAACGAAGAGCATTTGCGAGCAGGTGATGTCATTAGAATCAACTATAAAGATAGTCTTAAAAATAATAGTTTTATTGGGTACATTTTGGCGATTGACAGAAATGGTGCTGCCTCCACAATATTGTTGAGAAACAAGGTGACTAAAGTGGGTGTAGAGCTCCGTGTACCATTGTTCAACCCATTGATTGAACGTATTGATATTGTAAAGAGACCTGCCAAATACAGAAGAAGAAACAGACATTACTATATCAGAGACAACCGTTTGGATGTGGAGGATTTGGAAGCTTCTTTGAAAAAGAGATATTAGTCTAGGTTAAAAGAGTCCGTGCGTTGGAACAATAAGAAATAGAAAAATTTACTTGTTTATATAGTTTATACCAATGTCTTAAGTAAATATTGCATTGCTATTGTTGAACCATTGTAAGTTTATTGTCGGTGCATTTTTGATACACAAGCGCCAGTGTAGTTAGGACAATCATTAGAAAACTTTCTCCCTGGACTATGCTTAAATTGTAATTACCAGTTGTAAGTGACACACATTGTCAGTATAGTCAGCATGGTGCTACCAAGTTTTAGAAAAATGGTACATTTTGACTTACTAGAAGGTCAATATTATGGGGATCAAGAATCTAAACATAATCACCAACTCACAAGCAGAACTAATGAGTAAGAAGAGCATAACTCAGGCATGGTTCTGGACTTGATCAAAGACTCTACGATAGTTGAAGCTTTGCTTTTCTATACTGAAAAGATTACTATATACTCAATACACGTAGTATCATCTGGATCAAGATAAGAAGCTAAGGTCTGTCCCTAGCCCTCTTTAAGAGAACTTTTCACCCCATACATCCTCAAATTTTGTTCTTTAATTTTAACTTCTATCTTTTTTTCTATCGTTTTATCATTTATTTTTAATTCTATCCTTTTACCGTTTATTTTCAATTCTATTATGCTTTTCTAACTAAGCTATAAACAAAATTTACTCGCTGCTTTTACGATAGTGAACGTTAGCTCAGTACAACTGTCGTGTTTCAGACAGTCTAGTGCTTACTATTCATGAGATATACACACACCGTAGCAAATGAAAATTACATGTTTATCTCATATTGTAGTTCTATCCAGATCTGACAATTGGGCACCGCAATTCCGCTTGAAAATTTATCCATTTGATAGTGCGAATTATCACCATTTTCTCAAACCAAAACCTCAAAAATGCCCAGCTATGTTTGGTGAGGAAGAGATCACTCAAACATATAAGGAGTATCGAACTTATTTCCCGGAAATCGAGATTGTATGGGCAGAATGTCCTAAGACCGCCAGTGTTGTTTCTACTAATCCTCGGCGTTTTACACTGGTAAAAGAATCTCTGGACGATAAAGATGATCTTGTGCAGTCTCTTAGATTGAGCACGCTTGAGAATGACAAGTTTTTGGTATTCGTAACGGAACAAGGGTGGCACGTAAGTATAAGTAGGATCTTGGTGTAGAAATATCGATAATGTACTAACTGCTTATAAAGTATAAAGTGATTAATAATAATACTCAATCAGAATATGCTGGAAAGATGTTTGAAACCTTTGAATCGCTAGCAATGAGTGTTTCGCCTGGATTCCAGCGACAATGGCATTCTACATTAATGTCAAGACTTGAGCAGTTGAAGTGAAAAGTGGAATATAGTTGTAGATTTTAGAATATATAGGTGGAATATAGTGGTTATTTATAGTATAGTGGTTATTAAGTTGAAAGTTGAATAAACAATACTTGAAAAAGAAAATGAAGAAAAATCATGTACCAGTTGATTCAAATTTAAACGTTATGAAACCATAAAAATATAAATACAGTTACGAACACAACATAAACTACAGAAAACTAAAACAATCAAAACAAACGGTTAAAATTTATTCTTTATACCAATGACAACCTTGTCAAATGCAACCAACAACTAAAACAAAAAGAAGGCAGGACAAAGATCTATCAAGATTCAATGTGAAAATGCTGTTAATGACAGTAAGATAGAATATATTAAAAAAAGGGCAGAAAAGATGAACAACTTGATTTCACAGTGTTGCTGCTAGCAGTCTTTACCAAATAGAAAAAATATACAAGAAGTTGTTGACAGCTTCAACAAAAGGAAAAACATCAAACAGGTTTTTTAGTTAGCAGCTTCAGTAGAAGCAGATGTTTTCTTTTGAGGTTTGATTCTAAGAGATTCTCCTCTAGCTAATTCTGCTTTTTCTTCATCAGCAACAATATCTTTCCAACTGTCGTCAATACCATGCGACTGTCTATGGTTGTTACTTTCTTTCTCCTTTTTTTCTTCATAAACACTCAAACCCACCGAAGCAAGCAAAAGACCTACGGTCAAAAACTGGGCGTAGACTCTGGCTTGGACAATCTTTTGGGTTTTGGTCATGACTGGGTCACGGTCTACGAGAACCCAAGAACCATAAAGAGAAGCAGCCCAAGCACCTACAATGATTTTGTACTTATGTAAAGAAAGGGTTTCAATAGCCTTATCACCCCAAGAAAGAGCTCTCCAACGTTTGAGTTCTTCTAAATGACGTTCGGCGACTCTTGGATCGTCAGAATACATTTTTCTGTCAAAGTTTATGGAATACATTTCTGCCACCAAAGAGGCGCCAAAAGTTGGAGGAGCAACTTTCAAAGCAGTACGGAAAGCAGTAGGCAACCGGCCAATAGCAGGGAAACGACGTTTACCAAAAGTGAAAATTAAAGTGGAGATAGCAGCGCCACCAAGGGCACCTTTGATTCCACCAATAGCGACTTCTTCGTTGTGCGCTGAAATTTCTTCAGGTGTGAGAATCTTCATTGTAGCTAGAGTGAAAACGTTAGCAATGATTACTATCAAAACAATAATTACTCATTGATACTTACATGTATAAGAACAGTGATAAATGGGTCAGAGTGTCAACAATCAAACACAGCGTATACCAAAAAATACTTATAATCACCAATTTCCACACTAATAATTAGCACCATCCACTTTTTAATATCCAATGACCTTCTTTATATACTTTTGCAGATTGCTCGTTCGCCGACGTCCGTTCCCGGCATGGTGGTCCGACTTTTTCATATCCCGACGGGATTTGAAATGCGCAACTGTCTCAACATGACTGTATACTACTAAAGCTACATGTTGATGAGGGTGGTGTTATCGTATATTGGAAAAGAATCTATGTTTGTAGTGAAGATTCCAGTAAGAATCATTGACGTTTTTTTTTCTTGAAGATATTGACTATTGTAATCTGTTATTATTTTGATAATACAACCAACAGACGGAACTGATATGTACTGGGCTCAAAATATAAGATTATTATTATTATTATTATTATTATACAGCCAACAATAAACATCCTAGTCAGATTGTAGAGGCGCCAATTCTGTTGTATTTGGTTGGTCATGAATGTTTTCGGTGGTGTTTTTATGACTTTGCCATGCGTCAACATCGTAATCTTCGTTGGTCTCAGTATAATCTAGATATACCAATCGGTTTGGAGTGACTGGTCGTAAGAGTAATGACAACCGAGGAACTGCTCCTATAGTGCTAGTATCTTTCAAATGCTGTTTTATATCTTGAGGAGAAACACCAGCACCAAGCAGCAAGCCAGCAACACCAGCTACAGAGGGCGTAGACATGGATGTTCCTGATAATAACAAGGGATATTCTTGACTTTTACGGTTTACACTAGCCACTCTAACACCACTGGCCAAGATATTAACACATCGGCCCCAGTTACTAAACCCTGCCAAGGCATCTGTTCTGTCGTCAATGGCTCCTACTGTAATTGCATGTTTGGCACTGGCAGGACTGGTAGCACAGGCATCCATGTTGGAGTTTCCTGCTGCTGCTACAAGAACCAATCCTGCTTTATAAGCCTCCTCGACCGCCTGGTTCAACACACTATTGCGAAATGCCCCTATGGACAAGTTGATCAATCCTTTGGTATTGCTTTCGCCTTTGGCTTGAATCTTTTGTCGTTGTTGCTTCACTGCATATTCAATTCCCGATATAATCGAACTAAGACTTCCAGTACCGCTACGATCAAGTGCTTTGACCTCAATAATGTTGATTTTTTTTGCTACTCCATATGTTTTCGACCCAATGATACCAGCTACGTGTGTACCATGGCCATTGTTATCTCCATTACCTTCTCCTGTGAAATCGGCCCCATGCTGACATCTTCCCTCAAATTCTGGATGCTCACACGCAATACCAGTATCAATCACATAGGCGTCAACATCACTGGCTTGGTTATCCAATGGGTAATAGTATTCCAAGTCATGGTTATCGGTTGGTGGTAACCGATGTCGAGTGGTAAGCCGTGCAAGATGCCGCGGAGCAGACTCTTGTGTGATATAGTCAACATCGTCATCATTGGCATTGTCGACTTCAGGGTCTTCATCATCAACCTCATCATCATCACAAGTCTTTACTGTAATATCAAGAGTAACCTCTTGAACCAAAGGGTTTTTACGTAAACGGGATAATACGTCAGAACCAAAATCACCAGTGAAACCTTCAAAGGAGCCAAACGAAATTGCCTTGCGGACTAATGGACGAAGATGATGAACAGCATTTACCGTATCATCACTATTTAGTAACGCTTCAAAGGTAGAAGGCGCCTTGAGCTGAACAAAATATTGTATAGCATTGGCGGTAGGACTCAATAATGAAATCGCAAAAAGTGCTTGGTTGATTAGCATTGTATTTTCTTATATTATGATTCAAGCTTGATTGTTTTTCCTATAAGCTGATATTCTATTGTACAATATGGTATATATTCGTTTGTTATTAATGGTATTATTCACCATAAGGCGCAAAATACTGCATTTGTGAGTAGCGTCTACACTGTACAGCCGTAGAAATACCGTACGTTGGAGTATATAAAGAGTATAAAGGATATATTATGAAAGTATTTATATAGTAGAAATTTGCAATTGCATTGGTGTGGTGGTGATTATGGGCATGTTAGATGTTGCACGGAAAATGTAACCCAACGGCTTTAAGAGTTGGGAAGATTCATGTATTGAAAAATATTGAATATATGGGAGGCAATTATTTTGAGATACTCAAATATATGGACAAAAATGTGCAAATAAAGACCTAACAGGCTCAAGGATGAGTCTCTTAGAGGGCATGATTGTGTTTTCCCCACTGGGTTTTATCAAGTCCCTTTAGACATGTAATGTATATACGAAACTGATATGTACTGGGCTAGCTATAGAGGAAATACAGCTGATATAAAGTTTAATATAAAAATATTTTGGATGGATTAAGAACATGATTATTGAAGAGATGAAATATCATGTAAGAATTTTCGGTTGCCCTAATACTTTGATTTTTTTTACAAACTGAATAAACTTAGATTCAAATACGTTAACAAAATAACAAATCAGTGCAAATAATCAATCAATCAATCAATCAATCAATCAATCAATCAATCAATCAATCAATCAATCAATCAATCAATCAATCAATCAATCAATCAATCAATCAATCAATCAATCAATCAATCAATCAATCAATCAATCAATCAATCAATCAATCAATCAATCAATCAATCAATCAATCAATCAATCAATCAATCAATCAATCAATCAATCAATCAATCAATCAATCAATCAATCAATCAATCAATCAATCAATCAATCAATCAATCAATCAATCAATCAATCAATCAATCAATCAATCAATCAATCAATCAATCAATCAATCAATCAATCAATCAATCAATCAATCAATCAATCAATCAATCAATCAATCAATCAATCAATCAATTAAATTTGCTGGCACTGTTGATAAGCATTTAAAGTATATAACACTGCCTATAATTGTTGATTGTCCATGTTGAAATATCGCATGCACAGCGGAAGATCACTTCGCCTTGGTCTAGACCTGTCAAACAAAATGAGCACGATAAGCCACTATTCAGAGCGAACTTATCTGACAATAGGACAATCCAGTTATCGTGTGTTGTTTCTGGGCCAATCAGATTGCTGGATATCACGGAGGGGTCTTCCGAGGGGCACTGGAGACCTGTCTGGGATCGGCCATTTCAGAGCAACAATAGAGATAACACTAGGTGCACGTTATCTAGGGCTGGGGAAAAGGACTTGGGGCTCCTTTAACGTGCTATATATAATTACGCGGCTGTAGGAGGTTATTCAGATGTGCTAATTAGTTCTTGTACAATCTATTATATATCAAATCAACAACTATGGACCGTCTTAAACAAATTGCTGCTCATACCATTGGTGGTTCTGCTGGAGTTCATCCGCTAGACCCGTTATCTGTTTCGGAAATTAAGCTAGTTTCCACGGCTATCAAGACAAAATACTCTGGTCAAGATATCAGTTTTAACACGGTGGTGTTGAAAGAGCCTCTGAAAGCAGAGTATATTGGTTGGAAGGAGCATGGTGGTGCATTACCTCGTAGAGTGGCATATTTCGTGATTCTTGTCAAAGGATTCAATGGGGTCCACGAAGGGCTTGTTGACGTGTCTTCGGGCGAGGTTTTACGGGTGGATGCTGTTGACAATGTGCAACCAATGCTTACAATTGAGGATTTGGGCAAGATCGAGGCAATTATTCGGAAAGATGCTGGTGTTATTGAACAATGTGTCATCTCTGGTGTTCCTGCGAACGAGATGCACAAGATATATTGTGATCCTTGGGCCATTGGTTATGACGAAAGATGGGGATCATCCAGACGGTTACAACAAGCCTTGATTTATTACAGATCCCATGAAGATGACTCGCATTATTCACATCCTTTGGATTTCTGCCCTATTGTGGATCCTGCACAAGGAAAGGTGATATTCATCGACATTCCAAAGGTCCGCCGTCCAGTGTCACGTCATCCTCATGCAAATTTCCATCCAGAGGCTATCAAGGACAAGTATGGAGGCTACCGTGCTTCCAAACCGATCAACGTGACACAACCGGAAGGTGTTTCGTTCAAAATGGATAAGAATGTCATTGAATGGGAAAATTTCAAATTCCATATTGGATTCAACCATCGTGAAGGGATTGTTCTTTCTGACATTGCCTACAATGACCATGGGCTGCTCCGTCCTATTTTCCACCGTATGTCACTTTGTGAAATGATTGTCCCTTACGGAAACCCAGATTATCCTCATCACCGTAAACATGCATTGGACATTGGTGAATATGGTGCTGGTTTCATGGCCAATTCTTTAGCTTTGGGCTGTGATTGTAAAGGTGTCATTCATTATTTGGATGCTCATTTTCCTAACAAGGATGGCGATCCAATGACCGTCAAAAACGCAGTTTGCATCCACGAAGAAGACGACGGCATCTTGTATAAACATTCCGATTTCAGAGATGATTACAGAACATCTACTGTTGTCAGAGCTACCAAATTGATAGTCTCACAGATCTTTACTGCTTCCAACTACGAATACTGCATTTATTACATCTTCATGCAAGACGGCTCGATTAAATTGGAAGTAAAACTCACTGGTATCTTGAACACCTTTGTCTGTGCTGAAAACGAAGACATTGGACCATGGGGAACCATTGTCTATCCTCAAGTCAACGCCCACAACCATCAACATTTGTTTTCTTTACGACTTCACCCTCGTATTGACGGCGATGGAAACTCTGCTGCTGCTGTGGATGCCACTGCTTCTCCACATCCTACTGGCCATCCTGATAATATGTACGGAAACGCCTTTTATGCCAAGAAAACAACTTTCAAAACTGTAAAAGATTCCATCACCAATTACGAATCATCAACCGGTCGTTCCTGGGATTTGTTCAATCCAAACAAAAAACACCCATATTCCAAAAAACCACCTTCCTACAAACTTGTATCCACCTTCTGTCCTCCTCTCTTAGCACAGCCAGGCTCTTTGCCTTACAAAAGAGCAGATTGGGCCCGTCATACTGTCACCGTTGTCCCTTACAAAGAAGACCGCTTGTATCCATCTGGTCAACATGTCTGCCAATGGTCTGGCGACGGTTTGGTCGGTATAAGAGCTTGGACAGGCGACAACAAAGGAGAGGATAACATTGATAACACCGACATCCTCATGTTCCACACCTTTGGTATCACCCATTTCCCTGCCCCAGAAGACTTTTGCGTCATGCCAGCAGAAAAGGTAGAGGTCTTGCTTAGACCTCGCAACTTTTTCTTGGAAAATCCAGGATTGGACGTCAAACCAAGCTGGTCCATGACAACTTCACAGGCCAGAAAGTTGACCAACGGTGATATCAAGTCATTGACCGACAAGACATCAAAGTTGGCATTCGAGGAACATCCTAATAGAGTCGCCAGTTGCTGTAAAAAGTAAATGGTCATCCTATATCAATGCTACAAGACCCAAGTTTTGTCTTTATTGTATATACAGGGTGCCACTGTCCTTTTCTATGTTACTATATAGCTTTTTATTGGAATTAGAAAATAAAAAATAGATGCTTTAGGCTGTTATGTAGTGAGTCGACTGTGTTTATCTTGTAATGTAGTTTAATGGGTATCTGTTGATAATGAAGAACAAAGAAATATAGTACTTAGTGAGCAAGATCATAAACTGATTGGAATCTCTCATTTTCTTAACAAAAAAAACTGCACTTTTCTAATATATGTTGAACTATGCTCTCTTAACATCAACATGTCTAATTACTACAAAGGCTAACAAGTTTATAGATTTGTTAGGTTTTATTAATGAAAAACAAACAAAAAAAATGCCTTCTGGACCCTAAAAATACTTAAAGAATAGCTTGAAAATTTGTAATTCTTTTTTTCTCCAAAACTTGTTGATTCTTCTACTGAGAATAAAGAGTTGAATGAAAAGATAATGGCTGAGCATAATATAATGTCAGTCAAAAGGTATCAAACTACATTTAATCATGTATTTCATCTTACATCAGCCTCCAAAGCCGAGCTTCAATATATCATTTAGAGTCCTATGGACATTTTTACGCACTTTAAAGAGCCCAGCTAGCTAAATGCTGTTTTAACACTTTTTCAAGTTGCTGCCATCTGAATGAATTTCGAACGGTCTCCCATTGGTTATGCAACATTCTGCATCAATCACTACGGTAGCGCGCTCAAACGCATGTATATGCGGGTTACGGCAGCCATGCAGAAAATTGATCTCCGACAAGTGACTAATGAGTATAGTCATATATGACTTAAAGAGGGCTCGCTTATTTTATTGTACATATATATTTCTTTATATATTTATAGGTATAGTTGTGTAGAGGCGGTGTAAAGAGGTTTTAAATATAGGTTTTTGGTACAAATTGTAGGTATAGACTATAGAAAACATGGCAATTTTCAATTTATCAACGTTGGTACGTCCAAAGATTTATTCACTTGAGCCATATCGGTGTGCAAGAGATGATTTCACTGAAGGGGTATTGCTTGATGCGAATGAAAATACCAATGGGCCGGTGTTATCAAAGGAAGAGCTTTCTGCGTTGGGTGGTGGTGACGAGCTAGAATTGAATAGATATCCAGATCCTCATCAGATTGAGCTCAAGTCCAGACTTGCGGCTTTCAGAAACAGTGAGGCGGACAAGAAGACGTATCCTAATGCCAAGATAACGTTGTCTGAAGATGAGGAGAAGCTTTCTGCAGAAAATCTATGCTTAGGGGTCGGTTCAGATGAAAGTATTGACGCCTTGATACGTACTGTATGTAGACCGGGGGTTGACAAGTTGTTGATATGTCCACCTACTTATGGAATGTACAAGATATCCGCACAGATCAACGATGTTGAGATAGAGTCGGTTCCATTGGATTTTGAGACATTTGACATCAAAAAGGACCGTATTGTTGCGAAACTTAGTGAGCAGAAGGACCAGATCAAGCTTTTGTTTATCACCAGTCCTGGTAATCCTACAGCCAAATTGGCTGATATCGACAGAGTAGAAGACTTGTTAAGATGGGGAATGAACAATTGGAATGGGTTGGTGGTGATTGACGAAGCCTATGTAGATTTTGCTTCTGTAGGATCCAGTTTCTCTGTCTTGGTGAACAAGTATCCTAATCTTGTGGTTTTCCAGACATTATCCAAATCGTTCGGACTAGCTGGCATCAGATTGGGTATAACATATGCTAGTAAAAAATTAGCTGTGATCTTGAACGCGTTAAAAGCTCCGTATAACATTTCTTCATTAACTTCCAACATTGCTTTGAATGCCGTCAAGCCAGAAAGTATCAAAACCATGAGAAGCGTAGCCGACACCATCAATAAAGAAAAAGTCAAGCTTCTCAAGGAATTTTCCAACATCAAACAGTTTGGTAAAGTTATCGGAGGACCAGATGCTAACTTTCTTTTGATACAAGTGTTGAACAGCCAGAATGAGCCTGATTCAACTGTCGCCAAGAAAGTTTACGAGAAAATGGCCGTCGAGAAAAAAGTTGTTGTTAGATATAGAGGCAATGAACCAGGCTGTGTGGGCGCTTTGAGAATTACCGTGGGAACTGAAACCGAAAACCAGATTTTGGTTGCAAAATTCAAAGAGACTTTTGCTGAGTTGGAGTAGAGTTCCACTTGGAAAATACAGGTTTTATAATGTTAATTTGATGACATGTATGGAAAGCTAAATGACATGTATGGAAAGCTAAACGACTTGTAGTTTTTATTCCTTGTTCTGATACTTTCAGCAGAAATTGACAATACATCTGTTATACTATTTAGCAGAAATTCCAGAATAATTCAAGTGTCACCAGTTTTTTGTGATCTACTAAATATCTAAATTGATAGCGTTGAAAAAGTATTCGGACTATCCAGTAATGATTAAGCGAAAATATTTTTTGCTAAGGCCATTGCAATTGTCATAATGGGGCTGGTTTACCAAAACTAAGAAACCTGCCAGTTATCGTTCTAGCCTTATTCTACTACACTAGCTTGTATAGTGTTCCTTATGGAAGCAAAAAACTTTTGTATTTTTGTAGTTTTTAAATGGTTTCGTTTGACCCATTCTCGGTTAAATGCAAATTCATAAACGTTTGCCTCAGTCTTTTTTTCTACTTGCAAATCCTCTATTTTTTGGCATTTAGCGTCGAATAAAAAATGTATTAGCTAAGATTTTGTAAAAACATTATATATTATTGTTGGTTTACTACAAACTAGTCAACAAATACTAAAATGCTATAGAATCTTACTTAGACCACTTTGCACTATCCCGAGAAAGATTCTATTTAATTACGTGAACCAGCTTGATATACGACAACAGAAAAACAGTTACAAGGTGAAAAGATAATATTCAATTATTGTATAGTAACAATTTAGAAAACATTGTTTGACGTCACCAGTAGCGCATGATAAGCATTGAACCTAAGAGATAACATGACAAAGAAGAATAAGAGTTTAGTTAAAAATTATTTATGGTAAGATGTATATAGACAATTCCAGAGCTATTGCAGCCTTGTAAACCGTCATTGTCAATAGTATTTTCAGTTTAAGCAGAAATATTGCCCAAGATTCCCATGGTTTTTCCAATGGTTTGACATGAAAACTCGAAAGAGGATATTCAAGAATCCATCGGTCATTATGGAGCTGGTTTCCCATAATAAAATTTGCCAGTGAGTTACATTATAATGACATCACCTTTATTGAACAATACTTTGCCATTACTATTCCAACCTCTCTTGTTATAATAATATCATACATTTCAAGCCCAGTAAATATTGCTTTCGTATACACGGACGATGTCTAAAAGGACTTGGTGAACCCCAATCATGTCCGGTCATCATAATCTGATACATTGGAAAGTAAAAACTAGACTTTGGTCTAGCTCGTGTTTTAGACAGTTGCGCCGTCTTTTCAACATTGTAAACACGGCGAATCGATCTTGTTGATAAATTAACTCGTTCAAATCCCAGAATGTAAAAAAGTCTTACCAGGCGACTAGTATCTTGCCTCACATCAACATTGGATGGTACTACTGCCTTAGCTTACATAATATGTGATAGTTTTATTTGGGAGGATTCCTAAACATAGAAAAGACCGTATTTATGTGAAAGATGCGAAATGTAACAGGCATTGGGAGACAGTTTGAATAAAACAATTCTACAACCATCTATTAGACTTTGTACAACTTGCTGATTATCCTGTTATGATGCTTAGCACCCTCTGTAGGCTTAGCTCCTTTTTTAGAAGCATCTTTGGGCCTTTGTTTAGTGAATCTTGTGGACTGGTCGCTATTTGGGAGTTTGGATGGCAGTAATATATCTTTTTTGCCAGAAGTAAGCAAGTCAGGTGTATTTGAAGAGTTAATTGCACTATGCTGGTCTTTTGCTTCAGCTAGCTGATGTATAAGTGTTGCAAAAGTGACTTTTTGTTCTCTTTCCAATTCAATAACATGTTTCAATTTTATGTTTCTGTATTTGCTGGGCACCAAATTCAAACGGTATTTCAATTTGCTGTCTAAATTTTTTATCAAGGCATCTTGTTCGTACCTCAACTTTTCTATTCGTTCGTTCACTATGAATAATTAGTTTTCAAATTGAAAATGTTGTTGGAAATGTTAGATTAATAATATATAACATACAATTAAATCGTAGTTTACTGGCGATTTTTTCCTTTTGAGCTGCTGTAAATGACCCCATTATGTTTATTCAAGCTGTCTTTAGTTTGCATCAGCACCAAAACAATATTTAGTCAGTTAATAGTAATTGTTGGTTCTCTTAAGCGCTATTAACCACATCTATTATGAATATATCCTGTTTACATTTCTTGTTTACCTTTCCTCATTCAAAACATAACCCGGACAACGGTCCATGCAAGTCTCATGTGCTCCTATGCGATGGTAACAGGTTCTTCTTATACCATGGTATTATATATGTAAATGGTTGAATAAAACCGTTTATGCGAAGAGAATTGCCGTAGAGCTGATAATATTAATATTTGTGTATAATTATAGAAGTATCCGTTTGAGTGTAACAGGGAGAAGTCGTGCAGTAGCCTTGAAACATACAATGTGGTGTAGCGTAAAACTAATACGCCTAGTTACCGAAAAAACATTGTTTTACGTGAGATTTGCAAGATTTTACTTCAATGATGCCGATGGTAAACTTGGTTTAGGGCTCGATTTAGTTATTCTAAACAAAATGCTTTATCCATGGACTAGGAATACCAATGTGGTGATCCATTAGACCCGCTTTTGGGTACTGTATGAGGCAAGGGTTGTGTAAGAGTTTTTAAGCAATATATATGTAACAAAGTCCAATCTTTTGGTGTACAAATATCTATTCTGTTTTACTATCATACTTATATTGGATACTCGTATCATTCTGCTGTATAACCAATTGATATAGCTACGTTGTTGAACATTAACACAATGATTCCTATAAACTGTCTTCTTGTCTTTCTCTGGATCTGCCAGACCTTAGCAGCCCCAGTAGATATTCCTAAATCGAGCTCACCAGAAGACACTCAAGATAAAAGACAAAACAGTGTCAAGTTTTATGAAGTAGATATTCTTCACAATGGGTTCAAAGTTTACTCTGTCATGAAGTTTGGTCAGAGACAACAGCCGATTGTAGGAATTATAGATTCTGGCTCTTCTTTATCATGGGTTCCTGCACCAGGCTCTAGAAATCATCATGAGCCTCCTATGGTGACAATGCAAGAGAGCATGTCCAATGTATGGGGAAAAGTGTGGGGCAAGAGTGCAACCTCCAATGTGAATGCCTTCAAAAACAATAGAAAGCCTGCTGTGCCAAACTATGAGTTTGATGTTTCTGAGGTTAAAGCAACGTTGGGTGATTTTGAGCTCAGTTATGACAGTGGTTTCGCAATTGGGCAGAAAGTCAAAGGAAACATTTTCTTGCAACCATTACTTCCTGGATCTAAACCAGTCGAAATCCCAAATGCTGAGTTTGGGGTTGCTACCAGTACCAGTTCTGAGATGGGTATTTTTGGTGTTGGCTATGATGGAGGTGACGCATCCATGAGTATACTTACAAGTATGGTCAAAAGTGGCTTGATAGCACAGAAATCATACTCTATTTTTTACAACTTGAGAGCCCACAAGGCCGGAAGTATATTATTTGGAGGAGCTGATTTGACCAAGTTCAAAGGACAGATGACAATGCACATGTTGCAACTCCACGACAGTCATTTGCAAGTTGTCTTGGATAAAATGACATACAATAACGTACCACTTCTTTCAAGAGGAATGTACGCTCTTTTGGACACGGGGTATACTGTCATATCACTTCCAAAAACAGTCAAGTTTGGCAATTTCAAGATAAACCACCAAGGATATTATACTGCACCATGTGGCAGTAGGTTAGCTGACTTACACTTCACTTTTGGCGCTACCACCATAACAGTGCCTTTGACCAGTCTTTTGACAAATAACAGAGACGCCAACGGCGAATGTTTACTAGAGATTCAAGTGAGTGAAAGCCCTTCCATAGTCCTTGGGGGCGCGTTCTTGCAATTTGCTTACATTTACCAAGACATTGGCAACCAGTATGTTGGCATTGCACAAGCTGTGACTAATATCTTGGATGCTGCCTATGCCCCTGCTACCCCTCAGCATGTTGTTCTTCCTGGCACAAGACCATTGACAGGTCTTGGTAAATGAGTGGGTTAAATGTGGTTTCAATTAGCAGATTCAGCTGGTTTTGGATTCTTAGTGGGTATTTAACTGTTTATAGATTTTCATAAGAGTTTTATAGATTCATATTAATGAATATTTGGCATTTTAGAGACATAGTTGGGTTAAAAATAGTGATAGGATACCGTAAGGGTGTTCCTTTCTATGCAATTATTTAACATTTTCTTCACAAGAGGCATTTAAAGAAAGAGATGAGTACTTGTAGAAATCTCTCATAGATTACCCAATGGCACTTTTATTCCTTCTTATACACTTGACAAAGAATGGGCTTATCGTTTGCCAAAAAATATTTTCGGAAAGTAAAGGTATTTTCTCGTTTTAACAGAAATATGCCAATATGCCTTACTATTGTCAAGTGGCCAAGTTGGTTAGGCCATGCGCCACACAAAATAGTGCAGAAAAAGATGTGTGGCGTTCCTCACTTTAGTTTTTTAACTCAATTCGCGCTCTCGTCGTTTTGAAATAATCATCAAACATTTTATTGAATTAAATCTGTATTATTCACGTTATTTTGATTCAAAAAAATATATCCTATAATTCTAATTTTTTTTTCCACCATTGTGGTACTATTTGCAGTAAGAAAGTTCAGACTTGCGAATAAATATTTGATAAAACGGAAAATTGTCAATTTTGATAAAAAGTTGATTCTTTTAAATCATAATTTAGAGTCTTTACAGCAAACCAAATCGTACAAAGCTTATAATTCTATACTCACCAATGCCTAATGTTTTATACGATAAACTTGGTTCTATAGTGTGGCTTTAATAGTTTATCTAATAGTGAGAAAGTATCAATTTGTCCAAAGTAACAAATAATCTGTTAAATATTGTGTTTTACACTTCTCAGAGACACACCCTTTAGTTTTTGACATTATTGCATATAATTTAATTGCTTATAGTTTTATTTGTATTCCCTTCAAAATTTGAATGAGCTTTTATTGCAAAGAAACGCCTATCTCAAATGCTAAAAAACGTATGATTTTTCACAGGTTCTCAGAGGAACTTATATTTGAGAAACATCATTACATATTGTCAAAATAGCATATTTCAATTTCCTGTATACATTGAATATTTTATGAGACTCGGTAAAGCATAAAGTGCTTATCAATGCTATATATCTAGGTTCAGGTTCGATTCCTAACACGGACACTTTTACTCGCTGCTTTTTACGATGCTGAACGTGATTTCACAGACAAGTGCAACTGTATGAAACACGACCTAGACAAAAGTCTAGTGCTTACTTTCCAACCCATCGGGTGTTCAGGAAAAAGACAGTGGGCAGCTAACAATGACCGGAACATGATTGGGTTTTCCCCACTGGGTCTCACCAAGCCTCCTTAGACATAGCGCGTATATACGAAACTGATATGTACTGGGCTTGAAATATATGATATTATTATTATAATATCACCTCTGCCATGTTGAAAAAATTACTATGCACATGCACATCTCATGTGATACACGCATACCACAATCACCGGGTAATGGGTATTTTTCAGGTGTTTTCCGGTCAAATTGCCACTCTAACTTTAACATAGAGAGATGGGCAAGTGATTTATTTATAAGAGGAGAGGTGAATATTTAACTGTGGAAAATAGTGTTGTTAATATAGGCAGGAAAAGTTGAGAGCTGATATACCAGGGTATCAAACTATAATTGCGAACAAGATCAACAATAAGCAAGATGGTTCTAGAGGCAACGATGATTGTCATTGACAATTCTGAATATATGAGAAATGGTGATTATCCAACCAATAGATATGAAGCGCAGCTTGATACTGTTGACATTATTTTCCATGCGAAGACGCAATCGAATCCAGAAAACACGGTGGGCATATTATCTATGGGCGGCGACGGGCCACAGGTGCTCAGTACATTGACGAGCGATATTGGTAAAATCCGCGTTGGTATACACGAATCGAAGATCTGGGGCAAGGGCCACTTGGCCAATGGGATCCAGGTGGCTGCACTTGCCTTGAAACACCGCCAGAACAAGGTGCAGAGCCAGAGAGTGATAGCTTTTGTAGGCAGTCCAATTGAGGAGAGCAGCAAGGAATTGGAGAAGTTAGCCAAGAAAATGAAGAAGAATAACGTAGCTGTTGATTTCGTAAGCTTTGGAGAAGAAGCAGTAAACACTGCCAAGTTGGAAAAGTTTATTTCTATTGTCAATAATCACGACAATAGCCATCTTGTCACTGTTCCTGCTGGTCCTAAATTGTTATCTTCTGTAGTGGTGTCATCTCCTATACTTTCGTCGGGCGATGCTGGCTTGGATAACGATGGATTTGAGGGCGGCGACTTTGATTTCGATGCTAATGCTGACCCTGATTTGGCGTTAGCCTTGCGGTTGTCACTTGAAGAAGAAAAAGCAAGACAAGAACGAGAACAGGCCGAAAAAGCTAAGAATTCAGAACCTTTAAACGCTATACAGGAAAACGGAAAAAAAGACGACAAAGATGAAGACACCAACATGGAAGATGCCAAACAAGATAAATAATTGTATAACTTACAATTCACTAAATGTCTGATTAAAATACTCCATATCAATTTCAATGTAGGCTGACGTGCGATCATGTGGGATATGCGTTACGATGCATACAAATGCCTCAACATGCATTACCAGCACAAAATGGTAAAGTTTTAATAAAAGAGTTATACTGAGCAAATGATGTAGTAATATTGTTACAAGCAATGCAAACTGGGCTAGATAGTTGCTAAAAGTATGAGTAGTTCACCTATTAAATCGTTGGATTCGTCGGATTCCAGAAATTCTAGAAGAAAACGAAATGCTTTGCGTGGGACATTTGGAAAATCCAGGCAAAAACCTGAGGAAATGTGAGTGATTGTTAATCTTTGAAACTAGTTGAAAATCGTAGTGGAAAGAACTAACAAATGAAGAAGTGGTTCGAAAAATGAACAATCTATGCAGCGGAACTCTGTTAAATATACTTCATTAATACCAGGTTATGAAAGCTGTATAACTAGTTCCATTCCTTTGACCAAAGGTCATTTTATGGATGCTTACAGCAAGGTATGTTAGACCTTTTTCGATTTCTTCTGGTTAGATTCACTAACTCTGTTCCAGGGAAAATGGAATTTATCAAATGTTCCTCGTCCAGAATTTATTACGAACCATGGTTTGATGATGCCTCCGGAAAGTTACAACGAGCCGCTACGTTTAAAAACAACAAGACAATATGTCAATTCTCCACACTGGGAAGACAGCAAAAGGTTTACAAAGATTTTGAACAAAGCATTGCGTCTTTGTTCTGTATTTGGAGTGTCAATATCTTTGATGGAAGAGTCACAGCAATTGATTAAATATTGTCATTCATTATCAGTCAAAGAATGGCCGCGCAGAATTTCCATTGACGGACATACCATCTTGTCTTCTCAATATTTTACCATCTTGGACGCCTCAAAAGACTGGAGATTTATTAATAACCCATTGGTGAAAAACTATCCAAAGATTAGACTGTATGCTGGCGTGCCTCTTGTGGCTTCCAACAAACAAGTTATTGGTGCTCTTTCTATATTTGATGGGTTGCCGAGACACGAGTTTTACTCACGGCATATTCAAGAGCTCCAATTGTTAGCAAAGGAAATTATGGAGATTTTGGAGTCTCCTGTGGTAGAATCTACAGACAAAAACAATACTGATGATACAAATTTATTGAAACAAATTGGAAGAGCCACCATATCTTCAGGCTCAAAGTCGTTCACAGTTCCGGTTTACGAGAAGGATGGCTCAGGAACTCCTTATTCTCAAAATCACAATTTCCGGTTCAGCAAACATGATTTGACAAAAGAGGACGCCATCAACTTGGAGATCTGGAAAACCCTCACAGGACTAGGAGCTGGGAACTTCAAGGCCTCAGCAAGAGAGTTATGCAGCTTTATTGCCGAAAGACTCAACTTGAGCTTGGTGTTTATTGTAGAAGTGCGGGTTGCAGAGGTTTATAAGATTGATCAAGAGTATTTTCCGAAAGGAAACGAGATTGAGGCTGAGAATTTTAAATTTGCAAACAAACTTGAACGGTTGGAGAAAGAACATATTATCACCAGAGTCATTGACAGTTATCCATCTAATATCTCAGAAGAATTGAGCGACTCTGCTCTCTATTACAGAGCACTCAGCTCTGAGTTTGGTATTTTCATCAAAAGCAAAGTGAAGACGGCTCGTAATAAACACGGTATTTGTATGTCTTTCTATCGTGTTCCTTCCAAGTTGGTCAGAAAAAAAAAACTTTCCAAGCATCAACAGCCTCGCCCGAAACCAATTGACTTGTACTTGAAGTCTGGCGGATATATTATTGGTGCTTTTTCAGAAGAACGGGAAATCACTCATGATGATATCAACTACATTTTGAATGGTGCCAATATTTACCGGAAAATGTTCATTGGGAACATGCAATAAGGTTGGCGATTCCATAGGGGCATTTAATAAACATCATATTTAAAACTTTGTAATACTGTTCAAAACAAAGTTCTTTATTATTAGGTCATAAAACAGGCAAAATATATTTATATGGGAAAAGAGTTGTAAGTGGTGAATTGATAGCTTTGTTGGGTATACCATAAAAAGCAGTACATCCAAAAGCAGGAAAGTCTTAGATAAAATATCATTAACCAATGTCAATCCTATCTGTTAAATGAGACAAACATAACAAGGTAAAGTTTGAGACTCCATTTAAAGACTACCCCGTGTCAGAAGTATATAGATGTTCCCATAATTTGATAAACACAACTCAATAAACACTATTTTAAATACATAAAAACCATTCAAGCACTTGTACGGTCCTCAAATAAAGAATAATAAGATCGTCTAATCTTCAATAATCTCTATAGGAGAGTCTTTTTCACCTTGGGCGTCATTGGTATTTTTCAACTTGAACTTTTTCATATTGCCAGAGTAGCTATTATCAGTTTCCAATGATGGGCTTTTCCGTTTTTTCAACACAGGAGTCTTTGGCTTTTCTTCATCTTCAATTACTTCGATTTCAACAATTTCATTATCTATATCAAAAGCCTTTTCATTGTCCCCTTCAGTTCGATTGTCTTGCTTTGTTTCAGGACAAATCAGTGTTATATGCTGCTCTGCACAATCCTTCAGCCGACCCCGTTTACGAGGCGTGGTTTGCTCACTTCCAGGCTGTTTGCCTTGTGAGCCATTATTGTCAGAAGCACTTTCAAAGCCCTCGGAGTCTGATTCGCTGTCAGATTTGGTCTGAGTTTGCAGTAATTGGGGTGCTTGAGACTCACTCTTGACAAGAATGTCTGTTTCTTTGGGTGTGTCTTTAACAGTACTGTTAGAGTGTGACTCAACGGTACTAGAAACTTGTGGTTTATCAGTGTCGTCCACATAGATTGGTTCAAATATGTTGCCAGTAATCCGTGAGTCATTACCAATTTGAGCAGCTTCACCAGACGAATCCGGGTGGATGTTGCTAGAATTGTTGGCTTTTTTAATATTATGAATGTTATTGGAAGTATCGGCATTTGGTCTAGCAATATTAGAATTCCCAATATTATCAATATTATTGGATTGGCCAGTTATTTCAGTAGTGTCAGCGTTATCAGAGTTATTAGAGGTATTAGATTTTTTAGAGTTATCAGAATTATCCACATTTCCAGTAGTAATATTATTAATAGTATCATCTTTGGTAGCATCACCTTGAGTAATACTACTCTTAATAGTATTACTCTTATTAGTATCACTCTTAATACTATCGCTCTTAATACTATCGCTCTTAATACTATCGCTCTTAATGCTATCACTCTTAATAGTATCATCTTTATTAGCATCACTCTTAATAGCATCACTTTTAATAGCATCATTAATAATATCACTCTTAATAGTATTACTTTCAATATTATTATTCATTGGTTCAAGTTCGCTGTCTTGTATAGTCTTAGGCTTGGCATCAAATTTCAACTCATACTTTTTCTGCAACTCTTCGATATCCTTTGCCAACAACTTCAAAATTGCAATGGCACGAGGATAAAGGTCTCTTCTGGCAACTTTACTTTTGGTGGACGATGTTTTGGGCAGGTCTTGATGTTTTGCCACAGTAGGAGCAGGGGTTGCAGCTGTTGAAGGACCTACTGTGGAAATTCCACTAGTTAAACCGGTTTCAAATACAAAGGTGTTTGTTTTTGTATCGGTTTCTATTTTTTGTGGAGTTTCTAAAGGTTTATCTATGACAATTTTTCTACTATCAACGAATTTCAGAAAAATCATTAGATAAATAGCTGCAAATGTGTCATCGATTTCAGCAGTGGTAGCAAACCCGTTATTCATTCTTCTTATTTCTGATATTTCGTATAGAAGCATCAATGTAGTTTCATCGATGATGTCCGAGCCATGGGCTTTGAGTTCGGCTAAAAAGTCCTGCGATTCTTTAATGAATACAGGATACGATAATTGAGTGATGGAAAAGTCTGTGTAGTTTTTAGGGATCCCAAGTCTTTTTCGGATAAGCTGACAGGCAGTATGGCAAGCGTTTTCCCAAGCATTTATCATATTGACCATACCAGAGCCAAAACGTCGTAGTTTTCTGATAGCCAAACAGAGCGATGACAAGGCGTCAGACTGTTCCAACAACTGGACAAAGAAGTTTACATAGTCGTAGGCATAGATGAAATGCTTGCCGGGCCGTTCGTTTTCTGGTTTCCAGATGGTGACAAGGTTTTTGTTGGTTAATTTCAAAGTGATGAGATTCATCATTTCCTCCTTTGCCTTTTCCACGTCGTGGAGATCATCAAAGTAGATTTTCGCTATTCTGTAATGTGGCTTGTGATGCCATTTCTTTTTGTCGTGGGACAATATTTTCCTTTGCAATCCCACACAGAGCTGTGCGAATTGCTTGTAAGTTTCTGGGGGTTTGTCTGGGAAGTCGTACTGGTAGAAATGGTTGTCCAGTTTCAAGATACCCACAGCATGATCTATGCTGACGATTTGCTGTTTTACGCTTTTATATACCAAAGACGCCAATCTATAATGTGGCTCGATAATAGTTTCGGACGAAGACGTCTTTCTGGCCAACATGCAAGATTTAAGAAGTTTTAGAATGGCAGAGGGAGCATTGGTAATACTCAACTTCACCTCTAGATTCGCTATGTAATAATAATTGGACCAGTCCTGGTCCTTGAACTTCAGGGCCATTCTGAAGGCAAGCAAAGTGGTCTTATAAACGCTCTGGTCACGCAACGGCTGCTCGTAGTGTGTTTCCTGGTAGCCTTTTTCACCATACAAGATTTTAGGGGTGGTGCTGAACTCGTAGCAAAGTTTGCTCATGGGTTTCATGGCCGAATTATACATTTCCTTAGAGAAAAGAGACCATAAAAGAGAGATCATTTTTCTAGATTTTGCAATTGCCTCTTCGGAAAGATGGGCATAAATACTTATAGCCATGGCATAACATAACATGGCACGCTTTTGCAACATGGCTGTGTTTTTCTTCTTCTCACTATTCAACTTGTCTGAAGTCCATATAAGGTCATCTTCTACTAAAAAACTATACGATTGGCCAAGAAGAATCCAGCTTTCTAACCTGTTGGTGCCACACAACAAATCAGCCTTGAACATCTTGATAACATAGTCCAACTCGGCAGACCGGCCCTGCATCGACCGCTTGCGGATTTTGAATAACGAGAGAGCCATGACTCCTTGGACATAATAGAGGCCGTGGTCTGCCGCGTCCTGGACATCTAGTCTTGTTTGAGAAATGTCGAGACCCAAAAGTCCGTAGAAAGCGTCTCTGAAAAAAGGAGCGGTCAACGAACTGTCCAAATACGTTTCAATGACAGCATCTGCTCTCATGATACGTTCATAGCGCATGTCTGGGTCCCCAATGACAGCATGAAATGCATCAAGAATTGCTTTTAAATCGTTTTTGATGCTGTGAAAATAAGGGTCTTTCTTCTCAAAAACAAGACTTAAGAACCGCTGACTCAAGGCCAATGCTGAGTCACGACTAAGCTCACCACCAGCTGTATGGTGTTCATACGGCATAAAGTAATCTGTGGTCAAAGGCAAATGATATTTGCAGCTCATCAACTGGAATATCTCCATATCAACATACACTCTTTTGGCAGACAACAATTCCTTCTCCAAAAGATTGAGAAACTTGCCTGACGATGCATCACACATGGCCCCATAACCTAGCAAGGCATGCATGTTGCTTACCATCTCGCAAATGTTTCTTTCTGGCTGTTCGGTGAACATTGGCTTGAGATAAACATATAGCATGATGAACGAATTCACTATCATATCCTGAAGCTCCTTGGCAGCCTTGGGGAACACTGTAGGAAACACAAACGAATTCTCAGTGAGATTCACCGACACCTTATTGAGATAAAACACCATGAGAACAGACGCGATCTGTAAGATGTTCAATAAAGCTTCTGCTTTCGTTGTCCCCGGAAGTTTCCAACTTCGTTTTTCCAATATGGAAATAAATTTAGTAAAAACATCACTAGAATATCTAAGCACAGTTAACAATTTTTCATGGCGTTCTTCCTCTGCCAATTCCGCATACAATGTGCTGTTGAGATTCAAAAGGATCTCAGATAATACAATCTCAACGTTATCCCGGTAACTTTGAATATGTTGTTCATGGCCCTCCATAATGTTCTGGTAATAATAATCAAACAAAACTTGTCGTAGTTTGAGTTGAGTTTCGAAAGAAGATTCCCGCACAAACTTGTATATTGTCTGATGGGCTCCTTCACTTGTGAAATCCTCTCCTTTATTCAAATCTCCGGTTTTTTCTTGCACTGTCATTATTTTCTTATCCAGTAACACCCCATCCAAGAGGTTGATCATTTCCGGAGACATATAGTCAGTGTCCTCTTCACAATCAATAGTCTCCAAGCCCTCAGTGTTGGTATTCATGAGCCTTGCCAAGCTTTCAAACACATTGATTTTCTTCAAAGCTTCATCGATGGTTGATTTACTAAGAGGAGCATAGTTTTTATAATTCATATAGTACACGTTCAACGTGTTCTCTTCCATTTCCAATAGTAACTGTAAGATATCCTTTGGTTTTTTACGTAATAGAGACACATAGTGTTTATCCCAACCTGTGGAATTACCAGAGTCTTTATAAAGAAAAATCGCCCAATAAAGACGGGCTAGAGTTCTGTTGCAACCCTCTGTTTTGAGGTTTAGTGAACAATCCGCTGACTGAATCCAGCTTTCAATCTTATGTTCCAACTTGCGTTTCATACCAATTTTTTCATTCAACTCTTTAGGACCAAGTTTCTCGTTATGTTCGATGGTGTTGTTGAGCGACACATAATCGTCTACCAAGATTTCTATTATGGCCACTACCATGTTGAAATAAGGACCCAGATCCACTTGGTGCGGGGCCCAAAACAAGACATGCCGAAGCTTGGTATGGATTTGAGATTGGTAGTAATCTATGTATTTTTTGATATCCAAGAGAAAGTTTTCCTTCTGATCAAATTCATGGTCAACTATCAAATTATAGACATGGCCATTTATTTCTGTTTGGTTCTCAAGCAAAGTTACCAATAACAAGAATCTTATTTGATAAATGTTAAAATTACGCGAGTTTATCTTATCAATAAAGGATTTTAACAATTTGTCAACGATCAAACTTGTATCTGGGCTATTTTTCTTTTCAACAGATTTCACATTTTTCATGCCATTGGCGTTTCTAAAGATTTCCATCACAATCTGTTGTTTTCCTCTTGGTTTCCCTGTTGGTTTGGAAGTCATTCCAAAAATAATACTTGACTTCTGTTTATCCCAATTTTTCAAACAAAAGTTAAAGTCATGAATCAATTGCCGCGAATTGGTAACCATACGGTCTTCAACTACTTCTACACCATTCTCGTCATCTATATAACGTTCTACCAACTTGTTAAACACATTATCTACTTTGGAAGCATCGACATCCAAAGAACTCAATATGAGTTCGAATCTCGACAATTCGTCATGTAACTCGGTAAAACTCTTAATGCTCATCTCGGCATTTTCGTCAGAGCCTCTGAACCGTTTGCTGGATCTTTGGGGTCCGTTTTTCTTGGTCTGTTTGTCTGTCTTTATTTCGTCTTCAGCCAGCTCCACAGTGTTAGTATCAAGACACACTTCAATCACTACTCTGTCAGTGGTGTCGAACTTGCTGGAATGTAAGGGATCATTGTATGTATATGTTGAATTGCTAAACCCTGTATTGTAAAACGCATTGATACTGTTACTATTAGTCTTGGTAGCTCTATTGGAGTTCTCGTACAACTTCTCTACCTTAGTCACAAGCTCTGGGAATGACATGATACCAAGTTCTATGACTATATCGTCGATTTCATGCAAATTCTCAAATCGATATGTTTTATCGATCTGTTTGAGTTTGTTGAAACAAATCAATTTCTGCTCTACCTTGCCTTGGAACTTTGAAATAGCTTTCTGAATCTTTTTCTGTGAAACAGGCTTCAAAAACACGTTTCTATCTACACTGGACGTGTCATGTACTGCGTTCAATACTAGATTGAGTCTAGAAAAGAGTTTTAACAAGGGCGGGGGTAAATATCCCTCTATATATGACCTGCTCGGGGAATACACCCCTCCCTGGAAGAAGTCGTTTTCACTGATAAGTCTAGAGAGTTGGTCTTCTAATAGTAATCTGGCTAAGCGAGGATTGTCAAAATACATATACAATTCAAAAAGCACATCTACAAGATCATCGTCAGCCGATTTTGAATATCCCAAGGCATTGGTCAAATCAGTTATTATTCTTGTCAACTCTTCAAGAAGTTCTTCATCTTCAACTTCATCATCTACATCTATTGGCTGATTGTTGGTTTCCTGTTTATTTTTGAGTTTATCAGTGGTATCAACCGGATTCTTACTATCTTTTGAAATCTCAGACTCTACAGTTTTCTGATAACGCTGTCTGAGAACCTCCAAACTCAATAATCCCCGGTTCTTGAATGTCAAATAACGAAGGGTCCTAATAGAAGGTGTCAAAGGCTCATTATACCTGGGTTTAAGCACATCCAACTTGCAAAGCTGTTTATAACCACGTTCTGACAACTCATATTGTTTTTGTCGTTGTAATTCCAAACATTGTTGGAAAAGTTTGAATCCTTCTTCCACTTGAAGCTCTTTGGTTTGGTTTTCTTCCTCTTCATCAACTTTCCTTGAATCGCTATTCAAGTTCAAAGGCGTGAAAGTAGACTACATTTGTTAGATATTGGCTCAATAACATATATCTATAGTACACTTACCATTTTCAATAACGATCCATTAAGAAGCGTTTAACCATTTACTACTAAGCGCCAACAATAAATGTTATTTAAATGGTCATTTTATTTGTAGGTGTTTTCTGGACGGAGCACTTGCATTAAGAAAAACACTTTTCTATGCAGCATGAAAAAAAAAATGTTCAATTTCTCATCCTTTATTATATTAGTATGGTGAATAACAATATAATGGCAGATTCCATAATTAAGTACTACACAGAATACCTTCCTAGGATATCTAATGTGATTATTTCTATAGAGATCTTGGAACGAGATGTTATTATAAAAGATATACATCTCACAACCCCTTCGCAGATTGAACTCTTACTTAGTAATAAAATAAAGACATCTATTATTCTTTCCCATACTGTGTATCATCCTTACAATAAGATTTCTACGTCTTTTTTGCAATATGACAAGAAAACCGGTTGTTATACACTCAGACTCAAATGTGGTGAAAATGATCACTTCCAATCCAGATCAATGAACCATTTCACAAATTTGAACCAGCACTATAAATGGAATGCTAAATATCTAAATACCCTCAAATCTAACTCCGGTTTCCAACTTAACTGCGCAAACTGTGTCCACCCAATACTACTGTCTAACGACATTGTCAAAATAAATGAGTTGCCCTCGGAATTGTGGTCCGAGATGATGGAATTCTGGCACTGTCATAAACCTCAGGGCGGCCACTCGGAATCCGGCTCAAATGCTAATAAATACTCCATACTCAAACCACCAAAAAACTCAGTCAATGTTGGAATATATTACTTTTCTGTAAACAATGAGGAATGCAAAAACTTGATAGTGGATGCTGACGAGATAGATTTCGAGAAAAATATCAACCCTGTGAAATGCCAGTGTGGGAAAGTCTTGGGTGAGCTTGATTTCAAAACAAACTTGATAAAATTGAATAAATGGAACCTTCAGCTCGTGAAAAAAGAGTCTGAAATCGAAAGGTTCCACCCATATTCGTTGGCGTATAGTTTAATTGTCGACCTGATCAATTCTAGTGCTGCTCGAGTCTTTAAAATTTCATCCGCCGATTCTCAATTATTCATATGGTTGTTCAATTCAGGCCTTGACGCATCAGTCACTGACCTCACAAACTTGAAAAATTCGTTGAAAATTTATTTCTCTGGCAATTTTGAGCAAATCTCTTCCCTGCACCAGCTCAGTGGCACACGGCTTCAGAATGACATTGAGTCAGAGGAAATTGAAGTCCCTCAGGACGTCATGGAAGACTTTTTACATATACTAAAAACTGTGAATCAAAAATTGCCCGCAGACTGCAAATTTATGGGCAATTGGAAATTGGGTCTTCTTCCCTTTGACTGGGAATATGGTTTTAATACACAATAAAGTCAAGGAGATGATTTAGTTAGCTCTAGTGATAGAAGAGACGCGTCACTATTGACAATAACTAGTAGGAGTATTTAATATAGTTATAGGTCAAATTTGCAACAAAACCAGGAGAATATTGGACATTTTACAAAGCGTTAACTATAATATCTCACCTTCCGGGCATCTTTCCAAGACTTCCAGAAAGAATTAAAACGGAAGCTACTTTTTCATAACAGAAAAGAACCATTCTCAGACCATTTTACCAAAAACTAAACAAATTAGTTCTAAAAAATGGGACTTTCAAATTTGGAATTTTTCAGTTTACTCTAAACTCTAAATTTGCTTAATAAACTGGCTGAATTATAATAAAAAAGAGACTGCAATGTTGAAAAAAAATTAAGAATTATAGCAAGGATTGTTGAATTTACAAAAGGGTTAGTGAAGGGGCTAAACACCATTAAATGATACACTAAAATTGTCAAGATCAGGAATTGAACCTTGTCAGACAAAGTTTTGCGAGGAGAAAAATTGAACAAGTGCTTATAACCAATCCAACTGAGCCAGATTGGTTTGAGGCTCCTACTATAGCTATACCCCTTCAACATAAACGCCTATTTATTTACTTACATATATATATATATATATACTGCACTATTTATTTATTTCCATGTCCTGTTTTTATTTAAAGATATCTGATTTGGCGAGATTTATATGCTTTTCATGGCTTGGCATGGTAGAGGTTGACTGCTTTTTTTATGTTGATTTTATTTGTTCTCGACTATTTTTGATTCTTTGCTTAAATGGGTTTGCAGAAGACCTATTCATATAAGTGGTTCTAACAATTATCTCTGTAGCTACGAGATAGCATGGCGGCTTGCTTATGTACTGTTTGCAATTTTCTATTTTGGTTGTAATTATTTTTGCGTTGTCTTCTTCAAAAATCTCATGGAAAGGATAAGCAATTTGAGTTTTGTAGGGACAAACTTTCATTGAGTACAATAAGTAAGTATGTTATGTTTTCATTCAATTCATTAATATTTACTTATATACATCTAGTCAACTGAAAAATTTCGAGAGACTTTTTTTCTGGTTTTCTTTCTTCTGAGCAATCATTTTTTCCACGGTTTCCAAATCTTTGATAACTAGTTGGTCATTAGAAGTGTTGATATTATTAGCTTTTGTCAAAAACTCTTTGGCTTTGTCCAATCTGTTCATGAGCATGAAGCATTTACCGATTCTATAGTAGCATTTCAAAAACTCAGCGTTGTCTGCTTTGAATTTCTTTTCATATTTCGGATAGACCTCGAGCATGTCGATCATGTAATTACTGTATTTGATGGACTGGTTGTAATTCTGTAGTTTGAGACAGGTGAGTGCAAGATTGGAGTAGAGACTCTTTTTCAAGTGCAAATAATCGATTAGAAGAGCGTAGTTTTTCAAGTTTTGCTCTTCGGTGTTGGTTGCTGTAATTAAAACGTCCTTTTCTGGTTTTAATTCATCTACATATCTTGAAGCCTTTTGAAACTTGAGTATGGCATCTTTATAATTTTTCTGTTTGTATAGCAAGTTTCCCGAACCTTTAATGGTGCTGCACACCTTGTATGACATGTGATAATCGTCTTTATCAAAGCTGTCGTCATCATCGGGATATTCTTCATAAGTATCACCGCCTATAGTGTTGTAGCATGCAACAGCACATGGAACATCCATATTATCAGTAAACTCACCACAATCGACAATCTTTACGGCCTCTTTCGGAAGAAAGCTGTCCTTGTTGATGATGTTGGTCTGCTCAATCGTTCTTACTACAGCCTTGCCGTGCACAACCTTACCAAAGACTGTGTGCTTTCCGTCCAAATGTGGAGACGGATATGTATTAATAAAGAACTGCGAGGTATTCGAGTTGGCGTCGTTGTTGGACATTGCAACGTTGAATGTGGTGTCAAATTTGGAATTATTTAAGTTTTCATCATTGAATTTGTTATACAATTTGACCAGATCGGTGATTTCGCTAGCATTGTCAAGATAAACCGAGGCCCCTCCGGTTCCTATTATAGAAAGTTCCTCCTCGCTAGGAGGATAATTAGCCACGTTTGAACAATGCACAATATCACCAGCTTGCACAATAAAATTCCTGATTACCCGATGAAAATAATTCCCTTTTAAAGTCAAGGGAATGCCTTGTTTATTCTTCTCATCTTTCGCACTACATAACTGGAAAAAATTCTCAGCCGCCAAAGGAGCTAGATCATTATATAACTCAATGACAATTCGCCCAATTGCCTTGCTGTCAATACTTATATCTAAATAACACCGCTTACGGTCTAAATTCGTGATAGAAACCATCCTTTCTGTATTTAGATCATTCTTATTGATATTCATTATAACCTCATCAAAATTTTTCACTCTATATACCATATGTGCCCGTGTTACATAACCATATATACAGGGACATGTCTTATTTCCTCTATATAATAAACATGATACAATCTGGCCTAGTATTCATTAGGTTATTTCAACACTCATTTTGAATAAGGTACAGTTATAATCAAGCCAGTTGTATAAATAAACTTAATCTAAAATTTGTAGTTTTTTGCTTCAATCTTAATTTAGGTTTTCAGCAATAAAACTCTTCCAATTCAATTGACAAATTGTATTATAAATTAAAACTTCCATATCGTTGTATTAAGCACTAAAAATTACCTATCTTTGTTTTAAAAACTAAAACTTACCTAACACTTTTCGGTAAACAACCAAAGTTTGACACCATTTTACAGTCAATATACAACTTCCATAAGAATGTAATAAAGCAAATCAGAAACTAGAATAGCAAAAAAACAAGAAGCAAAAATCCAAGGAACATTAAACCATTTGCAACTTCAAGTTGAATAGGAATAAAAGTTTTTAAGAAACGGACTCCCCTGGACAGCGCTCTAAAGCTTATAAAATAAGCACATTATGCTTTAACGAGCCCTATAAAATATTCAATGTATACAGGAAATTGAAATATGCTATTTTGACAATATGTAAAGATTGTTATCAAATATAAGCTCCTCTGAGAACCTGTAAAAAATCTTACCTTTTTTAGCTTTTGAGATAGGCGTTTCTTTGAAATAAAAGCTCATTAAAATCCTGGAGGAATTGCAAATATAACTAAAAGCATTTGGAAATTATGGACTAATGTCAAAAAGTAAAGTGTGTGTCTCTGAGAAGTGTAAAACACAATATTTAACAGATTATTTGTTACTTTGGACAAATTGATACTTTCTCACTATTAGATAAACTATTAAAGCCACACTATAGAACCAAGTTTATCGTATAAAACATTAGGCATTGGTGAGTATAGAATTATAAGCTTTGTACGATTTGGTTTGCTGTAAAGACTCTAAATTATGATTTAAAAGAATCAACTTTTTATCAAAATTGACAATTTTCCGTTTTATCAAATATTTATTCGCAAGTCTGAACTTTCTTACTGCAAATAGTACCACAATGGTGGAAAAAAAAATTAGAATTATAGGATATATTTTTTTGAATCAAAATAACGTGAATAATACAGATTTAATTTAATAAAACGTTTGATGATTATTTCAAAACGACGAGAGTGCGAATTGAGTCAAAAAATCAAAGTGAGGAACGCCACACTTCTTTTTCTGCACTATTATGCACTATTTTGTGTGGCGCATGGCTTAACCAACTTGGCCACTTGGCAATAGTAAGGCATATAGGTATATTTCTGTTAAAAAAAAAGAAAATTTTGGCAACTAATAAGCCCATTTTTCGCCAAAAATAGAAGGGGTGTTGGGTAATCTATTAGAGGCACTAAAACTTGAATTGAGCTACTCAACTACATTTTGTTTAGATAATTACCGATAGTGATTCACATTTGCTAATAACAACAAAAATAATATGATGTATTGGGAGCCCAGTAAATACCAGTTCCGTATATACGCGATGTCTAAAGGGATTTGATAAAACCCAATCAAATCCTGTTGATCATAATCTTTTTCCCCGATTGCTTGAAAGTAAGCACTATTGGTCTTTTTCTCTTCTGCGAGAGCATTAACCACTGGGCCGTATGGCCAAGTAGTATTTACAAATATTCAAGAATAAATCGTTCAATTTTGCTAATCGAATATTATATTCACAAAGTTCAAAATCATACCACCGAGCTCTTATATAACCATATATACAGGGACAGATTTTATCTCCCCTCAGATGTGTATTCTAATACAAATATTTGGCAACAATGTAAAAAAAAATTTGAATATATCATACCATATACTAATCTACAAAGGTCATTTCTTTGATTACTAGAAAATACCGTATAATTATCCATTCAACTAAATGGATATTCCTATAGTACCATACTAATGATGTACCCCGGGTAACACCTAAATAACAGGTTTCACCATTGGAGTTGGCAACTTAGGCAGCAGACGACGATATAAACAACATTCTAAAAGAGCTAGAAGAGTATAGAGGGTAAATCATAGAAAGCTACATTACAGGCGATATGAATGTAAGCGGTAGCGTTCGGATATCGGTTGATCCGGTTACGCTAGTAAGTCAGGAATGTATCAAGATCATTTCGGAGATCAGGAAGAACTCGCGGTTTTTCCAATCCGGAGTTGCTGCTATTTTAAGTTCTTCAGACACGATAAACTTGTTCAATGATGAGTTTATGCAGAGTTTCAAGTCGCTCAAGTTGAGCGATGGCAAGAGCAGTTTCGGAGAATCCGTGGATTACAATAAATTGGTTCAGTTTCAGACTCAATATAGCACTCATTTTGGCAATTCCAACAATGATCCTATATTGGCTGGTTTTCTCCAGTTGAAGACGTTATTGTCGGAAATCGACAAGTTGAATGAGATCGAAACCTTGACAGTATTGCAGCCTTATTTCATGTTGATCTCGTCGCCAAGCACGTCTGGTTTGATCACCTCTATCACGTTGACGTCTCTCACAAAGCTTTTTGAATATGATGTTTTGTTCCATAAGAGCAATCTCAAAGATCCTAGTAGTATAAAGACTAATATCAACCAGTTGATTCACTCTCTTACCCATACCCAATTTGAGTCGCTGGATCCAACCTTGGATGACTCTGTTCTTTTAAAAGTCTTGGATTTAGTCTTGCGGATTGTTCGTAATAATAGCTACAATTGCTACATCACCAACGAGATCTTTTTCCAGGTGATCCAGGTGAATTTGGCCTTGGCTTGTAACAAGAAGCGGTCTGAGGTGCTCAGAAGATATGCCGAACAGGCTCTAGATTGTATTACAATGATTGCATTCAGCAAATTGAGCGACACACAAGAATTGGCTGTAGATCACAAGTTTTACTACCAATATTTGGCAAGTTTGGTCACCATAATCTCCGTAGAAAACCAGTATTACCACACTGAATCTACCAAGATATTTGTCGTCAACTTGTTGTCAACGATTGTGGAAACCAGCGGCAGTTTCATTCCACACCATCCTGCGTTACTCAAGTTGGTGAAAAACCAATTATTCAAGAATTTGTTGACGATCATTTTGAAAAACGACAGTCTCAACTTGCTCCAGGCAGCATTGCAATGTTTTATCAGTTTAAACTTGATTTTGAGCCAGTATTTACCAGCTCAGCTTGAGTTCGCCTATGAAAACATTTTCAAAAGCATTTTGCCTGCTGATGATTTCAACCATTTGGACGAAAGTATTGATGAAAACACTAATCCCGATCTCACCCAGCCAAAGGACTCCGCTCCAAATGCAGCATCTAGCACAGCACCTAGCAGAACAGGTACTCCCATAGCAGCTCTCAACACCCGTAACCCATTGGCCAAGGAGGTGATTATAGAATCCCTTAGTTTATTATGGTCCCATTCTTCGGAATTGTTGATCAATCTTTTCATCAATTTTGATTGCAAATTCGATTCCAAGAACATTAGTTTGATCTTCATCAAGTTTTTAAACAAGCTTGCAGAGTCTTCGAGTGCGGCTATCACAACTAACAACGTCCCACCGCTTTGTTTGGAAGGATTGTTGCAATTCATCAATGGACTCAACATGCGGGTCAAAAACTTGAAAAGACATGGCATTGTCTTTGATGCTACAAAATTCGAGGCAAACAAAATCCTCAAAATGAAAGCTAGAAAAGAAGAGTTTCTCCGCACTTTGAATATATTAAACAATGTAGATTTTAAAACAGGTCTTGCCAAATTGCGTGCTCAAAACTTTCTTTCAGAAGACCAAAAAGAATTGGCCGAGTTTTTCTACTACAAAGCCAATCTTTTGAACAAGAAAAATGTAGGCGAATTCATCACCAAACAGAAAAACCTTCCGTTGTTAATAGACTTTTTGTCCTTTTTTGATTTCCGAGGAAAACGGGTCGACGAAGCCTTGCGGCTCTTGTTGCAAAAGTTCCGCATTCCAGGCGAGTCTCAACAAATCGAGAGAGTCGTCGAGCACTTTGCAGACAAATATGTCAGCGACCAGGACTACACAGAGGCACAGCGCAACCACACAGCAAGCATGGCAGCTTATAAGGAGGGCCGAATAACTAAAGAACCGGTCGAACCGGTCGTAGCCGACAAAGACGCAGTGTTCATTCTCAGTTATGCCATCATCATGTTAAACACAGACTTGCACAACCCAAAGGTCAAGGAGCACATGAGCTTTGCGGATTTTCAAAAGAATTTGCGTGGCGTCTACCAAAACGGTAAGGATTACCCAGAATGGTATTTACGTAGCATGTACAACTCTATCAAGGCCCGCGAGATCATCATTCCTGAGGAGCACTACGGGACCGACAAATGGTTTACAGGCAGCTGGGATTTACTTATGAACAGCTCAAGCAACAGCCAGAAAACATTCCGGTTTGCTTTTGAGAAAAACATCATCGAACCGTCGGAAGACCAGTCGGAATTCGAGAAAATCCGGTCAGGAACCACCACCGTCAAGGACATCGATCCTGTGATCGTGTCTCAATTCGACAAGATCTTGTTTGAGCGGTCGTTCAGCATGCTACTCAAGAGCTTTGTCCATGTGTTTGAGGAGACTGGCGACGACAGCAGGGTGGCCAAACTCATGAGCACCATTGACAAATGTGCCAACATTGCCAACTACTACCGATTGGACGGCATATTGGACGTTATCCTTAACCGGTTGGCAGTGTTGACAACCCTCACCGGAGAAAAACAACCAGACATGACCACCACTGATGACGAGTTCATTCGCGCCTCTGTGCCGCTTACCCGTGTGAAGTTGCCCTTCAAAAAGACTCATGAGAATGCAAGTGACACGCCGCCGCTTGCCCCCTTGGCCAGTGTTGTCTCAAACGAGTCTGCGATATATGGAAGCCGCAAGAATGCTAAGACCGAGACCGTGGACCATGGTGACGAGGCACCACAGGTGGTCACGGTGAGCGAGACGTCGGTATGGTTTGGCAGAGACTTCAAGGCGCAGATTTCATTTGTAGCTCTTTTCAACATTATCCGGAAGAATAATTTCACCAACTTTTCCAAGGCATGGCAGAAGATTGTTGTGATTATCTTGAAATTGTATGAGAATTGTATTCTTGATGGCAATTTCTTCAATAAATTCCAACTAATGCATCATTTGCAAGCGTTGCCGCCAATCAAACCAATCTACGTTGTTGATAAGACGAAAAAAGTGCTGGAAGAAACAGAAGTCAGTTTATTCAGTGCTTTCACATCGTATTTGAAAATCAACTCAGATGAGCCACCAGAGCCTACTAATGAGGAGATGGAGGCAACACTTTCCACTGTCAGTTGTGTTGAACAGTCCAAGGTGGCTACGTTGTTTGCCACTTTGATGTCGCTGGATCAGCAGGACGTCAACTGGAAAGAATTGATATTGAGTTTCCTCAAAGCTACACCGTCGTATTCCAAGACCACTAGACAAAGATACCTGAATGTTGTTCTTTTCTTGTACGAGGCAGCCACTGCGTTGGCCATCGCAGCTAAGGACAAATCTTCTGTGCTGGATATTTGTGAGAAAATTATCAAGGAAATTGACCGACTTGTTATTGTCAATGAAAAAAATAGTCGCAAATTGTTTTCGCAAACCACAATTGCTCGTTTGATGTCATACCAGCTTGTGTTGATTAATGATGTCGATGACAAGTTTGAAAACAGTGGCAACATTCTAAAACGCAGCATCGAATTGCTACTCACTATAGATAAAGCAACCATCTTGGAATCCTATGCAAACACATTGGTTCCGCAACTCAAAACCTTGGCAACATGTTCTGAAAACTGGAAATATCTTGTGGTGATTCATTCTGAGGATTATTGGAAACTTTTGCGTAGCATTGCCAGTCTTCCTAAACATGTCCATGACATGTTTTCATTCTTGCAAGAGTTGGTCAACCAATTCGCAGACCACATTGTGCCGGAAAATTACATGTTTGTTTTGGGCTTATTTGACGAAATCTCTCTGATTGGAGCCATTGGTAGCACTTTTGAACAGGAAATGTCTGCCCAAAAGTCTAAAGAGTTGCCAGACACAAACCCACACGCAGATTTAATCGAACTCTCCATTCAATCCATTGATTTGACTTGCCGCTTGAAAGATATTGTTGCCCGTAAAGACTTTGTAGACATTGAAAACAAAACACAGACCTCGTGCTGGTATGCGTTGATCCAAGCATTGGGCCATCAGACTTTTAACCCTTGTAGATTGGTAAGAGGCCACGCTTTGAAGGTGTTCACCTCCAATCTTCTTTCTTTCGATTTTGAAGGAAAGAAATTCATTACTGCCAGAGGCATTTTTGAATTGGACATCTTCCCATTGGTCACAGAACTCTTGAAAGACGAAGTGTTGTACTGTGATTTCTACGGCATGAAGAAAACTAAAAGCGACGTCTTGTCCAGTATCACCAAAATCTATCTTCAATACTTGAATAAGTCTTATATCATAAAGGAAGACACATACACCGAAGAATCTGAGTTGTCGTTTATCTGGCTTACCTTGTTGGACGTTTTCAAAAGCTTGATATACGACGAGAAAAAACAAGTCGAGTTGCAATTGAAGAAAAAATTATCTGCCGACAAATCCGTTGTCATCAAAGAGGCTAGTAAAGAACTCATCAAAAACTCGCTCTTGTACATGCAAGACTGTGGATATTTGAAAGTGGGCGATCCTCACCATCAGTTCTTGTGGGACGAGACCTGGAAAAAAGTCGCTGAGGTGTATCCTGAGTTGAAAAATGAGTTTGCCGAGGAGTTGAAGGAGATTGAAAAGAATGAAAAGTTGAATGACAAAACAGACGAAGGTACTGTGAATGACAAAATAGACGAAGTTACTGTTAGTCAAGAAGATGCAATTAAAGAAACTTCTGCAGATACAAAAGTTGTGGAAAATGCTCAGCAAACCTCAGAATCAACACTGGAATAGGATACATGTACACATATTTTGTAACTTATATTTTCACATTTGTATTTGACTTAATAAACTGCTATAATATATCCAATGTAGTACATGAGTGGGGAATTATAATCGAGATTGGCCAATTGTAAGCTTGTTTTATCAATTATTGCTCCCAGCTTATTATATCACTAGACACTGGCTCAATGGTTAGTGCTTGGGAAGAAGAGAAAAAAGACCTTTCAGGCACATGGGTTCAATTCCCAACATGTTACTGTTAGAACTTTCAATCTGAAAACAGTTTGCATGGTATAATATGCCATTTTTAGTTTAAAAAAGACAATTCTAAGCTTTGAGCTTTCTTTAGAACAGTTTCAGCAGACTTTTCAGGCTCTAGATTAGAAACACCTACTAGTTAATTCCGAGATCCTTACAGTATAACTCTTCTTCAAAATTATCACTGTTAACACTATTATAAATTTTATTATACTGCAACGAGCATATATTCCTACTGGGCATCTATTGCCCATTTTATATACACTTTACATTGTTGGATATGGGAACTTTCTATGGAGATGTTGAACAATGTCTAAATAGTCTGGTTCGTTTTCTGGTGTGATTATACCTTTTCTAATGAAAAAGTCAATGATCACGGCAGCACAATTAGGTTTAAACTCCCCTGATTGAAGACATTTGGCGACTTGGGGAATAGTCATCAATTTGAAGTTCATAACTTCGTTATCGTTAATCTGAGGCCCAGAAATTAGGGTCTTTCCGGTTGAATCCAATTCACTGAACGTCAAGTCATATATAAACTCGCATTCTGGTTGGATGAAATAGTTTTCGTTGTGGCCTTCAGTGCTGTACTCAAAAGAGTTTTTTCCCAGCTGGGGAAACTGGGGACTAAAAATATACGTGATGACGCCTACAGAGGTAAGGTTTTCTTTGAGATACGCCTCGGAAACGTTTGCCTCTTCCATTGACTCTTTTACTACGGTCTCCTGGACAGAGTACGGATAAGCGATGCCCCCGGCAATGGTGTTGTCCAACATTCCGGGCCAGGTGGGTTTCGACAAGGACCGTTGAGCAATCCAGAGCTTCATCTGTCCATCCAGAGACAATTCAGGCGGAATGTAGCCATTGATATGAACGCCATACATGACAATTCCTAATGCAGGAGAAAAGGATCTTTCTACAGCAAAATACGCGGTTTTTTGAGGATAATAACATACGTACTTTTCGTTTCTCCAACCTTTTAATGTTTCTAAACAATCGAGATTTGCCAAATCAATGGCAACTTGCTGTAACATGGACGATCTCTGCTCAAACGTCGTGAGATTAGGGTTTAGTTTAACAGTTTTTGCTTCAACATCGATAACAAAAGATTTTCTGGTTATGTCCACATGCTTTAGAAATATCTGGACTACGTAAGGAATCACTTTGCCAATACAAGTTGTACCATCATGGGTAATCAAATCAAACGTAGTGCTCTCATAGTTCTTGTACGCCACCTGCTCATCCAAATACGGAATCACGTCCACCTTCTTGACAAGATCAAGATATTTGTATCCACCCTCACTCATCAATACTAACTGCTCTTAATATTCCGCCATTATTACTGTCTATACTACTGAAAGGTCTAGCCCCATTATATTTCTTGGGTGCGGTTAGTAATTATAGTGTGTCCTGTGATTTGATATATTTCAAGATGTTGAATTGTATTATAAGAACTATGGTTTTAGGTGTAATTTCAACTGAATATCCTTGTTCAAATAAGCGTGTTAGTGTGCTTTTTTTTGTATACGTAATTTCCTGTAGTGTAGACTAGTGATTTTGTTGAGTTGTTATTACAATTTTGGAAAATGGAATTCTCGGAAAGAACTAGTAATTGCTGTTTTAATTCTAGTTCCTAGAACAGCTTATTTAATGCAAGAAAACAATTTCACACCTACCCTGGCACCTTCTAAATAAATGTTCTTTGTGAAATTCTTCTGGAGTGAGCTGCAACAGGGTATAGGGATTTTATGTCAATCAGCCCCGCATCTTTTACGATCTGGGCTTGCTAAAAACCCTGCTTATGAAATTGGACGGGTCCAAGGGTTGGTCTTGTTCTATTGTTTGAAAAGTATCTATTGGCCTATTGCAGGTTGTCAATGGACAAGTGGTGATTTGTTAGGTTTTTAGTAAATTTTTTTCAAATGATTTCAAAATTGTTAAAGACCAAAATTGTGAAAGACTGTTGACAATCACTAGAAAATGATTAAAAATGTTAAAAGTTGGTGCAATTTGTTCAAATTTAAACTTGTAGGCTATATGCGAGCAGTGCTAAATGATTTTTTTATGCAAAAAGCTAATGGAAAAGCTAATCATTATGTCTTTTTATTCAAAAATGTCTTTTATTTCGATAAGTACATATTAATGCCTTGTTTCCCAGCTACTGTAACACCTAATAAACAGAGAAGTAAGCAATAAAAATCGTCTGGGGCATATGGCCATATTATAAGTTGTATATTGCTAAAGTTTGTTCATAAATTCTACAAAGTTCAATTTAAGGTTGAATTATTTGCTCTTTTCACTTCAATAATATCATATATTTTGAGCCCAGTACATATCAATTTCGTATATACGCGCTATGTCTAAGGGGACTTGGTAATATCCAATAATGTCAAGAAATAAAGAAAGTTTTTATGAGGTGTGAAAACTACGATTTATAACAGATTATTTGTTATTTTGGACAAAATGATACTTTCTCACTATTAGACAAATTATTAAAGCCATACTTTAGAACAAACTACATTGTGTAAAACACTAGGCTTTGAAAAGTATAGAAATATAAGTTTTGTACGGTTTGGTTTTGCTGTAAAGACTCTAGATTATGATCCAAAAGAATCCAACTTTTTGTCGAAATTGGCATTTTTCCGTTTTGTCAAATATTTATTCGCAGATCTGACTTTTGTTAGTCTAAATAATAATATATTGTTGGAAAAAATTCCAACCTGTTAGGGTATGTTTTTTGAATTAAAATAACCTGGTTAGCACAGATTTAATTCAATAAAACGTTTGATGATTACTTCAAAACGTCGAGAGTGCGAATCGAGTACCAAAACCCAAAGTGAGGAACGCCACACTTATTTTTCTGCACTATTCTGCACTATCTTGTGTGGCGCATGGCCTAACCAACTTGGCCACTTGGCAATAGTAAGGCATATTGGCATATTTCTGTTAAAACGAGAGAATATTTTAACAGTTGATAAGCCCAATTTTTGCCAAGAATAAAAGGATTAATGGGTAAAGCCCAATCATGTCCCGGTCATTGTTAGCTGCCCACCGTCTTTTTCCGGAACGCCCGATGGGTTGGAAAGTAAGCACTGGCCATACGATCCAGCGGCCACTTACGTTACGTTGTTCAACACGGATTGACAAAAATGTATCATGAATTCAGTAAATTAAATTAATGTAAGCCTAGAGAAAAAAAGTGCAGAATTAAAAACTAAAGATTGCACAAGATAATATACATACTTCACAAGGTGCAGCAGAGCTGGCACTGATAGAGAAAGAAAGACACCCAAAAGAAAACGAGAGAAACGAACTGAACCAAGCAAACAAGATAAAAATATAAAGAGACCTTAAAAACGTAAACTAAGAACACAATGGAAGAAGGGAAAAGGGTCATTACAAGCCATTTTAATTAGATTGGTACAAGCCGTTGGTTGAATAATTCTGGTTCAAAAAATTGGATCCGTCATCGAGCTGTCCCAGAGGTTGAACGTTGTTGTTTCCGTTATAGAACCATTTTCCCACGTTACTGTTTGCACCGTACGACTGTTGTGGGTGTATTGTGGGTGTCTGGGACCCGCCGGCAATGGTGTTTGTAGCTTGCGGCTGCAACTGGCCAGAGCTTTGGTAGCCCAATGGAGAATTGAGCGTGTTTCCCTGGCCGTAATACTGGTTGCCTTGTTTGACTGAATAGCCTGTGGTTGCAGGCTTATTGTAGACAGGCCGTTGAGGCGCAGGCGGGAATCCGTATGACGGCAAGTAATTGTTGGGGGCAAACTTCTGCTGAGGCTGTGGATACGGTTTTGCAGAGGCATTTGCAACGACAGGCGACAGTTCCAACTTGACAGGTTGGTTTTCGCCGCTCAAATTGGGCAAAATCTGGTTTTTCGAACTGTTGGTGCCTACAGAAGCTGGCTGAGGACTGTAATACTGATTCTGCAGCACCGCATTGCTGTTTGCGTTGGGACTCTGGGTGGCATAGTTATTTCCAGCGTATTTGGAGCCATAATTGTTGTTGTTGGTGATAGGATTGAAGTACTGGCCGGAAAACTGCGGAAACTGGCCGGTGGCTGGGGGTGCCGACGACGGATTGCTAGCAAATTGCAGCGCCGTGCCGGTGCTACTGTACGAATAGTCAGCATGCGAGTTCAAAGGCGGCAAATACGTCAGAGCACCGCCACCATTGGCCGGGGGAACATAACCATGGTACACTTGAGGCTGCTGTGGCTGGAAATACAGCACCTGTGGCGCAGCACCAGAGGCCGTTTGGATGTTCAACCCGTTCATGTTGGCAGGCGCAGTCTGGGACGCGTCAACCGGATAAAGGGGTTCGTCATCGTGCGGGGTTTTGCCACCTAACGACGTGTCATGGAGCGCCTGGTACAATTCAGGAGTCACCTGGACGTCCTTAAGTTGCGGGTCATACGTGGGCTTGGTAAGCACATTATCCATCACATCCGTCGTGTTGTAATACGATATCAAATGTATTGTTTCCGTAACCGACGCGGAATGGCCATCCACCCCATAGCCCGTCATCGTGTTGGGCCGCGTGACCGTCAACGACAACGTCTTCTTAACCAATCCTTTTTCCCGAAACGCATATGACGCAACCAACGACCCCACTAACGACCGGTTCATCGAATCAGCGCCCTGGTCGCCCAGAGGCGGGTTAGGCGCGCTGGCTCCGGACAAGCTGGATGCGGACGAGATGGAAAGGTTGTTATTTGAGTGACCAGGGGAGAAACTGGAAGCGGTTGGCGAATTCAAAGACTTTCGCTTGGATTCTTTCTTGACCTTTTTTTTACTTTCCTTTTCGGCCGCGGAACGGTCTAGTTCTCGATATACTAGAAACCGGCCCAAAATCCGGGAAGGTGACCAAGAAACACCATCCGTCCATCTCTTGACACCGGAACGCTCCTCAATAAAAACAAAAACGTTTCCGGACTTGATAAGAGACGCCCTCTCCTTGTCATGGGGACGCCGGGGAACTGTAGGTAGCTGCTTATTGAGCGCAGCCTGTATGACAACCAATGCATCCTTTGTTGAGAATATGTAGCCTTGATATGTAGGCACGATTTTGCTTGACGACATGCTATGACACACTTACGTTTGCCACTAAGTACTGTGAGGATCTGTTGTTGTTGTTGTTGTTGTTGTTGTTGTTGTTGTTGAGGATCTGTTGTTGTTGCCACCAAACAAGAAATACAAAGTTTATATATGAAATAAAAGGTTTGAAAAACGCACAAGGAATGCGGGAAATCTCAAGTCTTATAAGCACGTCGCCTGCGCAAAGGAAAATCGCTCCAAGACAAGAAGGAAATTCAGGGAAAAATAAAAAAACTTAATGTCGCAATGTCCCCCAATATGCACTCCCAAGCCTGGGCCTATAAGCAACAGCAATTTACTACTTTTTATCATACGAGAAACCCATGCGTCCAGCTCCTTCTTCAGCAAATCAATACAACTTTACAAAAATAAAAAGCCATGTAGAATATCACTTACAATGTGGAAAAAAGTGGCAACAGGAGCAATTTCACTTTAAAAAAGGAAAGAAACAAGCAGCATCATGCAAAGCCATGATGCATGCATGCTTGCATGCTTGCAGGATTGATTATTAGATTTTTATTATACATTGCAATGTTGCATGTCCATGCATGCACATGCATATACACAACATCCTGCGGCTTATAAAAATAAGGTCCTCACAGTCTGTTCGTTATTTCGTTCGTTCTTTCGTTGAAATTGGGAGTACATGTTTTTTATCAAATTTTTATATGAATATATTAAGAAGAAGAAAAAAGTCATTCAGATGTTTAAAAAACAATTTGACAATTACATTTTGGCCAACGTCTGGAACCGGCATGGCGTACCTCCTGTGAAGGCACGTGCAGCTGCAACTGCATCTGCTTGTGCATGTGCATATAAATGTACATATACATGTCTGCCTGCATGCGGTAGTCACAACCTTATTGGAATCGACAGTAATTCCGTCAACATTTCCTTATAGGAGCGACAAATGAAAGAAACACAATAGAAATATTTTGAATGTGGAATTGCGACATAAAATGCAACTGGGGTAAAAGAAACAAAAAATATATATATATGTTGTTTTGAACACTCGTTTGTAACGTTGACCAACAAAACTTGCTGTATATGTTATGAGCCCTGTGGCTGCATCCATTTATATTCATGCATGCACGCACGCATACATGCGCTTAGTTTGCTGTGTGTTTCAGGTTTACAGCCGCAAGCTTAATGGAGCGGTCGATCGGGAAGGTCTATATAGAAGAGCATAATAATAATAATAATAATAATAATAATAATAATAATAATAATAATAATAATAATAATAATAATAATAATAATAATAATAGTCAAGGGAGAATTTTATTTGACAATTTGAAAAGTTGACAAACGTATTTTGGTTGACGTTTTTACCAATATCGACCGAGTTTTTGTATTAAAGTTGAAGATTGTCTCTTTTTTTAAAGTACAAATTAGTGTAGGAGCTATTGTTAAGAGTGGAAACTGTCAGAATCGTTTGCTTGACGTTTTCTATTATACAATTCTACAGAAATACGATTCTATAGAAATATCAGGCAACCGCTGGATTAGGAAACGCCATTATCTATTGTAAATACAGAGTGATGAATCACGATGATTGTAAGAGCTGTTAAAGTTGGCAAAGCCAAACTGGCAAAAGCCAAACTGAACAAAGTTCAAAAATTATCATAGTTTGGCTAGCTTAAGCTTTACGACCGTCAGTTTGACAGGTCCTTGGAGTTTATTTTGATAGCTAATCCCATATTGTAGGTATTTTGTTAGTGTATCGAATGGTTTCGTATACGAAATGTGCTCTACAAAACAGATAGCTAGCTAATATAGACTGGCCAATGCTCACAAGTTGTACTCTACAAAGCAAAGAGCCATGAGGCTGGGGAGTTTTATTCAAGTTGTATGTACGTTTTGTTTCAAGGTGTGTTCATTTTTGGTTAAACGAGACTCTTCTAGCACTATTATTGCCGCGGCTTTTAAAGTTGTGCTACCAATCAACAAACAATTGGATAAAAATAAAAAAAACCCACACATTATTCCAATGTTAACCTTGCCACTCGATAATATCGTTACCAAGTACCCTGATACTTTGTTTGGATATTAGGAATCAACCGTAATTGGTGCTAAAAGCCAAACAATAACTTTTACTTTGGCTATTATAATCAGTGCCTTGTCTGATTATATTTATATTATTTACCAATATATCATTATTATTGCTTTGCTTTGCTTTGACAAGTTGTGAAAATCCAATTTTTGCTTCAATGCGCCATGCCATGCCATGCCATGCCATTCCCACTGCAATTACATACATACTACTTCATCCTACTTGGCAGCACAGGCAGCAGCACCGCACCATCCATCATGCCATTCCCACTCCTCCTGCAACACTACTTCATCCTGCTTGGCAGTGCAGCGCATCCATCAATACTTTCCATCATGCCATGCTATGCTATGCTATGCTATGCTATGCCATGCCATGTCATGCCATGTCTCATCATATATATATATATCTTGATCAACACCTGCAGGGCGTCTCTTCTACTCTCTCTATCATTCTAGACTCCATCAAACAAACCCCGTTGCTTTCCAAATCCGTTTGGATACTATTCTGCCGCCTCATATTGCCAACTATGGAAAGTTTCATCGATATAAATAAAAAAGGGTAAATTGGTGGAGAAAAGCAAAAAAAAATAAAAAATAAAAAGTAAAATAAGAAAAGTATTGAACATGCATGCATGTGAATGCAGTATGTTGTTGCCCTTGTCTGCATGCATCCATATGCGGGGCCTTTGCTTTTCTTCCTCTTCTTCTTCCTCTTCTCTTCCTAAAATTAATTTGTTATAATTATTTCGTTACAATATTAACTATATCATTTATTCAACTCTCGCAACACTAAAATTATGAATAGAAAAACCAATTATTCAATTTGTTTCAATGCATGCGCCACACATATTATTGCATATTGTTGCATATACTCGCACCCACGCATGCATGCAACCACAGTGCCTCAAAGTTCAATGTGCTTCTCCTTATCTGCCCTGCAAACGACTAGCCAATTAAATAACAATTTGTTGTACCTTTTGTATTTTAGCGCTTTGAAAACTTTCCAAGTTTTCGGACCAGTATACGACAAGAGTTAATTATGCGCGTTTGTTCAGAAATTAATGTCAAAATCTTGACGTATGCATATCATACATTTACATTTACATCAACCCCGTAACGCAATGCACATACATGGTGCTCCGCACCACCCGCACGCACGCACACACACATGATGTAAACGCTCAAAGCAGGGTAATCAAAGTGTTATCAAATAACTGAATTATTGGTCATATTCAGCAATTCTCATAAGAGTATATTTAAATCATGTTACCCGGGTTTGTAGTTACTAATCAATTACACATATCGAGGGTGTAAACACCTACGGGAACACACCTGCGGGACCAACATGGTACCAACAATTTGCAACTATAGCAACCTGCAGTTTCACGGAGCAATTACCAAAAACGGAAAGTATGCAGTACGCAACCTTTGCAGTACCATGTGAACAAAACCTCCCTTTCTTTTGTTGGCATTTCCGCCAATCTGATTCGTACATTGTCATTTCAAAAAAGATGATGTCAAAGGCTACACGCTTAGCTCTCAGTAGTTGAATAGGTTTGTGATTGATTGCCTATTATAGTGTAGCTAGTGGGCGGAATGTACGGCTGGTTATGTTTCCGGAAGATTGTGCAGCCATTTTGACAAAACCGGAAACTGTTTGACGTGGGACGGTGCAAGGCTGCATCGCATTGCATTGCGTTGCATTGCCCACTCGTGCAGGCCGACGGTTCCTAAAACATTCTTGTACATAACTGGTGAGCAAACGGTGCGCATATATTCATACTATTGAGAAGAAAATTTTATGAATGAATGTTATTTCTTATTTCTTATTTCTTTTTCTCTTATTTCTTTATTTCTTTTTTTTTTGACCAACCAGTATATAGTTAAATATTTTTTCAAGGAAGAAAACCTCAATTCGTGTCCCACCGCGAGGTGCACACCCTGTATGCACGTCTGCATGCACCGAGAGCTCCAAGGAGATATTGCCACGGCCAAATTGCCTAATCTGGGAGCGACGGCTCTGGAACTGGTTTCTTTTGTAACATGACTGAGAACCAAATGGTAAGTCATGCAGGCTGCGTAACTATTTGATGTTTAGTTGCTTGGAAAAAGTTGTCCTAATAGGGAAACTGGACCAAGCAGGACGACATTGGACTTTACTTCTAGTCTGGCGGGGTTGCGCTTGGCTACAAGGGGGGTGGGGGCGCAGGCAAAAGGTGTACGTAGCCAGCTGCGGCCAGCCAGACTTAGACTTACCTACCATGCATGCTTGCATACCGTTCCTCCTGTCCTGCATGTAATTTTTTTGCATGTTGCATGTTGCATGTTGCATGTTGCATGCATGTGCATTCACCCCCAGGTTCGTAGTTGAGAAGAAGAGTTGATAAAACAGCACGAAGGAATAATTCAATTGTTAACAATTGTAAAGGTGAGACCAGAGTAGGGAAATCTAGAGGTTGTATAAATATTGATGAGAAGAAGTGAAGGTAAGCAGGGGAAGAGTGTGAGGATTAAAGAGTTGAGGGATCATATCATGTAGAGATATGCATGTTAGTTTTTGCAGATTCAAAGTATAAAACGCAGGCAAGTTGCCGTTGCGTTTTTTCGTTTGATTTTCGACAAATTGAAAGAGAGTTGAAATAATTGATAAAAAAGTGGTAAAATATTGAAGGGGCGTTGAAATAAAACGGTTGAGATTCGATAGTTTTAGATAATTTTGGATATTTTTAGATACTTTTAGATAAATTGGGATTATAAAGCATTGAATTTTTTGATAGAGAAGACGAAGATTATTAAACATTGTTATCAATAGTACCAATAATTAATATTACCAATATTACCAATATTAACAATATTACCAATAATAATAGTAATATCAATCATTAAAAGTTAACAGTATTTTTATAAACTGGTACCAATTATTTTTACCATCAATTGTCAATTATCATTGAATTTTTATCAATATTTACCATTGACTGTGAAATATTATTAGATTTTCATCGATTTTCATCAATTTTCAACAATTATTATCAATAACTATCAATTATATTGGGTTATGATCAATTATATCTAGTTATAATCAATTTTCATCAATTGTTATCAATTATATTGGGTTATGATCAACTATATCCAGTTATAATCGATTTTCATCAATTATTATCAATTATTATCAATTATTTTCAATTATTATCAATTATTATCATTTTTTATCAATTTTTATCAATTTTTACCAATAATTATCAATCATTATCAATTTTTACCAATAATTACCAATAATTTTCAACTTTTACCAATAATTACCAATTAAACAATTTCTACAAACATCAATCAAACACCAAATGACGGAACAAGGCAAAAGAATGCGCAAAGTTCTTCAACCAATACCATTAAATAATATTCAAACGGCACTGAAGACTAGATATGAATTGAAATTTCTCCAGCAGCCCAAGTTTGCACGAGAAAGTACCAAATCAAAACGGTTATTGCATCCACATCCAGTAGTGACGCTCAATGTATATGCCATGACAGCCAATGGCAAGTATGAGGATGTGACAAGTCACAACTTGTCGTTGTTTTTTCTAAAAGCAAGTGTAGTGGAGACGACACCAGAGCATGAGAAAGATAAGGAGGAGGACGTAGCACCAGAGCGGGTATTGGTAGGCAATAAAGTGATTAGTGGTTCTTTGTACAATGTTCCAGGGCATAATGATTTCAAGATTATCAATAGCAAGTATCATCATCGATACCGGCAGCAGCAGCAGCAGCAGCAGCAACAGCAGCAGCAGCAACAGCAGCAGGGTGTAGAAAATGAAGTTAGTGGCGAAAAGAATGGAGTAATTGTTTTTGTATTTAGTGATTTGGGGATTGTGAAACGCGGGAATTTCAAACTTCATTTTGAATTGTTCAAATATGAATGTTTTCAGTATGTTGTAGATGTAAAATTACCGCTGATTCTCAAGATTAATGGCATGTTTTCCAACGAGTTTAAAGTATACGGATCGCGTCAGTTTTATAAAAAGAATAACCAAGCAATGTTTGCCAAAGAATTGGAGTTGGAAAAGGACCGTTTATCAACAAATCGGACATTGTCATATTTGAAAAAGATTAAAGTGCTTCGAGATGTAGTTGATGATAACAAATTGACTCATTTTACTATGGAAACGTCGCCCAAACCGATAATTCCATTAAATAGAGGTTTAAATGGTCATCAATCAATTACTCAACCATCTCTTCATTTTTCTAATCCTCCATCAAATCCTGGTTGGCAACTTCCACCAATTTCCAGTTTTTCTGCCATTTCCAATTCAAATCTTGCCAATCCTTTAAATATTAACAATCCTTTAAATCTTCCCAACCAATTAAATCTCCCCAATTCTCTGAATCTCCCCAACCCTCCTCAATCTCCTTCCTTTGCAAACATGATCAATATTCTTGATCCCAAACAAAACTCGTATCGTATCCCACCGTCAAACAACTCTTCTAAAAATCTCAACCCTCATTTTGACAAAATCCCCTCCATAGCACCCAATCAGAAAAGCGGTGTCTTTTACACATTTGACTCTGTCTCCAATAGAAACAAGTCAACTAAACCTGACAGCAAAGGCTTTGCTGTACTTCATGTCAACTTAAACAAGAAAAACTTGCAAGTTGGTGAACCGATCCATGTTAATAAAGCTTACAGTAAAAGTGTAAAAAGTGACATTGGAAATATTAAAAGTCTAAATAGTTGTATCAATTTAAAATATTCTCCAAGCGCTGCAAAAAACTTTTCTACGGATCAAACAAACTTTTTCATTGAAAAATCTTCAAAAAATAATCAATCAAATGACAATTCAAATTTAAATAAATCAAGTCAAATTGATAATTTAAATAAATCAAATCAAATTGATAATTTAAATAAATCCCATCAAACTGATAATTTAAATCAAATTGATAAATTGAACAAAGCAAATCAAATTGATAAATTGAACAAATCAAGTCAAATTGATAATTCAATCAAATCTCCTAAAATTTCTTCAGATAATCAAAAACATCATAAACGAAGAAAAATTGATCCAAACAATAATCCAAACAATAATCCAACCTCTTCTAAAATCGCCAACGAAGAGCCTCAGCCTGCCGGTAATAAAATGAGCATCCAAAACCTCCTCACCACCTAAACTATTGTTAACCTATATAAATCTACTTTCAATTCTTTCTTCTCATCATATAATTTTGTATAATAATTATGACCTCATCACACTGAACCTTTCAGTAGTACTCACTTGCGTCAACACCCAACAATGCGGACCTTGTCGTCCTGGCATGCATAATGCAAATGCAAACCGCAACGCAGCGCAGCCCAGCCCAACAACAGTATCGCATCCCGTCTCTCAGTGTCCCACGCCGTCACCACCATCACTCCGGGGGTGACATTTTCCGAATATTTTAAATGTCTCCCTCGGTCTCTTGGTTGCTCTCTGCAAATCTTTAATGCAACGTAATGTAAAGAAACAATGCGGAGTTTGTCGTCCTGGCATGTATAATGCAAATGCAAACCACAACGCAACGCAGCGCAACAACAGTATCGTGTCTCTCAGTGTCCCACACCGCCGCCACCATCACTCCGGGGGTGACATTTTCCGAATATTTTAAATGTCTTCCTCGGTCTCTTGGTTGCTCTCTGCAAATCTTTAATGCAACGTAATGTAAAGAAACAATGCGGAGTTTGTCGTCCTGGCATGTATAATGCAAATGCAAACCACAACGCAACGCAGCGCAACAACAGTATCGTGTCTCTCAGTGTCCCACACCGCCGCCACCATCACTCCGGGGGTGACATTCTCCGAATATTTTAAATGTCTCCCTCGGTCTCTTGGTTGCTCAGTAATGCACTGCAATGCAGTGCACTGTAACGTAATGTAATGCAGCCCCCCTCCCTCCCCCTTGATCGTTGAATGTGTGTGCCATCAGGACGGGTCAGGTGCCCGCCTCGTCCGTTGTCTATGGTGCAGAATTGTGCATCTATTTCAGCTTTTGAATAAGACCGAATAGCTAATATCTATGCAAACAAGTTTGAATAAGATACATCAGAGAAATGTCATTAATGCCTAGTTTGGCCGCTTTTTTTGAGGCGCATTTCATTAATAAGCACGTCAAATGGATCTGGAAGATGTGAACGTAAAAAAGGCAAATACAATGAGCTTTTGTTGAAAACCGCTTGTGATTAGACATATTCAGCCATTTGAGTAGTCACAACAGTACGATTCGAGCCGTGTCTTTATGCTGACTATACATATACCTTCTCATCCTTGCTTTAGTCTGCGTGTATCATTATATACCTAATATATCTTGCTCATTGACGTTTTTGACGTTTCAACTGTATTATTACCAAACTGACAAGTTTCAAGGTCACACAAGGGAGACAAGTAGGTTGAGGCTTGTATCATTCATGATAATCACTCATACGCTTCTATTCTTACGATTTGTCTTGCTTAAATCAATAAAATACAATTTGCCCTGCCCTACTCCTGATGTATTATATGCAAGTATCATGTTCACTAGCATGTGATATATGTAAGTATCATGTGTTAGCCGCCTGTGCTATACCAACATGATACTTGCATAAATATATATTATATAAAGTACTATAGAGCTTAGCTTCTTCTTTCTCTTCTTTTAGAGCACTGACCACTGGCCCAGTGATTTCAACGGAAATCACTTCCCTATTTGTGCCTTTGTCCGTCCGATGGTTAATTAATATTGCCGGTGTTCTTGTTTTAAGGTTTCACAAATTCCTTCCAAAAAAACCGTTTCTTACGTCTTAAAGTGGACACTAAAGATATGGGTATTGCTTGTATTGGCCAATTGAGAAGCGAGTTGCAAGCGAATATTGTTGATCCGCTGCAGACTACTGTATCAGCAAACTGGCCTAGTGCTTTTGCTGAAACGATGGTATTCAATTGGTTACACAAGAGATGCGTTGATTAGCGAAGAATGCATGCACATCAAAACAAGAATCTAAATGGATCAAGGCGAAAAGAAGATGCAATGGACCAAAGCAAATGGATCAATAAGAATTTTGTCAGATTAACCAAGAATCAATTTTGTATCAATCAAGTATATGAGTTATAGATGCATGTTTGTGCATTGGGATGCATATTTACTATCGGTTTAAGTGCATGACGAACGGGGAGTCACGGGCAGCGCGCATGATAGTTGCAGAAAAGCAAGCTATTCCGGACTTAAGTGAGCGGAATTTTTTGATGGACTAAAACATGGGGCCTTTGCTGCACAAATCTTGCTGAATATGCGTTAGGTTGCATGGGCATGCATACCATTGCATATTTCAATATATATATATATATACGGTAAGATATAAGAGAAGTGAAGAGAATGGGAGATTTTGGGCAATTTTCATTGAGATAATAGTATTTGAGCAGAGATTTGCAGAGATTATGCCTTTAGTGGCAGATTTTGTGCCTTTGGGCCGGGTTTATTGCGCGGAAGGCGTCGAGTATGAGTTGAGTATAATACGGGAGCCGATTTCTGGGCGAGAATTCAGCAGTGTGAAGCGGTTGATTACGCCCCAGCCGGTATTGGCTTTGAAGGTGTTTTCGAGGCAGGCAGGTGTTGCTGTGGACATCACGACGCATGTTTTGGCGCAGTTTTTCGTCAAGGCCAGCGTGTATTGTGGGCAAACTGGCGCAGCAGAGGACCAGGGATTATTGTTTGGAGTGACAGCAGTGAGTGGCTGCTTGTACCAGATACCCTGTGAGGATACGAGCAGCACCGAGGGCGTTTTCGTGTTCCAGTTTAGCGATCTTGGGGTTATTAGAAGGGGGCTGTACCGGTTGATGTTTGATTTGTATAAATACGAAGGATACGGCTACTTGAGCTGCAGGCCGCCTGTTTTCAGCAAAATAGCCCTGATTGTTACAGCCAGAGACATGAAGATCCAGGGAATTAGGGAGTATTACAAGCACCAGGCGAAGACAGAGTACCAGCGACTTGTGCAGCGAAATTACTTGGAAATGCAGACTGACCAGCAAAAAATGAAGGTCTACAGGCATTTGGTGGGCATCAACATGCTAAAAGACGACTTGAAAGTTGCAGAATTGCTGCAAAAGGCTGAATTGCGGCCAAGTTTGGAAAATCTGCCAAGAAAGGCAAAAAGACCTACTGAAAGTGCTGGAAATAAGCGAAAAAAGACCAAATCTGACTGTAGTCACGCTGGCAGTGCTGCAGACCAGTCTTTGGACACCCTCTGCGCTTTTTCCGATGCCAGTAACCTTGTATGCTTTGATACCAGCTGGTTTAGTGGCTTGGACATGGAACTTGATCCTTTCACAATAGAAACAGCACCTGATCTGCTAGAAAACACACCAAAACCCGACTTCCTCACGCTCATAGCTGATTTAGAGCCTTTGGAATTTTATAACGACGCCTCAGCCAGACTCTCGTCAACATTCGAACTCATCAAAGAGGATACATACCTAAACTGGAACACCTTTTGAACGCTCCCAAACCAGCCGTTCTTACAATGCTACTTATCTCTCCTGCTGCCTATATCTACACATTTGGGTCCTTCCTTCTTGGGAAACTGATAAATTAAAGTGGAACCACACAGTCTCATAGATCCAAACCATAATTTATTCAAAGTTAGATTATCTGACACCACCACTGGCCTCCACGTCAATTTCCTCGTATCTTCCTGTATATGCATATACATGCATACACGCACATTACCTAACATAACCTTGCATATCACGAACGAAATGCAGCTACACTGGCGGGCTAAACACCGAGACGGTTGGATATAGTATAATATAGTATAGATAGAAGATTGCACCCAAAAGCATGGAAAGCAGCAAAATAAACAAAAACTACTATTTAAAAGCAAGAGTATAGTATAGCAGAACAACATGCCCTGCATTTGAAGCGTGAAATACCGTGGCAATAGTAATATAAAAGACGAAAATGAATAATAAGCAGAACTATAGTATAATATGGGGGTGCACCGACACTTATCAATGTGCGAGTAGCAAAAAATGAACAGTAAATTGATTGTAGTGCGACTAGCAGTTGTAGTTCTATTAGCAATTTATGCACAGTAAATTAATTGTAGTGCTATTAGCAATTTATGTGTGCATGGAAAAGTGTCAATGATTTTTGTATGGCGAGAAGGCAACAGTATAATAATGATTAACATGATTAATATTAAGACTCGTGATACTAAACATCATTAATACCAATTACATTTAGAACAACGAGGGCTATCGCAACTTTCGCAGTTGCTGCTGCTTTGATCGTTGACATTGTTGCATTGACAGCATCTCCAATAGTAAGGTTCGGACATTGGAAAGAGAAAAGTCGTAGCTTCGTTAAATCGTAAAAACTTGTCGTAAAAGAAGAGTAATGATATGAGCGTCAAGAGTTTGAGAGTTTCTAGACTATGAGTAGCTTCAAGCACTTGGATAATTCAGTCTATATGACGATTGGACAAGATGAGCGGCCAAGTTGGGCTGCAGTGAATTGGAGTTGTAAAGGAGCGTGGAAATAACTAACCAAAGGGGCAAAGGAAGGTGAGATTTATGGAAATGTAAAAGCAAACGAAGAAAAGTTGGGCCAGGGAAATTGGATTTGTTTTATAAAACCAAGGGAAGCAGACTAAAGAGGCAGAAAACAGTGAGAGTGAAAAAGTAAAAAAGTAAATCCAATTAGTCTCTCTTGGTCTAAAAGCGTAACGTAAAACAGGCAAAAAGGTTCAGAGACGGGAAGCAAGCTAAGAATGCCTGGAGAAGCTGGTAATAAACAATATCCTAGCATTTTCTGTACGCTTTTTCAAAGAAACCAACATGTGGTTGTGAATAAAGACTTTACAAATCCCTTTATTCCGCAAATTGAACACTCTACATTCTAAACAGTTACCATTCTTTTTAAAAGAAGAATTAATTATGATAAAATTGAAAAAAAAAAACCAAAAACTATAGAATCCATTCACACTTCTTGTCAAATATATAATAACTCATCAACTATCATCATAACGTCCTTTTGCCACTCGCCTATATCATCGAATATCAATCTCGTTGGCCTTCTGGAATGCTCCATTATGTCATGGTACGCATCGCTGCAGATGGTGGATGCAAGGTTATGCACTCCGTCACATGCACATGCGTCCCCGTGCAGGTTGCTCTTGCAAAAACACCGCACTTGGACAGTTGTAAGGATTAGTAGCGAAAGCCGGGTAGTGGGGCGGGTGCAGTCGAAGCAAGTCGGTTTCTGGCTAGCCAAAGAGTCGTACGATTTTACATGGTGTGGATATCCGGAGTAGAACACGGTGGCTTAATGTACGTATTTAAATCTGTTTTGCTGGGGCTCGTGCATAAATTCTTAGCATTTATATTGTATAAGCCTAGCAGAACAATAACGTCACTGCGCGTTTGTTCCCTGCGGGTAGAACGCATCCTCGCTATTACATGCCACGGAACTTACACCAATATAGCGTTCCGCTCCGAAACACCGGGTCATCCTTGCAACTTGGGGCTCATAATTGTTATCACCAGTTGGTAAGCTATAGTTTATTATCGAGTGTCAATATGGCTGTTTGCAGTTTTTGGGGCAAGTCTAGGGTGGAACCCCACCGGACTGTAATTCTTAGTATGTGAGATTTGAGTGCGTTCTCATATGGCCCTTTTTCCTGCAAATAGAAAGCAAATTTTGGTGATTAAAATGGATAGAAACAGAACATGTAGTTTTACCTGTAAAAACATGGTTAAAAATGGTTTGATTGAAAGTATGTTATTCAATATATTTTGATATTTTGATATTTTGATATTTTGATATTTTTGTCATTTGTTTATATAATTCTTTTCAGATAATGATGATTTGTCTCTTATTTTTATGCTACTCAATTTATAAGTGAACAGCTTTATGATTCTTTCTATTCGATTTGAATTTATTCTCTTGATAGTTGTTTTTTAAAAAAATAGTTTAGATCTTATTTGATGTCTGGCAATATTAATTTACTAGTGTTACTTTGTATCTTTTTTCTCGCTGCTTTCACGATGCTGACTTTACAGCAAATATAACTATTTGAAACACGACCTAGACCAAAGTCTAGCACTTACTTTCCATTTTGTTGAGAATATTATAATGACTGGACATGGTTGAGTTTTTCCCATTGGATTTTACCAAGTCTCTTTAGGTATAAAACGTATATACAGCACTAATATTTACTAGGCCTGAAATATAGATTATTACTAGTATAAATCATTCATATGGTTAACATGATGTCTTGTAGAAATCTACTATTGTCAAAACTCTACTACTGTCAGTTTTTAATCAAATTTGCTTTTTAAAAAGAATTGTATATTTAGAGCATCAAGTACAAATGAAAATAAGAAACACTTGTATGGTTTAATCGACTAAACACATACATAATTTTAAATGGTTATTCATTATAAAAAAATGGATAGAAGTCTGAAATAAAATCTCAAGCAAGGAGACCAATTTTAAACAGAACAGTAATCAATACTATACTACTTATTATATATATCCTGTTACTAGTTATAATAAATTCACTTGTGTAGTTGGTAAACGATAAAGTTTTTATTATATGAATGTCACATACTGTTGTTGCTACACTAAATAATGTTAAAGTTGATGATAATATCGTATATTCTATTGATGGGAGAATACCTATTAAAGAAAATGAGCCAATCATGAAAATAATCAATCTCGTTTGCCTTAAAAACACCATCAACAATTAATAATAAAACACCATCATAAAAACCCAATTTTATACTCAAAGCTTATCTAGATACGTATACCCCTAAAAGGTTTAATTACTAAACCAGTTTATACTTTTCTACGGTGTACCTGACTGAATTTATTAATGATTATCAATACGTTGGCAATAATAACAAACTTACGAAACTGATATATACTGGGCTTGAAATTATTATAACAAACTTCTATTTTACAAGGCTAAAGTGCTTGATTGGTCCCTCTATTCATTTCTCAATTGTTAGCAGGCATTGCCACTTTAATTTCCAAAGTTTTGTAATTTGAAAACTTTCAACAAATTTACCATTTAATACCATTATTTAAAACCATCATTTAATGGCATCATTCAATACTATTATTTAAAATCACTATTTAAAACCATCATTCAAAACCATCATTTAATACCATTATTTAAAACCATTATTCAATACCATCATTTAAAACCATCATTTAATACCATCAATCAGTACCATCATTTAGTACTATGCTGTTAGAACAATGGCTCCATGAATGTCAACAGTAACCATTGGGTAGGATTCATTTTTGAGGCTATTTAATGAAGCTGGAAAGCCATGAAACAAGCATGTTTCAGATGTTTGAGGTTGGCGGAGCTACAACGGTTTTCCAAACAAGTTGCGTAAGGCAGACTAACCACACTATTCTGGAAATAGCATATCAGGGTTGCCGAACTAAGCTAGTCTCAGAGACTATAGGATCCCTTTAATGTCAGTTACAAGCGGAAGGCTGTTTAAGGGGCTGCCCAACTGCGTAGGCTGTCAAACAATTCTCTGAGTTTGCAAGTATATTACAGACATACACTCAATACGGATACTGTATTGATACCCAAATAGGAAACTTGAACGTTAATGCCGTTTTTGGCTTTTTCCAGACAACGTAACTCCATATTTCGCTGTAATTAAATCAGATATATTACACCTTGCTTGAAACTCTGATAATTTGAATAATTCTCTTTAATAATTAGAAGAGCACTCTTTAGAATTGGTAATTATGACATTCCACCACACCCCATCGTCCTACACTCCTAACACATTCAGCCAATAGGAACAAATTCGTATCAGAACAAATAACACCCACTATAGTGTCTTATTAAAAGTCAAATAGACCAGTTTTAGCGGATAGGCACAACTTATGGGTGCGTCTGAACAATGCAGCAGGGTGCATCAACATGCATATAGACTGGATATTTAATAGTGTATTCTGATTCTTTATATTGTTTGAAAGTACGTTAAAAATGTTTATTTTTATCAAGTAATGGAGCTAATTTTTTTCTTTCTTTGCTACGAGCTTGTTGGCTTTGAAAGTACAAGATATTAAAGCAAAAAATTCACAATTATTTAAATCATTCGTAATATGTAACAGGCGCTCTGGCCTCAGTTTTGGCGAATCAATTGGGTAATGTCGCTGCAATCATTTCCCCGGTTTTTTTCTGTAAGCAAACTTTATTGCCAGCAACATTTGGTGCTGATCTTGGTTGAGATTTACCATTGTATCACGATATGTGCAAACTTTGTGCGTTTTTGCCAGAAAAGTTTTTGCATTTTACAATATCCTACGGTTTTGCAAAGAAAAATCATGAAATATCAATTGTAAACACGTTATTCATCAAAATACCATCTAATAATAGACAGCCAATGCAGCCGATAACCATTTAGCACACATTTAACCGGACAAATCTCTGAGCAGAACAATTTGGTTATAAAACGTTTTGCATGATCAAAAAGGGTTGTAATTCCAGCCCAAAAACCGCTAGCGCGCTCAGCCTTTTGCATCAATACAGCAAACATCACTGATCAATGTGGTAATAGGTGGATAAAGCTACATTTCAGGTTTAGACCTAGTTTATAGCACCATAGACCTTTGCAAATCAGCAAGTTACCCGCCCGAGTATGCCTTATCGAGCAATGCAAACGTCCGAAAATGTCGATGGGGGTCTGCATGTGCATTGTCTGTGGGTCTGCACGAATCACTTAGCGTGGATTGCAGACAATGGACGCACCCGAGGAGTGGATAATCTGCATATGTTAAAACCTATGAGCTATTGATGGAAAACAACTGAATGCCACGAAACACTCGCAAAACATTCTGTATTGATTTTTACAGCGACCAGACCAGCACCAAAGATGAATGAACAGAAGAAGGAGACAGGGAGTCCTGCCTACCTAAACAAGTATTAGAGTTTTTTTTTTGTTTTTTTTTTTTTGCACCTGCAGCCAGGTACATGCAGGCGCATAATACGCATACGCATGCATGGGACGCAGTTACAAGTTTTAGCATGATTATTGGGCATGTCGCAGCATGGAGCTAGCACATTATGATGAAACCAGCTAAATGTCTAACATGGTGTATCCAGAGATTGCAATGTTCCAGTATATATATTGATTATGAGGCCTGTTGCCGGAAGATTTCCAAGGGCCAATCTTGTTGGGGAATTCTGACCATTTCAAGCATTGATTGTGTTGTGCAGCAATACACCCAAGCGTTTTGATAAAAGTTGAGATTGAAAGGTGTATGCAGCGTAATCTTTGGTACTGAAAGAATAACAAAGTCAATCAATTGGCCATGAATCTTCAATTGGTATTGATATCTTGCTGTTTTCTCATGCTCTCGGGAGCAGCTTCTACTGAAGCATCTGAGACTAAAGCAGTGGGCCATACAGAGACGTCAAAAGCAGCTACAAATGAAAAAACAGAAACAGCTTTTCAATCAACAAAGGCAGCTACTCAATCGACTGAAAATGGTGTCAAATCTACTAGTATTGTTGAGACAAGTTCTAATAAACCTGCTACTACGAGTTCTGAAAAGCATACTATTGAAACCAGTTCTTCTCTGTTTGCCAATACTGTTCAATCAACAAATACTGTTAAACCATCAAGTAGTGCTCAATCAACAAATACTGTTAAACCATCAAGTAGTGCTCAACCAACAAGTACTGTTAAACCAACAAGTACTACTCAATTGACTAATACTGCTCAATCTTCTAAAGTTGAACAAACTACTGCTCAATCTTCTAAAGTTGAACAAACTACTGCTCAATCTTCTAAAATTGAACCTTCTACTACTCAATCTTCCAAAGTTGAACCTTCTACTACTCAATCTTCCAAAGTTTTTCAAAATACTGTTGAATCATCCACTTCTAAACCAAGCAGCACCCAACCAACTAGTGCTACATTATCCACTAGTCAATCAAATGCTGTTACCAATCCTACTTCGACTTCTCAATACTCTTCTACATCAGCCCAGAGTTCTCAAAGTGCACCAACTACTAGCACTGGTCAATCACAGAGCACACAATGGCCAAACCAACAAAGTACTACTAGTTTTAACGGTGAATCTTCAAACACTTTTAATCCATCTAGCACTGGGTTTTCTAGCAGTACTGGAATCGCTCAAAGTCTGTCTCTGAGCTCAGGACTTGGTTTTCCAGGAAAAGTGACTTCAGCTATTGGTAATCTCTTTGGAAAAAGTAGTCTGACCATTTCTCAAACCACCAATTGGCCTGGATTCTCAAGTAGTACTACTCAAACTCCATCTTCTAGTTGGAATGATTTTTTCAAAGGATCAAGCACAGGATCAAGTACAGGATCAAGTACTGAACAGCCAAATACATTTTTTAATCCTTCGGGCACAAGTTTTACCAATTGGAATGGACAGCCTACAAGTTCTAATGCTTGGAATGGACAACCAACTAGTTCTAATGCTTGGAATGGACAACCAACTAGTTCTAATGCTTGGAATGGACAACCAACAAGTTTTACCAATTGGAATGGACAACCTACAAGTTCTAATGCTTGGAATGGACAGCCTACAAGTTCTAATGCCTTTTGGAATGGACAACCAACTAGTTCTAATGCCTTTTGGAATGGACAACCAACTAGTTCTAATGCCTTTTGGAATGATAAATCATCTACTCAAGGCTGGAGTAGTGATAAACCATTGTTTAGTGACCCATTTGGCCCTACACAATCATATGATTCTGTCATCAGTTCTCAAACAGGAAATCAACCACCATTTCCTGATCAAAACTCAAAATGGACAGGTTGGCCAGATTGGAATAAACATACTAGTTTTCATGAAATGCCTAGTGTTTCTCATGATGGATTTCCTACAAGTGGTCCTGAAAGTGGATTTCCAACATTTCATTCAGAACCATTCCATTCAGAACCATTCCATTCGGAGCCATTACCAACATTCCATTCTGATAATCATTTCACAAATGAGCATTCTGAACAAATCCCTTCAATCAACAGCAACATTCCAAGCCCAACATCGTGGACTCCTACGATTCCTACTTCTGAACATTTGCCTAGTATTCATTCTGAACCACCTTTCAGTGTCAATGCTCCAAGTGTTTCTGACAAACCTGCCGCTTCAACTTCTTCAAGTGCTTCTGAGAACATTTGGACTGGTGTGACTTCTGAAACTGCTATTTCTAGTGTAAAAAGTGATGCTGTCTCTGAGACTGCCAAACCAGCTATCCAAGAAACATATTCTTCAGCTGCCCAAGCAGTTTCATCTGTTGCTTCTCACTCTGTACAAAGTTTACAATCTGCTGTCAGTTCTGTCCAATCAATTGGCCAATCAATTGGTTCAATTCAAAATGGAGCAACTTCTGGCCAATCAGTTGGCCAATCAATTGATTCAATTCAAAATGGAGCAACTTCTAGCCATTTTGATAATTCAATTCAAACCACCAATTCTGCACAACCAACTCCTAGCTCCATTGTGATATTCTCACCTAGTTCTGGCAGCTATGTTGCCAGCACAGTGGCAGCATCTGCTTTGAGTGCATCCCATGAGGCCTCAGAAGCTTCTCAAGTGAGTGGAACCAACATACACCAGTCTACAGTTGCCTCAGCCACTAGCAATTGGGTTCCAAGCACTCTCCAGACAGCCACATTGAGCCAGCTTGCTTCTGCAACGTCTGCAACGTCTGAAACAGCTGTGAAAGCTTCCTCGTCGTCGGCAAAGGCATCTGCCACGTCATCTGCCCCAGAATTGCCCAATGCCATCACTCCTGCTACGGAAACGCCGCTCAAACAAAACTACACCATCATCACCATCGGTTTCAAAGCTGGCTTGAACTACCCGTTTGTCGTGGACCACACATTGGCCTCTGCACAGGTGTTCCAGTACTTGCCAAAGACGTTGACCTACATCTTTGACCATGATGATGACGCAGTGGCAGTCAAGCAGTTGGTTCCGTTCCAGTCGTCCTCTTTGGACTACATTGTCACTGTGGCCGAGGTCTACTTCCCTAAAGACTGGGTTTCTGCATTGAACGAGTCCATTCAAACCAGCTATTCCAACTTCTACTTCAACACCGACCCTACAGAAAACGCCTTGGCCCAGTTGGTTGACACCAACATCCCCTTGGTTGGTCTCGAATCCGGTGCTGCTGTGGCAACTGCGCCTAATCCTACAAACTCGCCTGCTGCAAATGCTGCCCAGACCCCTGTGGCCCAGGGCTTGGCCAACCCTAGCTTTGGTTCCGTTGACTCCCAGCCTACTCAGAAATCAACCAATCCTAAATTGAAGTATGTCGGCACCTTTTCTGGCGTCTCCGCCACAGTCTACATCAGTGTTTTGTTGGTGGGCTTCAGATACTACAAACAAAAGAAAGGCTTACACTTTGCTTCTGACAAAAACGGTAACATTCTCTTGCCTATTGCAGAGCGTGGCACTATTGCTTCTGAAAAAGAACATGTGCCTCAGGTCTTGCTAAACCCTGAGTACCAGGACCCTGCCTTGCAAAGAAGAATGTCCTACCAATCCATGAATTCCTTTGCCATCGGTATGGATGACCAAAACTCCCCTGATTTCGACATGTTCAGTGTCAACCAAGTCGATTCCATGGATGATACATTGGAACAAGTCGAATCCATCATCCCTACAATGTCTAATCCTACTTCTGTTCGTGATTGGTTCTGATCTCTTAATACCCTAAACCTTGCCCTTGTTTTTTTCCTCTTTCTCTTTTTATCCTTTTTGCTTTTCCTATTTTACTGTCTTCTTTGTTCAATTCGCTTTTTTATCCTTCTTATTTATACTATAGCCTGCTATACTTCAAACTAGAGTTTCGCTTAAAGTTTCTTAGGCGGAAAAATACACGTTTTCTAGAGTTAGCTGTTTGTAAATCACTAATTGTTACCATTTCAATATTGCTAAACTTTTGCTCTTCATGTTGAAAAGCTGCATGTTGGGTATATGTTTTTTTTTCCGTCATATGACATGTACATATGGAGTATGACTGTTGCATATTACTGCGTGTATATACAGCTGGCGTAGCTATATTGCTATACAATAGTATCATATATTTCAAGCCCTGTGGCATATTACTCAACCTTTAGTTACTCTACGGGGTTTTTCTTTTGGGTTTATCTGGCCTAGATATTGTATTTTACATTATCCTACACAATATCTTACATACCCTTCTTTTGATCTTAAAGAAGCAATATAGTTGATACAACTGTAAGCTACTAATGCTTTTCGTATGCCTTATAGATATTGTATTAAATGTGTATTGCTGTTTACTGTGGCTGTTTTCGGACTCGTTCAGGAGGCTGTTTGGAAGCCCTTGGAAACTTTATAGAAGATTCTAAGCTGTTTGCATGTAAGCATGTTGTCATTGAGCCAATGTATTAATCAACATTGCCAAAACAGAACCTTGCTACCTGCTCTCACAACCTTTGTAGTTTGCTGGCACCATTACAGGTACTTGACATGGACAACACTATGGTCTGCCTTGCTGGGGTTGCGGTGTAGAACCTTAGTATATACGAAGATTGCTATATTCTATTGTATAAAAATGCAGTAAGCGTTCATGGCAACAAGTTGATATTTAAATCTTTTAGCAGATATGAGACTGTATTTCACAATCAATTTATTCAGATATTCAACATTACGCCTGTTCTCAACAAGCCGTATTACCAGAATGCCTTCGAACGTTGCTCCACATCCAATTCCTCATTTCAAATTGAACACAGGTGCCAATATCCCTTCAGTGGGACTCGGCACCTTTGATTTGGTTGACAAGGATGAGGTCCGCGAGTCTGTTTTACTGGCCATCAAGGTCGGTTACCGCCATTTTGACTGTGCTGATTGGTATAGATCAGAAGTCCAGCTCGGTGAAGCTATCCGAGAGGCAATCAGCCAGGGCCTCGTCAAAAGAGAAGATCTATTCATCACGACCAAAGTCTGGAACGACCAGCAACGTTTTGCCGATTTGTCTTTGGAGAAATCGTTGCGCAAGTTGGGTCTTGATTATGTAGATTTGTTCTTGATCCACTGGCCTATTGCATTCAAACAAAACTTTGATGACAACAACAATTTGATCTCACATCCTACCGAGGAGGATTTCAAAAAGTACGACATTTACGACTACGACTGGAATTTTGTGAAGACATGGAAACTTTTGGAGAAAGTCTACAATTCAGGAAAAGCCAAAGCTATTGGTGTGTCTAATTTCAGCCAGGGCAAATTGGACATTATCTTGAAAAATGCCAAGGTTAAACCAGCTGTCAACCAAATACAAATCAACCCTTACAACCCAAGCTTTGATTTGGTGGAATACTCGCAAAAAAATGGTCTTGTGGTTGAAGGATACTCCCCTTTTGGATCCTTGGATTTGAACATTTTGGAGGACGAGAACATCCAGAAGTGGGCTAAGAAGAAACAAGTTTCCCCAGGCGCTCTTGTCTTGAGTTGGATGGTCTCAAGGGGTATTGTAGCATTGGCCAAATCCAGCAAAACTGACCGTGTTGAGTCCAACTTCAACATCATCAAACTTTCTCAAGAAGACGTCGACTTCATGAACTCCATTGCTGACAAGAAACAAGGCGGCTCTAAAAGAACAGGCAGTAGTGTCTGGGTTCCTAAAGGTCTTTTTGACGACTCGGATTTGGAAAATTGGAATTTTGACGATGTCGACATCGACTCATGGGTTAAATAGATTACTTAATGTGACATAGTGTCGAATTTATGTTTTAGTGTTGTTAGTATTTGGTAAGATGGCAATTGTCATACCGACTTGATCTGGTAGTTTCTGTTTTTGTCTATTCTCAAATATTGGAATTTACATCATCTCTGCTTTTAAATAGTTTCAACAATACAAATTTTGGGCCCTACTACAGCCCTTCGTATGTATGGCAAATGTTTTATTAAAAAAACAACCAATCAAAAGAATAAAAAATTTACTCAACTTGGCTATTCTCTTATCTGAAGCTTTTATTGCAGTCCAGGCAGTTTTTTTTTGAACAATCAAACTCTCAATATAGCCGAAAAAAATCAAAATTTCTTTATATACCAATAAAACCATAAAACCAACGTTTATCTCGAAATAATTCATTGAAATATCAAAATTGTTGCTAATTCGGTCGCTTGTACGAATTGAACCTTGTGTTTCGCCAACTGAGCGGTAAAAAAAAACCAAACCATGGCACATAACGCACCCGATTGGGCCACATTTGGTATATAGTCTCCTGGTCTCAGATATCCCAGAATTTTTCAACTCTGAAAAGAGTTTGGGCAGGCTATATGTTCTATAGTCTTCTAAAATGTATTCTTTACAAAGTGTTTATTATTTTCGGGAAATAATTATAATGTAGCGATTGTTTAGAAGATTTCAAAAACTTTTCTTTGCCATGCCTAGGTTTCTAAATGGTTTTATCGTTATAGTTGTAACAGTTTTGTTGGGTATCATGTCACTCGCTAAGGGTATTAACTAATCAAGCAAGAGAGTTACATATGCTAAATTTGGCAGCGTGACATGCCAGCTTACATAGCAGCACTTTAGTGAAATGACTGGTAGCACGTATTACAACAGGATACAACAATATAAAACGCAAATGTATTACAACAAACTAACTAGCAAACAAGTTCTTTGCAATGTTCCACTTTTTCTTCAATTCTTCGTGCTCCTGTTTGACAGCATCCAACTCCTTTCGACTATCTTTGTATTGTCTTTCCAAGGTGTTCAACTGTTCTTCCAAGAATCTGTTAGCCTCCATGACTTCCAAGTTACGTTCCATGGTTCTTCTGATTTCCTCTTCAATGTCGACTTTGCTTTGTTTGATATCTTCTATCGGGAGCTCTTCTGCTGCCTGTGGGTTTTGTTCGATTTCTTTCAATTGGGCTTCTTGCTCCAATTCCAACTCTTTAATTTTCTCCTCCAATTGCAGGACTTCCTGTTTCAAATCACTATTTTCATCTTCCAAGTTTGCTAGGTTGACTTTTCCTTGGATCATTTCGTTCGCTACTTCAACGTGTTCTTTATTTAGTACAGCGTAGGACTGTTCGAGTTTCCGGATTTCTCTGGTCAACTGGGCGTTTTTAGTTCTCAAAGTTTCCATTTCTTCCTCGCGTTCTTTTTCCAACTTGTGTATTTCTTGGAATTCAGTGGCATACTTTTTTAATGTGAGAGGCACGATTTTGATCTTCATGGCGTCTTGCACCAATTCATCTACTCTGTACAGAGATTCTGTGCTGGACATGAAGGAGAATGGGTTTAAATCTGCTATGCCTTGGTCGTTCACAAGATAATAATCGAACAATTTATCTTTCAAAAACTCCAACAATTGGTCAAAATTACAGGTTAACAACTTGTCTTGGTTTTTCATCATCAAGGCCAAAGCAAACTTCAAGCTGGCCTCTCTGCCCTCGGCAACGATGACGTCGAAGATTCGGATGACAATGGCGAGTGGAAACTTGTAGGCAAACATGGTCAAGAACCATTGCGAAGCATACATGGAAGAGCGAATGCCTTGTCTCATTATATGGAGATACAACTTTGGACACAAGTCTTCCAATAAGCGTTCAAATTGATACAAGATCAAATGAAGCCCCGGCATTTCTGGGAGATACAAGTCGCGCAAATTGTAGCTTTTCATCAACTTGGCCAAAGCACAGAACGCCTCGCTTTCGTTCATGTTCATCAATAATGGAACAGCTACAAACGCCATTCCTTGAGTGTATCCTACTTCTGTGTCGTACAAGGAATATGCCTTGATGATGTTATACAAGCTTTCTGACTTGTCTGCCATGCTGGCCTCGGAAACAAACCTTGTTCTTGCCAAGTCTTTTTTGATCTGCTTCTCATGAGGACTAGCCACTGTGACTTTGGAAGAGTACAAATCCTCCATACTGAACGATTTGGAATCCAACACAAGCTGCCATACCAAGCCCTTGAGCTTGGTTGGTATGCCATTAGTGAGTTCCTGATAAAGTCTGATTGGTTCGTTTACTACTACAGCATGATAATCGTTTACTACTTGTGACCAAAAGTCCCAGTCTATATACTCAGTAGGCTGTTGATCGGTTTTTTCCATGTTCTTTCTGAACTCATTGAACAATCCTTTCAAAGTGCCTGCACTTGTTTTGATTTGCTCTTGTTCCTTTGCTGTAAGACCTTTAAAAAGCTCCGTGTTCTCCTCTGCTCTGGTCACCATCAATTTAAAGCTTATAATCTCGCCTTGCTCGTTCAGAAAAGCAAAATCGTTCTTGGATTGCTTTGAAACAACCAGAGTAGATGATTTCCGTCTACTGAACCAACTGCCGATTCCACTACTCTTTTTAGGTGCTAAACTCAGAGTCTCGCTCTTGGATATTTCGCTCTTGGATATCTCACTATACGAGTCTTTTTTCGACACGTCTTCTTTCGATAATCCGTCTAAATTGATCTCTTGCATGTCATCGTCGTAAACTCCTTCCTGATTCGAGAGACTTAGACTACTTTTGGAGAAACCACGCTCAGTGCCATAAAGACGCTCACCAACAAACTCATCCTTTGTCAACGGAGTCTTGTCAGCATCTGAAAACTCGTCGTCATCTTTCAAACTGTCTTTATATTCTGATTTGAGAGATTTGAGCTTTGCATCCACCCTGTTCAACAAATCCTGATCGTCTGAAAACTCGTCGTCCGACGACGAAACGCTTTTGCCATTCTCTTTCATCATTAAGGGCGTCTTTCCCTTATTAACTAATGTAATATTATCGGTTTCAAGATCCGCTTTTGCCATAATATATATATTAGCGCGATAACACCCTGTACAAGTAATCCGAGCTCTGAATTGCTACAAATAACAACTAGTTTAATGTCACCTTATCCCAATCGAAAAATTATCTCAACCAACAAATCAATTTTATCTATTATCCATCCATTAACAAACACATCATCGTAACAACTGATCAATGGATCCACCTTGCACTATTACCTTAATATACCAGTGGTTCATAACCGTATCCATTATTAAGGTATGGCAGGTATCAGTTTACCGTAGTATATGATAAATAATAGAGTAGTGTTTTTTTAGGATATAGATTATCAGGTTATGATCCATTTTAGTATTGTAGTAGGACTAGAATTTAGAATGAAATTCACTAGGTAATGATACAGTTGCTGCACTTTGTCATCGTTTTTACTAGGCTTTCCTAATTGAATTTTACCAAGTTTCTTTAGATATAATATAGCGCGTATAAAATGTACTGAGCTCGATATTTATGCTATTATTATGATATATTAACCGGTTTATTTCGTAGATACAAGCTTTATATTGATTTTCAAAGTATGTAGTATAATTGATCAACTGAAAATGTTTATAAAATACTAGAAACTCTGAAAACCCGATGGCCCAGTGGTCTATCATGAATATTATGCCCAATTCGTCTCCCCATACTGCTTCCTTCAACACTGTTGTGCATTTACCAATCACAGACTTTTTGAGTATTTTAAATATATATTTTAGAATAAATTACTTTGATGCATCAAGAATTGAACAAAGAACTGTTTCAATATTTGAATGGTTGTCTAGTATGATCTGTGCCAACTTTCAAGGGTATAAGATGCTTTTAATTCGCAAATAAATAGTTAACCATACATTTACATGACAAATATAAACAAATTTGATTTACTAATCTTCCTTGCCTTTTTATATTCTAAAAACCAATTTAACTTGAGAAGGAGATTTTTCTTCAGAAATTATCAATTTCTGCTTCTAACTAGTTTTATTATAAATCTTTGCATGTTAGGATTAATAAATTGGAATTAGTTGTGACATGAAGTGGTGAAATTACTGGATTTCTTGAAATATAGCCGCTGGGCCGGATGGTTCAGTACTTTCGGAAAAGAGAAAAGACCTAACAGGCTCAAGAGCGAGCAGATTATAATGATTTAGACATTATTGGGTAAGCCTCAGTGGGGAAGACCCAATAACTTCTGGTCATTATAGTTTTCTTCTTCAATAAACTGGAAAATAAGCATTATTGGCGTAGGCCATGCTTCAAACAGTTACACTTGCCTGCAAAATCACATTCAACGTGGTAAGAAATGTTCGTGTTGGGAATCGAACCCGTGTTCCTGTTAGGTCTTTTTTCTCTTCTCCAAAAGCATTAACAACTGAGCCATGGGGCCCAGTGGTCAACACATTCATAATAACGTTAATAATAAAACTACATTACCTTTACTAATTACCCAAAATGAATCCTCGGATCCTATGGAATCCAATATATCAGTCATTACTCACTTATTCTGTAGTAAATCAATATAAAAATTTCATAGAATATCCATAGTAGTATGTGCGCTTAGCAAATTACGCACATTTTTCAGTGCAAATTTTCCAGTAGTATAACAGTGAAAAGTTGATGATTATATGCAAAAACAATTATTATATTGCTATATAGCTTGTATTAGGAATAAAATAGAAGGGTTGACATAGCGAAAATTGATACAAAATGTCGACGACAGTGGAGAAGATCAAGTCCATCGAGGAGGAGATGGCAAAGACCCAAAAGAACAAAAATACCGAGTTTCATTTGGGTCAGTTAAAGAGTAAATTGGCCAAGTTACGGCGAGAGCTTTTGATGCCATCTGGAGGAGGTGGAGGAGGCGGCGAAGGGTTTGATGTTGCAAGAACAGGCACAGCAACGGTTGGGTTTGTTGGGTATCCGTCTGTAGGAAAGTCTACGTTGTTATCGAAACTCACAGGAACACATTCTGAGGCTGCTAGTTATGAGTTCACCACATTGACGACGGTTCCAGGCACCATCAAGTATAAGGGAGCCAAGATCCAGATGTTGGATCTTCCGGGGATCATTGAGGGAGCCAAGGACGGTAAAGGAAGAGGTAAGCAAGTATTGGCAGTGACTCGTAGTTGCGACTTGTTATTTATTGTATTGGATGTCAACAAGCCGTTGAAACACAAACAATCGATTGAATACGAGTTGGAAGGGTTTGGCATCAAGATCAACAAGGAGCCACCAGACATTTTGCTCAAAAAGAAAGAAAAAGGAGGCGTGAACATCACCAACACGGTACCACTTTCTAGATTATCCAAAGACGAGATCAGGGCCGTCATGTCAGAGTATCGGTTGAATTCTGCAGACATCCAGTTTAGATGTGATGCCACAGTCGACGATTTAATTGACGTCATCGAGGCAAAGAACAGAAGATACATCCCAGCAATCTACGTGTTGAACAAGATTGACTCTTTTTCCATAGAAGAATTGGAATTAATGTACAAGATCCCAAACGCGGTCCCAATATCATCTGGCCAGGGCTGGAACTTGGACGATTTGTTAGAGATGATGTGGGATAGATTGCAATTGGTCCGGGTCTACACCAAACCAAAAGGAAAACTTCCCGACTTTGACGAGCCAATTGTCTTGAAAAACGGCAAATGCTCTGTCAAAGACTTTTGTAACAGTATCCACAAGAGTTTGGTTGATGATTTCAAGACCGCCATGGTCTTTGGTGCTAGTGTCAAACATCAGCCGCAGTATGTTGGCTTGTCCCATGTTTTACAGGATGAGGATGTTGTCACCATCTTGAAAAAGTAGGTTTACTTGTGTTGTGTTTGATATTGTGTGGTTAGCAAATGTAAATTATAGATGTTGACTATAAGTGGTCGTTGTTAATGAATATATGTTATTATAACAATTAATGTAATAAAAAATAGGATTATTATTATTATAACAAGGTAAAACAAATAAGATTATTATTATTGCAACAATTAATGTAAAAAAAATAAGATTATTATTATTATTATAACAATTAATGTAAAAAAAAATAAGATTATTATTATTATAACAATTAATGTAAAAAAATAAGATTATTATTAGTATAACAATTAATGTAATAAAAAATAGGATTATTATTATTATAGCAATGTAAGAGTTAATGGCCGGTGGGCAGGATAGATTAACGACCAGCACTCTGGGCAATAAGAAAAGACCTGACAGAACAGTTTAACCACTAATACTCTCAAAAACGACCTAACAGGCCCAAGGCTGAGTCGATTGTGATTAAGAGGACATTATTGGGTTTTTTTGCTCAATCTTATCAACACCCTTTAGACATAACGTGTATATGCCAAATGGATATTTACTGGGCTCGAAATATATGATAGAATTATAATTATGAAAATGGAATATTATATCGTTGTTGGTAAAAATTCTATATGCTTTTAGCCCCATGGGTTGATTGAATAGATACATTAAACCGCTTATTCTATGTTTGCACCATCTACTGTTGCAAGCCTTGTTCTTTTGACCAACCCTTATGGACTAGACTTACCTACGGGTACTTGGTTAGTGCCAATTTCCCATTATGGAGCTACTCATCCGTGTTTAGGTAGTCGTCTGGAACATTTGAGCTCCTTTCACTTACATTACTGTTTTGACCACTATTCAAGACTCTATTTCCTCCTTTTTTAGACTTTTCTATTCTTTTTTAATCAGTTATTATGCCCACTTTCATTATGTCGGCTCCAAAAAATATCAATCCATCTTTTAAATTACTTACAATTGTTTTATCATTATTCAATTCTAATCCACATTTTTGTTTTTATCTTTTCAGCTTCTTGCTTATTATTTCATAACCACATTGCAGCTGTATCATTGAATAGCAAACTTTTATTCTACTTTTACAATTAAGAAGTCCAATTTTTTTTTGATTTTTCATTATTCACAATTAAGTAGTCCTATTAATTTTTTTCATTATTCAGTCAATTCTCGCTTTTATCACTTCTTCACTATTCACTTTAATTCTTCACTACACAGTCAATCCTCACCATCATCAATTTTATTCTTCACCATTCACTCTATCCTTACCAAATTGTTTGAACATTATCGCCAACTTTATCTTCATTCTCCACTAAAGCCTGTAATTATTTACTTTTTCTCCACTTTCAAATCTCACTTTATTAAAAAGACAAACAACAAAAAAACACTACTTTAAACAATTTCTAATCTTGTTTATTGAAAGTATTATAAAGGGATTTTTATTTTCTAGAATTATCATCCCAGACTATACACCATTTTCCAATAAAAACTACCAAAATCACACATTCCAGGCTGCAATGATAAAACTCAAAAAGAAGGCCAATTTGAAGCTTGGGTTTTCAAAAAACAAGGTTTTCAAATTAAGTCTCAGAGCTCCAAAGTTTACAATGCCATCCCAAGGAACGTGGATAATGCCTCTGTTTTCCAAGAATTGCAATGAGAGAAAACTGGTGAACGAGATGGCTGCTAACACATAACTAAGTTTGCCAATAACAATTCCCAAGAAAAGACCAAAAATAGACCCATAGGTCAAGTCCTCGTAGCTCAAGTTCTTTTTCACCTGATTTTTCTGTCTTTGGATCTCGTCAGGGTTCCCCGGGATGTTGTGATACACCCCAATTGGTGGGTTTTTGGAAATGTAAGCAGCATCGTTTTGAATTGCTGAGGTGGACAAGTAAACACCTGTAGAGGCACCTATGAACAATCCCAATTTGGATAGTCTTGATGCAGGGCTGGCTTTCAAAGCAATTGGCTGAACCCTTGCATGAAACTTTGGGCCAGATTTCGAAAATTGGTTAAAGATAAACGGTTTACTGCTAAAAAGTCGTCTTGAAGCACTCGTTGGTCGTAATCCTAAGCGAGCAAACGATGTTGAAGACGTGCGAACCACCAGCGATAAAAGACCGATTTGGTTGAACATTGTTGATTTATCAAAACAGTTCAATGAATATTTCTAGATTTCGATACACTTTAATTTCAGATACCAGCTAATTCTTTTCAATTTGCTGTTCAAACTGCTCAATTTAAACACCTGTTTGCTCTTGTCCATCATCCAGTTGGTGATGCTCGTCTCATCGCCAAAGTTGCTCATCTGCATCTGTATGCATGCGGGCTGTGTTTTGCTGTGGGTGGTGCATCATGGTGCATATTGAATAGCTATTCGGTGGATGTTGACTATTATTATTATATAATAAATGCAATTAATACTAAGAAAGTTGGTCCGAACGGTTATTAAAATGTAGAGGTTACAAGTCTTTTTGTATAGAAGGTTTGTTGGTGCGACGTTTTATTGGTCCAACATTATTTATGGATGTTAATGGGCTTTACCAAGTCCCTTAGACATAACACGTATATACGAACTGATACGTACAGGGCTTGGAATATTGATAATAATAATAATGATGTATGCTATTATTAAGCGATCTAGTAAGCTGAATCTTGATGAAATGACAGAAAAGACGTAACGTCTACAGAAAATTAATAAAGCGCTTTCAACACCTCCATATTCAAAGTGTCCTGGTCCAAGTAATAAGACAGACTTGTTATTGACATACATTGACTATTATAATTTAAAATAGCACCATCACCCTCTACAAACATATAAATCTAGTTGATTAATTTTTATCTAAATTATTCTGTAGCCACTGGGCCATTTGGCTCAGTAGTCAGAGCTCTCGGAGAAGAGAAAAAAGACCTAACAGGAGTACGGGTTCGATTCCCATCAAGACACTTTTATTCGCTGCTTTTTACAATGCTAGACGTGAATTCACAGACAAGTGCAACTGTCTGAAAGATGGCCTACAAAAAGTCTACTTATTTTCCAATTGAGTGACAAGTTTAAGTAGTATTTTGGGTTTTCCTCACTGTATTTTACCAATTCCCCTTAGACATAGCGCGTATATACAAAACTGATATGTACTGGGCTTGAAATATATGATAATATTATTGTTATTAGTCTTCATCTTACTAAATCAATAATAGATCAGTCTTATATCTGGACAAATATATGATATTATTATTAGTCTTCAACTTACTAAATCAGTAGTATATCAGTCTTATAGATGGGCAGAAATATATGATATTATTATTATTATTATTATTATTATTATTAGTATTATAATTATTAGTATTATTATTATTAGTATTATAATTATTAGTATTATTATTATTAGTATTATAATTATTAGTATTATTATTATTAGTCTTCAACTTACTAAATCAGTTGTAGATCAGTCTTATATCTGGGCAGAAATATAAGAGTTTTTGTTTTTCTATCAACCGCAAACAAACACACAACAAAATATTTCAATGCTTTACAATACTTCATAATATATTCATTATGTCGTACAACTAAAACAATATAAAAAACAACCTGCTTTCTTACATTACTGACACTACAAACATATAATAATACAAACATGTATTAAACAGTTACCAAACCAACATCAACAAACTTATTTGGCAGAAGTCAAAAAGTCGGCGTACTCGTCGAATGGAGAAGCAGTCAAAGCGTTTTCCTTCCACAAGTTTGGAGTCAAGAAACCGTAAGTGTTACCAATAGCAGCAAAGGCAGCCTTCAAGGTGTTCTCGGTGGTTCTGGTAGAACCAGAAGAAGAAGTGTAAGCGTCTTGGATACCAGCCAATTCCAACAATCTCTTGACGGCAATGGAGGCAACCAAACCAGAACCTCTTGGGGCTGGGATCAATCTGACGGTGACGGAACCACACTTACCAGAGGTCTTGGCAGCAAAGGAGTGAGGCTCACCCAAGTTGGTACCCCAGTAACCTCTTCTGACTGGAATGATAGACAACTTGGCAATGATGATAGCAGCTCTGATGGCAGTAGCAACTTCTTTGGCGGTCTTGACACCCAAACCAACATGACCGTTTTCGTCACCAATGATGACAACAGCCTTCATTCTGGTTCTTTGACCAGCTCTGGTTTGTTTTTGCACAGATTTGATCTTCATCAATTGGTCCTTCAAACCTGGCAAGAGTTGGTCGACAATTTGGTACTCCTTGACTGGCAAAGAGTGCAAGTAGATCTCTTCCAAGGTGGTGATCTTACCGGCCTTGACCAATCTACCTAACTTGGTGACTGGAACCCAAGCCTTTTCGCCAGAGTCTCTACCGCCTCTTCTCTTACCTCTACCTTTGAAGTTACCGGCTCTTCTTGGTGGTTGACTAGATTGTTGTTCAGTAGACATTTTGATGATATCGTCGGAATTTGTTTCACGGAAGTGCGGGTTGGTGCCTTCAATCGACGTTATTTGATGCTTTCAAGTATATAGTTCCTGTTAACAACTTGATGCCATGAATTTTTCAATATAGTGATAGTATTGATGGGTCTGACAGAGTTTTTTCACCGGTCACTACAGGTCACATGCAACGATATAGGGCTCAGACTGTCATATGCAAACGCCTGCGCAATCACATGAATTTCAATATCATGCAGTATCATGCATGTGCCGGCGCCATATACTCCAGTGTGCATAAGCACGCCGCCTCCCACCGCTAATTACATCACCCCACAGTGACAGCGGCAAGTCACCGATGAGCAACCTGAACATTGCTGGCAGAGCAATTAATACACTATGAGACTGCTATATAAGCAGTGTAGATTCCCCGTAAGGGTTGTTTTTTTATAGTCATTTCTTCAGATACGCTAGCCAACATTAATTTTACTTAATAGACATCACGAGTGTCATTCAGCTTATTATATTCGCCTACTGATATCAGTTAAAACCCCCCTTCGTTCACAATGTCGTAAGTAATACTTTTTTGCCCCTTAAGGGATGACGAATATAAGATTATCACTACTTATTGTTAACTAACACATTCAGTTACGCCGACAAAGCCGCTAAGAAAGGACCTTTGGGTGAAGAAATCCAAGTTGACCAACAAGAAGTGGACAGAGACGTCCAAGAGGCCAAGGCCAAGATCTCGGATAAGCTAGACACAGCCAAGGAGAAAACCAAGAAGAAGTTGGACAGCATCGACCGCGACGACATTGAGAAGAAGCTCGATGACGCTGAGAACGCCATTGTCAGATTTGTCAAGTATATTGGCAATACTGTGGGCTACTACGGAAATGTGGTTGCCGAAAAGACCGGGTCTGCTGTCTACAATACCAAGGAAGAATTGAAAAACCCTGTAGTAGCAAGCCAAGCAGTCATCACCACCGGTTTGGTTGCCGGGGCTTATTATGCCTACCAAGAGCGTTTCAGACTCAAGAGAATCCCAGACGACGTCAAGTATGTATATGCTGCCATCTTGACCGGATTTGTTATTTTGGACGGCTTTACTTTCAAAAAGTTGTATCCTAAATACAAGTGAGGGTGTAAATTTTTTGTTTTTATTTGTCACAGAGGCTCTTTCGAACGCATTTGGTTTCTATTTAAATATTACATTGAATCTGTAAACTACAGGTGTTCCAATACAAGTACACGTTATTATCTGTTTGTAGGGCAATTGATTGCAAGTATTATCGCATATTCTAATCTTTATAGCACCATATAAGGGGGTACTAATGATGTCCCGAGACCCGGTGCAACGGGTGTTTTCGGTTGCTTGGCACCGGGATTATGAGAGTGTTAACAAGTGGTTTAGTAGATCATCTATTAGTGTATAATAATAAAAAAAAATATGTAGTGATCGTTTATTGACCTGTGATCAATCATGTGCAATTCTATATGAGCCTAATTGAGTTTGGTTGATAACGAGTGAGTTTTAACAAAGATAATAGGTAAACGTACTTGTTTGAGGAATAAAGTTTTTATTTAGTATACTGAATACAATACGTTGTTAATAAATGGTAGATTAAATACAATACCTTAATAATAAATGGTAGGTTAAATGCGCTGATACTAAAATAATTACTGTTTTTCAACAAATAGTGGAAAGAACTGAGAATCAATTGTTGAATGTGATGTCATGTATCTCTTATTGGGTCTTATAATGCATCATTAGCATAGCGTATAATGACAATATCTTATTATTCCAGCCCAGTAAATTTCGTATATGCGTGCTATGTCCAAGGGGACTTGGTAAAGCCCAATATTGTCGTCTATCAAAATATTCTCACCCATGTTCCTATTAGATCTTTTTTTTCTTCTTCGAGAGCACTGAGCCATACGGCCCAGTGGCTTACATAGTGTAAATATAATTGTTTGTCTATAGCAAGTAGTGTCAAATAACTGATAAATGGAAAAACCAAAAGTGGCAAACTTGAAGAATGGTCAAGCCTATAAATTGGCTAATAATTGATCAAGAGTAAAGTCTAAAAATTGGCAAATAATTGAAGAGTGATAAAGTTTGCAAAGTAGCTAATAGTCAAAAAATAGTAATGCCAAAGTGTAAAGAAGAAAAATAAAAGTCCTATATAATAATGATTTTTTATATTTCGAAACTACTAGTCGTTTATTTATCCTGTCAGGTTTTTTTTTCTCGTTTTTGAATCTACTAGTCGTTCCTGCCAGGTTATATTCTCGTTTTCAATACTTTTAACCACTGAGCCATACGGCCCAACGGTTCTTTCAATCAATTAATAAAATTCTTTCACAATTTACCACCATACACTACAAACTTATCAAAAACTTTAAACATCAATACAATTCTTTATATTTATTTTCAAATCAAATAACACCTATTTTTCAGTCTCTTTAGTCTCTGCAACAACTTTACAGACCAAATCAGCAGCTTCGACGTTGTCGTTTTCCTTAACTGAGACATCTGAAACATTACCGTCTTGTGGGGCACTGATAACCATTTCCATTTTCATGGCTGACAAAACACACAAAGGTTCGCCCTTTTTCACCTGGGAGCCATTGTGTACTTTGACTTCCACAATGACACCTGCCATTGGGGCGCCTACTTCTTCTGGTTTATGAGTGTCCGCTTTGAGTTTGGCCACTTTTTCAACCTTGGCGTTTTTGTCTTCAACAGTGACTTTTCTCAACTCACCGTTCAACTCATAATAAACTTCTTTTTTTCCGTCGGCAACTTCAGAAATAGCAGTCATCTTGAAAATCAAAATCTTACCCTTCTCTATTTCTATGGAAATCTCTTCTTCCAACTTGGGAGGGGCCAAAAAGTAGCGTGTAGGTATTACGGACAAGTCTCCATATTTCTCTTTGATTTTTTGGAAATCTTCATACACCTTTGGATACATGTTGTACGAGGCCACGTCATCTTCCGTAATGTTCTCATAACGGTTCGACAAGTCTTCCTTGATAGCCTTGAGATCAAACGGAGCCAATTCCAAGCCTGGGCGTACATTCAACTTTCTTCTTTTGCCACGTAAAATGTCGGTGCGCAATGGTTCTGGAAAGCCGCCATACGGTTGACCAATCTTGCCTTCGAAAAAGTCCAACACAGAGTCTGGGAAGTCTAGGGATCCAGCAAGTCTTTTGACGTCATCGGCGCTTAACTTGTTGGACACCATAAATTGAGCCAAGTCTCCTACAACCTTGGACGTAGGCGTGACCTTTACAATGTCGCCTAACAAGTAGTTGGCCTCGCGGTATGCCGCTCTGGTCTCCAACCACCGCTCACCCAAACCAACCTGTTGGGCCTGGAAAATCAAGTTTGTCAACTGACCTCCCGGAATTTCATGGACGTACACCTCTGGATCTGGACCTTTCAAATCTGCTTCAAAGACGCTATAAAGTAAACGCATCTGAGCCCAATAGGTATCAATCTCTGTCAATTGATGGGCATCCAACCCAGTAGGGATGTCGTCCAATGACGCAATAAAAGCATTAATGGAAGGTTGTGACGTCAAACCTGACAACGAATTTGTTGCGCAATCCACAACATCTGCCCCGGCCTTGGCGCACGCCACCATGGAGGCCACGCCAGTTCCTGCAGAGTCATGCGTATGCACATGTATAGGCAAGTGAGGAAATTTTCTTCTGATAGCGCCTATCAATTGGGTGGCGGCGCTTGGACGCAACGTACCTGCCATATCCTTGATGCCCAAAATGTGTGTTCCCATGGCAACAACCTTCTCTACAAACTCAAGATAATATTCCAAGTTGTACTTCTTACCTGGCTGCAACATGTCTCCAGAATAACATACAGTGGCTTCCACAACACCACCTGCCTTCTTCACCGCATCAACCCCCACTTTCAACTGCTCCAAATCGTTCAACGCATCAAACACCCGGAACACATCCACTCCATTGTCCTTTGCTTGCTTCACAAAATGGTCAATTGCATTGTCCGGTAACGAAGAGTATGCCACCCCGTTGGCGCCTCTAAGTAACATTTGGAACGGAATGTTTGGCACAGCTTTTCTCATTTGCCGTAATCTCTCCCATGGATCCTCATACAAGAAACGCATTGCAACATCAAATGTAGCGCCACCCCAACATTCTAATGCAAAGGCACCTTGTAATGCATGCGATGTTGCCGGTGCAACTGCAAGCAAATCGTAAGTCCGCACTCTTGTTGCTAATAACGACTGGTGCGCATCTCTCCATGTAGTGTCCATAATCAAACAACCTTTATTGTTCCGCACAGCCTCTGCAAAAGCCTCTGGCCCCTTCTCTACCAACACATTTCTCCAACCCTTGGATGCCGGACTCGAAATATCAATAACATTTCCCGTGGCATCATGAATAGCCGGAATAATCGGCTCCGTGAGCAACTTGGGTAATCCTCTTTGACCCTTGATCGAAGACCCATTGACAGCCAAGTCTGCAAGATAATGCAAGATCTTTTGGGCTCTGTTACGTGATGTCACCATCTCAAATAGCTGCGGAGTGTCGTCAATAAATGTAGTCCAACAGTCACCCTCAATAAAGGTCGGATGTGTTAAGAGCGTCAACAAGAACGGAATGTTGGTTTTCACTCCACGGATCCGGAACTCAATCAACGCCCGGATCATCTTTCTCCGGGCAATTTCATAAGTGCTTCCAGAACATGAACATTTGACCAACATGGAATCGTAATGTGGGGAAATCACGCTTCCTGCGAACCCATTACCGCCATCTAACCGCACACCATTACCACCTGCAGAACGGTACACTTCGATCTTTCCGGTGTCTGGTTGAAATCCCTTTGCTGGATCTTCGGTGGTGATTCTGCACTGGATGGCAAAGCCACGGGTAGTGATTTTGTCTTGCAAAAGTCCCAAATCCGTCAAAGAAGCACCGGCGGTGATTTGAATTTGCGCACTCACAATATCAACTCCGGTAATTTCCTCTGTAATAGTGTGTTCTACTTGAATCCGGGGGTTAATCTCGATAAAGTAATGTCTGTTCTGCGCGTCAACCAAAAACTCTGCAGTGCCCGCATTAACGTAGTTTGCAGTCTTGGCCAACTTGACCGCATCAGTAAGAATTGCATTACGCGTCTCAATAGGAATGGTTTTTGCTGGAGCAATCTCAACAACCTTTTGATGTCTTCTTTGAACAGAGCAATCTCTTTCAAATAAATGAATGACATTTCCGTAAGAATCAGCAAGCAATTGTACTTCAATATGTTTTGGTTTGTCCAAAAACCGCTCTACAAAACAAGTTCCATTACCAAAAGCGCTCTTGGCTTCAGAAGTCGCTCTACTGAATGCGTCTCTGATGTCGTCACCTTCACGCACAACCCGCATGCCTCTGCCACCGCCACCAAATGCAGCCTTGATAATAACCGGGAAACCGTACTTGGCAACAAATTCCTCCGCCTCTTCCGGACTGGAAATTGGACCCGGGGTTCCCGGTACTGTTGGAACATTGGCCTTCTCTGCTAAATACCGGGCGCTTACCTTATCACCCACTGAATCAATCACCTCTGGAGGAGGACCAATCCACTTGATGCCACTGGCGATAACCTTTTTGGCAAATTCTGAGTTTTCAGACAAAAACCCATAGCCAGGATGGATCATATCCACACCATGTTTCTGAGCAATCTTGATAATCTCGTCGATTTGTAAGTACGCCTGGACTGGGGAAAACTGGCCCTTTGCTCCAATTGCATAGGCTTCATCAGCCTTCAAACGATGCATTGACAAACGATCTTCATGAGAATAAATGGCTACAGTCTGCAACGACAATTCATGTGCAGTTCTGAAGATTCTGATAGGAATCTCGCCTCTATTGGCTACCAAAATCTTCTTCAAAGAGCCCAAGACAGAATGACCATCTCTGAGCTCGTTGATGTTCGACGGCTTCCGTGTTTTCGAACCCTCTGACATTATCCTCGATAAGTCTTTTAGATAATTCTAGTAGCAGAACAAACAACTAAATTACACTCGACGAGATGAGTTGCTCTCTAAATAGTATATTCGAGATGACTAACCCGACTGACGATCGTAGAAAAAAAGATGAAAAAATGACCCAAATTGTGCAATAAATACAACAAGTGGGGGCAGTTTGCTCTTTATAAGGTAATAAATTTGTGATTTTCTGGCACTATCCTTCTTCCGTTAATTTACCAAAAACTGTTTAATATTATTCCATCCAAATTAATAACTTTATTATAGTCTTAGCCCATACAAACTTGTATATTTCAACAATCGTCAACACTATAAAAAAATCCCCGGGAACCAATGCTTATGCGCTCATATGTGCAGTGCTGCATGATGTTGTATGGTTTTCAATGATGTATGCATTGAACGGCATAATCATGCATCGGGCTGGAGGAAATGATTATAGTTGGCAGTTTCGGGTCAAATGCCCAGAAATACTGGGAATTGTAGGGGGTATTGTTGTTTGGAGAATGGTGGATGGCCAGCGTGGGATGTGAAATCGACAAGAAAAGTTGTTGATTGGCAATTGTTCAATGATAATTGTGGAATGGCAATTGTTGATTGGCAATTGTTGATTGACAATTGTTACTTTGAAAAGGTGCCTTGTACTGATCATTGAAATGTCATATCTTTTGATATGATCTATCAAATTGGCCAAATATTGATGTTAACAATTACTATACCCGGGAATACCAGCTGATGAGAGTTAGTGGGCTGTGCTCCGGGAGGCAAAGACTGTACGGAAAGCATTATGACGTTTTGCTATAATCAGTTGTAGTTGGATGTTAAGAATTGGTAGAAATATCAACAAATATTAACAAATATTAACAAATATTAACAATTATTAACAAATATTAACAATTATTAACAAATATTAACAATTATTAACAAATATTAACAATTATTAACAATTATCAATGCCTAGGAACGCCCTGACATTCTAGTGCTTAGGTACCAAACCTTGCTGGTAATAACGTTTATAGAAAACAGACGTATACTAAGCTTGAAATATATGCTTATTATCAACACCAATAATAAGTTATGACAAGTTGTAAAGATAGTATGAGATTTTATAAGACGTTGAAATAATGAGAAGTGATCTTGCATCTTATAAATTATATAGATGGTGATAAGTAACAATTTTTAAAGAAAAAGCATTATTGCCAGCAGGAATGTCGACAGTATGGTACTCTTTTTAGAAAATGTGACCACGATTTTATTGCTAAACACTAGAAAAGTTCGGTTGTATGGGAAAAGAGATCCTTAGTGGGGCTTTTTCAATCTGACCTTGGTGATGCTGGACGAGTATTTAGGTGATGATGATGAGTGTGAACAACTACAGTTGGTTAAGATATGCAGTATAACGTGCCACCTCATTTTTAGAAATCTTATAAATCCTGTTTCATATACTTCATGATTTCTTTCCTTTTATTTTGTTTTCCTGGTATGATATTTACAGTCTAAAGCTACAAAATTCCTACAATTTGGTTTAGAAAGTATCAAATATACTCAAGGTTGTCAATTGTAAAAACTTTAAAATTTTAACGCAATTTACGGAAACTTTTAATTTTAAAGTGTGAATGGTTAAACATTAATATTGTCAAAACAACTCTTACCAAACATTTATCTGAAATATCGATATGGACAACGCTGGCAATGAGCCGGTTTTTACCGGAGAAACATTCTTCTTTAAGATCAAATCATAGTTGGCAACAACCTTTCTATCAAAGCTATTAGTAAGTCACTTTTCCAATTCTATTAGTAAAAGCTCATCTAGTTTATTCATTCCCCGATGGGCTTCGGCACTTATTTCCTAATCGGGTCCCTAGTTCCGTGTTTACTGGTAATCAATGCCTATGGTCGTCGGTCTTAACGGGCATAATCTATTATACTCTTTATAGATATAATCTGGCTTACTCAGCAATTGTTTGGTTAAGCTTTTACCACTGGATATGGCATTGTAGCTTGCTATCGGATTTAAAAGGCTTTAGAACAAGTATAAAAAGACACAATACCCCCTTCGTTATTCGTTTATTCTGAAGCAAAGCCAGTTCAAACATCAGCAACTGAAAAATCAAATAATCAAAATATCTAGAATATCAATCATGACAATTGTACCAGAATACCAAACATTGGGAACCTCCGGGTTGAAAATTTCAAAAATCATTGTTGGTTGCATGTCCTTTGGCTCAAAGGAATGGTTTCCATGGGTTGTTGAAGATGAGGAGGAAGTGATGCGAGTTTTGCTTAAATGCTACGAGTCTGGGTTGAGAACCTTTGACACCGCAGACATTTACTCAAACGGTCATTCCGAAGAGCTTCTTGGAAAGTTTATTAAAAAGTACAATATTCCAAGAGAAAAGATTGTTATCATGTCGAAATGTTGTATGCCGGTTGTTCCAGAAGACAAAAGTTTCTTTTTCATGACAGCAGACCCAACAAAATATCCTCCTCATGAACTTGTCAACCGTGGTGGCTTGTCAAGAAAGCATATCTTCGATGCTGTGAAGGCTTCCACCGAAAGACTTGGTACCTATATGGATGTCTTGCAAATCCATAGATTGGACGACACCCCAAAGGTTGAGATCATGAAAGCTTTGAACGATGTTGTTGAAGCAGGACATGCTCGTTACATTGGTGCTTCTTCTATGAAAGCCACAGAGTTTGCTGAGTTGCAGTTTATTGCCGAGAAGAATGGCTGGTTCAAGTTTATTAGTATGCAAAATCATTACAATTTGCTCTATCGTGAGGAAGAACGTGAAATGATCCCATTCTGTCAAAATTCTTCCCTTGGTGAAGTCACTTGTATTCCTTGGTCACCTTTGGAAGGCGGTGTTTTGGCAAGACCATATGGTGCCCCATCAACTACAAACAGACAGGTATTTATCCCTAGAAACACAGATGCTGACAAAGCCATTATTTCTAGAGTTGAAGAGGTGGCTAAGAAACATGGTGCTAGTATGGCTAATGTAGCCACCGCTTGGATGTTGGCCAAGGGCCATTGTCCAATCATTGGTATTACCTCTGAGAAAAGAGTTGATGAAACCCTCAAATCATTTGAGTTGAAGTTGTCTGAGGATGAGATGAAATACTTGGAGGAGCCTTATGTTGCAAAGGATTTTACTTTATTGTAGTCTGAGAGTAGTATTTATTAAATATATGGTTAAAAAAAGTTTATTATTTTGATACTGCCGTGTAGTTTTGTAGGATTTAAACAGTATGGATTAGATATATCAGAAGAAGTAGAAACAAGGGAGACCGTAAATACAGGAGTGACTAGTAGCCACATTCAAACTTCTTCATGATATTCTGCACTTATCAATCATACTATTCATTACCAAGACGCTAGATCAATTCCAATAGTGATCAATAGAATGAGAGAATATTTATAGCAGTTTAAAATATAAATATGAATAAACAGCTTAAAAGCGGTAAATAACTAAAAGAGAAGAACGAGTAAACGTAATAAACCCAATGGGCAGAAGTGTTCGTATCAATACAGTAAATTAATTTACAAAGTGTTCTAGAAAATCAAAAACATATTTGCAGCATTAACTACTCTTGAAAGTTGTGATGCAGAAATACATAGTAAATGGTCGCAAATAAAGTCTGCTAAAGTGGAGCACAATTAAGTAAACTAAGTGTTACCAACATATGCTCAAATATTTACCGAAATCCAAATATCGAGCATTCTCAGGTCAACGATTCCTTAGGAACATAAGGCTCTTCAAGAAACTTGATGTCTTCCTCTGTTAATTTCACGTCGAATGCTTTGATGGTATCGTCGACTCTCTTAAGCGAGCTGATGCCTACAATAGGACAATGACCTTTAGCCAAAACCCAAGCGGTAGCAATATTGGCCATGCTAACGTTGTGTTTTTTAGCCATTTCCTCGACTCTGTTGATAATCTCTTCATCGACCTTTGACATTGCATCCAAACCCACTCTTTTGATGGTGGCATCTGTTTTGTATCTTATGGAGTCTGAGGTGTTACCCAATGGTTTTGCAAGAACACCTCTGGCAATTGGCGACCAAGGAATACAGGTAACTTTTCCAAGAGAGGAGTTGTTACAAAATGGAATCATTTCACGTTCTTCCTCACGATAGAGCAAATTGTAATAGTTTTGCATGCTTACAAACTTGAACCAGCCATTCTTCTCGGCAATAAACTGCAACTCAGCGAACTCGGTGGCTTTCATAGAAGAAGCACCAATATAACGTGTATGTCCTGCTTCAACAACATCATTCAATGCTTTCATAATTTCCTTTTTAGGAGTGCTGTCCAAACGGTGGATTTGCAAGACATCTATGTAAGTACCCAATCTATCAACTGATGCCTGGACCGCATCGAAAATATGTTTACGCGAAAGACCTTTGGAATTGACATACTCGTAGTCAGGCTTGTCGGTTGCTTTGAAGCCTAATCGGAAACCCAAATCTTGTGGTTCCACGGCAAAAAACAATTTTGTCAAAATGACAATTCTATCACGAGCAATGTTGTATTTTTTGAGAAACTTGCCGAGAAGCTTCTCGGAAAGACCATTGGAATAAACATCCGCTGTATCAAACGTTCTCAATCCCGCCTGGTAACATTTGTAAAGAATCTCCATGACCTCGTCCTCGTTCTCAAGACACCAACCAGCCCACTCTTTGGACCCAAATGTCATACATCCAACAATAATCTTTGAGATGTTGAGCCCAGACTCACCTAATGTTTGATAGTTTGATACGTCCACCATTGCAATTGGTATTTTATGATTGTAAGAAAGTTCTTTGTTTGATGGCAGTTTTCTACTCAATTGTTTGCTGTGAATAAAGCCTAAATTTATACCAGTTTGTAGACCAAGCTTACTGCTTGTATTATTCACCGGTTTCTCGGTATCCCTTGATCACGTTGATATATGATACCGGATATAATGATAACTCCGAACATGTCAATTCCCTATCCACGAATACATTAGTACTGGGTAGATATCTCATTGAATTAGGATGTAATCGTATTCAATTCAGTTAAAAGTGTATTGAATTTCAAATATTATACAAGTTTCATGGGTAAACTACTTATGAATGAAGCTTTGTCAAGGGCCATTGACATCCAATTATCGTTTTATAGATGGTTTATTGGGCTCAACTAACGACTTGGTTGAAGCGTTTCAATAAGAATGACAACTTGAGTGCTACAAAATGTTCCAAATTGTAAAGAACAAGAAAGTTTTTCACTTTGTGTATTTTAAATACTTACTGTGGCATTGTATTGATAATCAAAATTTCTCTTGCTATTCTAATCAGTCTCATTCAGCTCACCAATGCCAAAAGTATACATGTTTGATAAATGGTATTTTACATGTCGTCGTATTAATCAATTACTGAATCCTAACAATTCAAAGTGCATTATAATTACCAAGACATGTCCTGGGTCATTAGCATTAATAGTAACCAATAAAATCAATCCTGTCTATTCACTAACCATTCCCAAGAGATATTTAAATTTCAATCCATGGCAAGCTGAGGCGAGCTTGGCATGTTGAATACTACAAGTCTAAACAAACTGCCAAATACCATCTTTCATTGGACTGTCAAGTGTGGCTGTTACATTTCATTAAAGCATACCCCCACCTCACACAGCTACACAGCCCATGATATCCAGCATACTATATCTAATGGTTATACGAAACACACCTATTGTGATGATTACCATCATAACAATACGGGCACCAGTGATATACGAGTTGGTCATTCTCTGACTAATTGTCATGCATTGTCATGCATTACCATGCAGAGACCATGTGCATAACGTTGCTGGTCATTCTTCTCCTATATAGTGAGAAACTGCAGTTGTCGCAGGTGGGGGCCCCGGGGATAACGCAATGTGCGCGGGTTTCGTCATCTCGGGGCCTCGGGGCCTCGGGTCACTCTGCCGTAAGACTATATAAGCAGGACATCTGCTGTCCATGAATAATTCAATTTTTGATTTATATCTATCAAGTTGATAAATTATTAAATTACAGTTTATATTTAAAAAGCATAACATAACACATTCTACAATGCCTAACAAGTTTCTTACCTTGACCTCTGACTTGTCCAAGCCATTTGTCATCCCAAACATTTCTCCAATCAGTGGCGCTAAACAAACCAGAAGAGTTTCTGATGTTTCCAGTGTCGACATGGGTAGATCTGACTCTAGTATCAGCTTTTTGTCTCAAAACATGGACAGCAACAGCTCTAGTTCAGGTTCTGCTTTGAATATTGCTCTTTAATATTTGCTACTTATTGATAGGCATTTCAAAACTTAATCATACTTTTGCCATATGGCCATGACTCTTCAATATTCTACGCTTTTTTTCCTATTTGTTTGGTATTATTTTTACGTCAATGCTTGATGCTGGTTTTTAGTTTTACAATTTCCCCCTAAAGGTGGGGGCGGGGCACCTGCATGGTTCTTTTTTCTTTCTACGGTTAACGTATTTCACTTCTTGTCAGTGTTTTTATACTATATTTAGTCAATTTTATGATTGTGGACATTAATTTCTCTTGTATTTATGCTTTTTAATCGTAATATTTACAGTAGCACCTCTTTATTACCAGTAAATCAACCCAAATCAAACGGTAGATCCACGTTGTTGACCTCAATTGAAACTTTTTTTTTTCTCTTTTTAGAGAACGCATGATAATGCATGTCATGCAGGCTGAAAAATCTACTAGAAATTTTCATTAAAAGGTCACACACCTTGAAAATTTTTACCTGTTAATAAATGATCATCATTCATGACTTGTCTGGATCTATTGTAGGACCCCGATAGAATGACGTGCGGAATTGTATGTACGTTGTTCGATATAGTCTGGTTTTGATATAAAGTTTGCTGGCCCTACAGAGTAGACGTGGGTATGAGTAGACGTAGGTATGCTTCATTTATAGAATATGACCAAAGTTACTCAATATCCTAGAGTATATATATGGTATCATCAAAATTGCAAATATCAAAGTAACTTTGATATTCATGATACACTTATGGAACATGTTTCCAGAACCTTTGTAAATTCCGGGTTATTTTGCTTTCAAAAGTACATCAGTGTCAATGCAAATGGTAATTAAATTTGGTGTGTCAATATAACCCAAGGAGTCGTAGAGTCATTTTTTTAAAAGTTGACGCAATTTTCAAGGTAAACTTAGTGAGTAAGAGTCATGAATACTGAATAAAAATATTTAATTCAATAATTTTATATTTCGAGCCCAGTGCATACCAGTATATTATATCAAAGACTTTAAATGCTGATAATATACAAATTTGTAGACCAAATTATACCATTTTCCAATGGTGGTGTAATCAAAATAGGCAAGTCATTATTATAAACTCTCAAAATGGATTAGGAAACAATCTACAGCCATTATAAATTAAAACATGTATTTATCAGTTGATGTTACAACAAACCATTAACCACTTGTCTCCTTATCATTATCATTGATGCTGGCATTTGCTTGAGTATCATTATACTCTGCAGTGCCATTATTTTCTGTATTATCATCGCCAATCTCAGGGTTTTCATCACCATTATTGGTCTCACCATGTTTATGTTTTCTTCTTCTCTTTCTCTTTTTAGCACCATCATCTTTTTCAGGGTTGTCATCCTTAGGTTTTCTTTTCTTCACACTCAACGGGTTAGGCTCCTTTGGTCCCTTTCTCTTTGGTTTTGGCTTAGCTTTCTCCTGTTCGCCCTCGCCCAGAGACTCTGCATCTTTCACCAACCCTGCTTCAACATCATTCAATCCCTTGCTTAACTTGGCATTCTCATACCGCTGCTGTTTCTTGACACTTGCATCACTCAATGGCTCCATCACCATTACAGAACGATTCATGTGAATCAATGGGATTCCTGGAATCTTTCTAAGTTTACGTCTTAACTCCACGTCCTGTGCGACAACTACATATCTATGCTTATTCTGTCCTTTGATATTAACAATCCCTTCAATACATTCGCTTACAGGAACTGCATTATCTTTATGTCCACACCGTCTACGCTCAAAACTTTTTGCCAAGTTGATCGCCAGCTGATTCTTCAGCTCGTAAAGCTTTTGCATTGCGCATTGTGTTATCATCGGCTTGACTTCATCCTGAACTGTATTCTTCAAATATTTGACAAGATCAAACCGCGCATGGTCTGCAATTGTAACAATCTCATCATCCAATATTACTTGATATGGTGCACGGAACTTGAACGTATGTATATATACAAGCATTTGCTTTCTATACGACTTTGCTCTCTTTTGCCTCATTTTACTTTACTTTTATTCCAATATTTCCACCGACTTTCCTCTTAAAACCGGACGTATTCTGCCCTTTCCTCTACTTTTATCTCATCGCCTAACAATAATTTTTCACTTTAAAAATATTTTTATGCACGATGACCTTACCCTGTGTAGTGCGTTTAGACTATTGTGCGTTGATAATAGTGCGCTTAGAACAGTGTGCGTTTAGAATTTTCATTTAGAGTAATAAAGAGTGTAATTACCATATATTAAAGAATATTCTTCATAAAATAGACCAGTTATATTGAAAATATTGAAGAATTGTATAATATGATACGACGGGAGTTCAATACGATAGCGTGGATGGTAAGAGGCACGAATTTGTGTCAGGTACGAACCATACATTTAACAAAATCATTGAAAAACCAGGAAAAAAGCAAGACAGATCAAAAGGGCACATTGCCAGACCATTCTGAAACAATTATAGACTTTGAGGCAGTGAGAAAAATTCAGTCCAAAAGAATAACTCCCTCTCAAAAGAGAAAACAAGCTGCAGAGCTAGCACGCACCAGTATTTCTGACATTTTTGACTTTGTCTCTAGCCAGAGTCCTGAGGATGTGAATTATAAGGAGCCTGTAGATGTAAATGCAATCATCAATTCTAAGCAGCCAGGAAATGCGTTTTGTAGATTATCATTCAACCAGCAGGAGCAGATCGTTGAAACTTTAGATCCTTATCGGTACGAGGAATGGCCTCGAGTAGACCCAAATGTCAAGAGACTCTTGTATGTTGTAGCTTACGGTAATTGGGGACCAAGACTGTCGTTTGTTAATCCTGTAGGAGGATCTTTGAAAGGTAAATCTGTTGAAATCAATAACCAATCGTATATCCCCGAAGACGTACCATTTTCTGTTCCATCTCAAATTAAAACCACACAGCCCTCGGCATCTACCAAAGTAACGAAACTTGCTCCAATCAACTTGATGTTCGCTACTAAGGAACGTCGTGACCAGTACAATAAAAACGTCAAATCACTCGACCCTGTCAGCCAGACAGTGGTGATCCTTGGGTTCTTGGTGTCTGGCCTTGCTATTATCAAAGACAAGTTTTTCAGCGAGGAGACTGATGAGTCTTCACCCAGTGGTGAAATTATTGATAGCATGGAATGTATAGCAGAAGCCCCAGAAACGGTTAAAGAAAATTTTCCTAGTGCAGACCTCCAGAAGCCAGCTATTTTCCAAGGGAAAAAATGGTATTACTTGTGGTTGAAATGAAGTGTTTGTAATATAAAAGACAGACTGTATTTCGTGAGTTCAATTTACATTATTTTACTTTGTAAATCCGCTGAGCCCCATGGTTCAGTGGCTAATACTCTCGAAAACGAGAACAAAGACTTGACATGCTCAAAGGTTCGATTCCAGACACGAGCACTTTTTTCTATGCTGAATGTGATATCACAGGCAAGTGTAACTGTCTGAAATATGACCTAGGCCAATAATGCTTACTTTCCAATTTATTAAACAAAATCTAGTGGTTGCTTTCAACCAATTGGGTGACAAGATTATGACCAGCAGGACATGATTGGGTTTTACATGACGTGTATATACGAAACTGATATTTATTGAGCTCGAAATATAAGATAGCATAATTATGATTTTACCTTGTAGTTTTTATTTAATTTCAATTTCAGGTGTTTACTTAATTTGTATTTTATGTTGTTTACTAGACATTATATTACTATGTTCAATTAATGTACTTTGAATTTGTATGTCAAAATGGAGCTTATAAATTCCAATAAAAAAAATTCTGACAGGCTTAATTTATCAAAATCCTCTTCACCCTTCCACCATTTTGGATTTAACAGTTAATGAAAATGAAACGACTTTCCAAATCAAAGACAAAAATGGTGTCACACCTTCTATTTCCCTGCTCCTTACGAAAACAATAGAAAGACAAGACATTGTATAATACAAGTAGCGATAAATATGGACAGGAAAAAAGTGACTATATACAAGCAAAACAATTATCCAGCAAACAAACAAGAAACCAAAAGTGAAAATAAAATTTAAAAGCACATTAAAAATAGGCAGGAATGAAATTGAACAAAACAATAACCAAAGATTCGGTCTTGTCAGAAGCCGTTAACAAACAATGAGTAGAAAACAAAATGCATTAAACCAATAACCAAACAATTCCAATAAACAAAAGACAAAAAAAATGACAGTAAGACAAGTAAAGAAGAGAGTGAAGCTTCTGACAAGATAAAATAAAAAAATGCAGGCCCGTCCCAATAAACTTAACTCATCGAGCGAGCCCACAGTAGGCAAAACATCTCTTCACTACGTTTCTCCTTGCCCTGTTTATTTAAACTGCTTCAAAGATTTATATTCGTTGATCTTGTTTTCCAAATCATTGATCTGTTGTTTAATGCGAGCCAACTCTTCTTTAAACTCTTTAATGTGTGCGTTCTCGTACTGGTGAATAAACACGTTTTCCTCGGCTCTTTCGCGCTCCTTGAAGATGTTGAAGCCAGAATATGCTCTTTGAGAGTTCCTGGTGGTTGACATAAACTTTTTCATTAGTGGGGCGGTGAATACAGCATGGCGAACAATGACTAAGGTTGTCATCTTAGGCAATGTGCTGCCAAGAACAGCCCGAGGAACCATTGCAACTGTCATGGTTGATATCTATATGAAAGTAGAGCAATAGAGGGAAAATATAAATCACCAATACTACCTGCTGGATTGGTAAGTTGATGAAGATGGGTTTTTAAAATATTAATGACAGGAAAATCAGGCAGTTTTTGCCCCCTTTATATACCCTTCTGAGTCTTACATCCTACAATATACAGCTCAGTCTTCTGACGGCATATAGACACTTCTCCAGACGTCAATATCCATAAATCAGTCCCAAAGGACTGCCAAACAGGATATTCCTCTACAGAATCGCCAGCAAAAACCAGTAGGACCCCCCATCGCTCTCCTCCATATGATACGTGCATATACATACATATGTCGTGCTCTTAGCAATTTATGGGGGTGGGAAAGACGAGAAAAAAAAAAGCAGCACACTCCGGTGCGGTCGCCATCATCGAGTTGCCACCATAATGATGATATATAAAGAGTATTATCATTGGGAGTGTATGAATGATTGTGACAAATAGATTGACGTTCAAGTGGTGTCAATTAATTCTTTCGGACATATAAAAAGGCCATCAAATATAAGTTGTGTGGCTTTAACGTTTTTCAATTCTTTTTGATTATTGTAACAAATTTGATTTTATCAAGGCTCATTCGTTTGATTGATTTATCAGTTGACGCGATCAACATTTCAACAGTTTTTATTTTCACCAATCCACAGTTTACACCCAGCAATTACAGATAATGTCTACCCCTGCGAGAAGAAGATTGATGCGCGATTTCAAGGTATGTTAACCAGACGGTTGTTTGACAGCTTCTTTATGTCCCGCCTGTAGATCAACATCTTATGATTAGGAGGTGATTTTGGTAAAGATCATTCTCGCCGATTGTAACCAACATGTCCTGTTATTATATAGACAAACTAACGATTAATTTCATAGCGAATGCAACAGGATGCGCCAGCTGGTTTGAGTGCTTCTCCTTTGCCTGATAATGTTCTTGTTTGGTAAGTGGCGTTTCGATTTGAGTGTCTTTGGGCATAATACTAACAAAAACAGGAATGCAGTTATCATTGGCCCATCAGATACGCCTTTTGAAGACGGGACTTTCAAGCTCAGAATGACGTTTGACGAACAGTATCCGAACAAGCCACCAGCAGTCAAGTTTCTAAGCAAAATGTTCCATCCCAACGTCTATGCGAGCGGAGAGTTGTGTTTGGACATTTTGCAGAACAGATGGTCGCCAACATATGATGTGGCCTCCATATTAACTTCCGTACAATCTTTGTTGAACGATCCTAACATTTCCAGTCCTGCCAACGTCGAGGCTGCCAACTTGTACAAAGACCACAGATCACAGTATACCCAAAGAGTCAAGGATACAGTTGAGGAGAGTTGGGAGGACGAGTTTGAGTAGATACTGTCTGTGCTTTACTTATTCCAGCACAATAATCTTTGAATGTTCGAAATGTCTATTTTTTTTCTGTTTTCTTTATAAAAACTATTATATTTTTATTTCTCGTTTTTGTTCTGTTCAATCAAACCCATGCCACTCGCTTCTTTATATTTATTTGCGTTTATAAACTCTTGTATTGTATCATATACACACCATTAGCTATAAGTTTGTACTCAACTGGAGTCTGTAGAAGCCGCTAGGCCGTATGGCTCAGTGGTCAATGCTCTCAGAGAAGATAAAAATACATAACAAGGTATTTCAACCGTTAGTACTCTCATAAAAGAGAAAAAAGACCTAACAGGCACACCGGTTCGATTCCCAAGACCAACACTTTTACTCGCTGCTTTTTACAATGCTGAACGTGAGTGACTTCACAGGCAAGTGCAACTGTCTGAAACACGACCTAGACCAAAGTCTAGTGCTAACTTTCCAACCCATCGGGAGTTCAGGAAAAAGACGGTGGGCAGCTAACAATGACCGGGACATTATTGGGTTTTGCCCACTGGATTTTACCAAGTCCCCTTAGACATAACGCGTATATACGAAACTGATATGTACTGGGCTTAAAATATATGATATTATTTTATGAACACTACAATAGCATGCATACATGTTGAACGATGAATACTGGTTAAAAAAAGGCTCTGCAGCAGGCTGCATACTCCTACAGACTCTAATAACATCATATATTTCAAGTCTAGTAAATAATAATAATAATAATAATAATAATAATAATAATAATAATAATAATAATAATAATAATAATAATAATAATAATAATAATAATAATAATAATAATAATAATAATAATAATAATAATAATAATAATAATAATAATAATAATAATAATAATCTTATATTTCAAATCCAGTAAATATCAGTTTCATATATACACGCCATGTCTAAAGGAATTTGGTAAAATCCAGTAAGGAAACCCCAATCATGCCGTACTAATCACAATCGACTCATCTTTTGGCCTATTAGGCTGTTTTCGAGAGTACTAGTAATTAGACTGTCCTGCCAGGTCTTTTTCTCTTCTCCTAGAGTGCTAGCTACTGAACCATCCAGCCCAGCGACATCCTAGGCTTCAATTTACTGCATAAAACAACCAAGCCATCTTTTTATCAACATGACGCTACTTGCTACTTTGATAGTATGGGTAAAGCGTAAAAATAGTTGTATTAGAATATCATAAAAGAATTAAAAAAGGCCTAAAAAGCATCAAGCTATGGGAATAAAATTGGTGTATTTATAAGGGGGAACTGAGAATCAACGAGCAACGTCAGGTCAGGTCATATATGATCACCTATAAACTTGGCGTACTGGCTATCAAACCCAGTGCTATATCTGCTGTTGTTTGCTTCAGCATAGTCTTCGTCACTGTCAATGTCCCAATTGTCACTAAATGTTGATGCGTTAGGATCAAAGCTTGAAGAGTGGTTTGTTTTCTTAAATGCTTCGTTTGGCGAAGCTACAGAATATTTAGGGCTGAATTCATCTCCAAAATGTCTTTCTGTACTTGGCTGTTTCTTGCCATTGACTTCCTCCTCCAAAGCTCTGAGTCTTTCTTGTAAAGAGCTCCGGCCATTAAAGCTGTCTGACAGTGGCGGCGGTTTACGTCTTGGGCTAGTTGATTTTCTAGAATAAGATTGCTGTTGCTCTTCTTCCTGAGGAGGGGGTTTACGAGAGTAGCGTGATACTCTAGAAGGAGTGCTACTGATACTTTTGTGAGGCGGTGGGGAAGGCACATCGTTTGTGATACGACTTTCTTCATCCCAGAGGGCCTTGGAGCGATTGAACTCTGGCAATTTTGGCAAAACCGACGAGATTCTCATTGGGTCGATTTGCAGCTCACTGCTTAGTCTCAGTGGCGACATGGACCGGCTGTGCTGAGGGTTTCGGTAAGGGCGGCGAGCTTCCGAGTCTTTGTATTGCAAATACCGAGGATGGTCTCTATTGTTACGGTACCAATCGGTTTGGACCTCTTTTTCCAAGTCGTCAAAAGAAGCGCTGATGGACTTGAGGTTTCTCTCGTGTCCTGGAGGCGTGTTTCTTACGGGGCTTACACTATGGCTTTTTCTGTAGCTTGCCCTGTCATACAAAGACTCGTCGTACTCGGACCGGCTTTCGTGGAGAATCGACTGTGCAAGAGCTGGATTTCTAGAAAGCAACTCTTCAAACTTGCCTGGATATTCTCTCAAGATCTGTTTCGCAATGCTGTCGTTGAAATCTACAGACTGTTGGAGCACCGGATTCAGTGCAAACAGTTCCCCACTGTGTGTGGAGCCTGTGAGATACGATGACGCGGTATCTGAAAACCCAGAGTTTCTAGAGCTTCCGTAAGAACTCTGCTGACTAAGAAGATGTCTGAGAGACGGCCGGTAACTCCCATACGAGTCTGTGCCCGTTCTAAACGACATGGCATCATTTTCCTGCGGTTTTCCACGGGTTTGGAAACTAAAGGTGCTGTAGTCGTCCTCTTCATATCTGTCAGCTTCGTCCACATCGCCATCTTCCTCATCTGGACGACTAGGTAACGGTCTCACTGTGTTCCGATGCAACGTCACTGCTCCCTTCTTTCTCACTGGCTCCACCGGAGTCACTGGGTAAAACGTCATCTCAACATACACCTCGCCAGCTGCACGGCCAGCATACTGCAATGGGTGCCATTTGTCGTATCCCTCATCGCTCGAGGCACTGAACACAGGCGTGCAATCTATCTCGGTATCCCCAATCAACACTGGTGACTTTTTAGTCTCATCCAACACCGATAGCTTCAAAAGTGGATTGATCTCGCTTGTGAGCTGGAATCGCGACTCGTGGTTCCATTCCGGTGTTTGGCCTCCTCGAGTAATAGCTGGTGTACGGTCAACAATGTTTGCAATCCGTGCAATACAATATGGATTCTGCTTATCCAACTTGCGGCGATTTGGAAGATTCCGTGCCTTGAGAATCACAATTATTAACGTGCCATTGCCTCTAAGGTCTGACATTTGTTGATTTATTTTGTTTTACTAACTAAACCTTTATTTTTCTATCTTCTTTCTTTTCTTATTGGGCTTTTTTGCTTTATAATGTCTCCAGCACTGCTGATAATGATCTCCAAATTTCAAATATACGTCTTTATACTTTCTGTGAACAAAAATGTGTCAAAAACTCGTCCAACAAAGAAATAAAACACATGAAATACTGCGCTGACAATCTGATTCCCTGCCCGTCTGCTTGATCCCAACTTTTCTTACCTTATTTACCTCCATCTTGATCTCGTTTAAAGTGTTTCTACTCTGCCTCCTTGTTTTCTTTTTTCCTATTAAGGAAGATACATGATGCATTGTCTTGCAGTGGGTTGCATACATGGGTATATGCTGAAAAATTTATCATGGCCATTTGAATAACTATAGTGAAATAATGTGTATAATAAATAGCATAATGATTTAGTGTCCAGGAGAATAGTCAACCCTTGAATTTGATTCATTAAAAAATTTATCAACCATCTCTGCTTTATAGAAAAGTACTGGTAATTTTGCATTACAGTTTTCCTGTACAATTTATTTACGAGTTTGTCAAAACTTAGGCACATCTCTTTTCTGTAGACATGTCAGTATACTCGCTCGTTGTACCTGCTTAATGGTTATATATTGATCTCTATTCTGTTATGATGCAAGTAAAAGCATATTGTTAAAAATTGTGAGACATTGAATCAAAGTCTGCATTGGGTTTAACCCATGGTCACTATTACAGGTTTCAACCAGCCATTCTTCTTGCTCATGTTATGCCTCTTATATCTATATTTAGAATAGATAGATATCTTATTGAAATAATCTAAAAATAAATGTCAAGAAAAAAAAAAGAAAGGGCCGAGCTGGGAATTGAACCCAGGGCCTCTCGTATGCTTGGTTAACCCGATTTTCACCAGGCTCGTTACCCAAAACGAGAATCATACCACTAGACCACGCGGCCTTTCTTGAAAACATTTTAAATTCTTAAAGTACAATTACTATTTAGTCCCAAATATTTAACAAATTATCCTATTTGTTAAAAGAACATTTAATCGAGATAATTGTTCGAAAATCAGAATTATTTTTATCGAATTTAAATAAATGCTTATGAAAAGTATTGGAGTTTAGGCCGTTAGATAACTTCGGTGACAAGTCATCCAAGTCTGGCTCTGGTATTTATATGCAATGTCAAATACCAGCAACGAATAATAGCTATTTGTAATAATTAAGGGGTTTTTTTTGTCAATGAAAAATGAGAAATAACAATGATAGATTATTTTTGCAACAGGTTTCTGTTAAAAAAGGGCTCTTATAGATTAAAATCTATTAGTTTTCAAGTTATAATACTGGCTTTGTAATGAAATACAAGTCTAAAGAAACAGATACAGAATGAGCTAAGTAGTGTGTAGAACTGGTGAATGTCCAAAATGGACAAATATTCTCTGGCAAAAGGTTGTTGGCTCGTGAAGAAATTACATTAAAATAGGATGTTGTGTTATTTTATTAGTATGTATACAAACAGGATAATGGTCTTTTATCACCAAATAATCCATTGAGCTACTGTAAAGCAAGGGAAACGATTGGAAGAATTCTATAACCAACTGGGTCAAGAAAATATAGCAATAACATAGAAATTTACAACCAGTATTGCACTTTTGATTTATTTATAGAGCCAAGTTATAAAAAATCTTTTTTTTTCTTGCTCAATTTACTTTTATATCTATTATTTTCCCTCAGGATCACTATATATAACAGTCCTACTTGACAAAACCCTTTTCTTACTGGAAACCGTTTAGTGGAGAATTCTGCACGATCATGGGTGTAACAAGGGGAACTGTTTATTCTTCAAGGGATACCACACCACCCTAACATAGTTTGTTTTTATTCAACATTAGGAAGATTTAGACATATATGTTACCCACATGATTTACATGTTATATATATTTTACTATGGACATTTTTAATGCTTAAAATTCCGCAAAATAGTGGTAAGTATTCTGGTACTCAGTCTATGAGGCTTGTCAAGGTTTAAATTAGAAAGAAGATACCATCACCGACAAACAAACTTATTTTTATCACATTATGTAAACTAAAGTATAATAATGCACTCAATAACAAAAATTTCCACTTCTACCCAGTATTCATGTTACATATAGATGAAATTTAGCTATTTAATACCTCTAATATTAAGATAGTTTTGTACTGTACCTTTAAACAGAAGAGTGTTCGACTAGGCTTTCTTATTTTTGTTTATGAAAGTGAATAGCAAAAATTGATGGTAAAAAGAAGGCATAAAAGCATAGTTTTCTGGATTTTCATCTCTTTACATTGTTCAAAAACTAAACTACGAAACTGATGCAAAAAAAAAAGAATGAACGACAACGGCAGGACTCGAACCTGCGCGGGCAAAGCCCAAAAGATTTCTAATCTTTCTCCTTAACCGCTCGGACACGTTGCCATTTGATGAAAATTTTCAAGATGAAAAAAATATACTGGGCTAATCAAACAGCATTGTATAACGGTTATGCAATGCAATGCGGTCTACATCGGGAATTTATCATGTATACGTGCATATATGATACATAATAGTGCATGATATTGCATATATATATTGCCAATAATCGAATGGCTAACTGGAACTCGAACATATGTGGATGTGAAGAACGAGAAACAGATAATCACAACTTGAATGTTTTTTTTTATTGAATATCATAAGGCTTCAAGCCAACCAATGTGTGAAAGTTGTAAAGCCTTGTGAATTGCCCATATTCAAGGCTCAAGGTGAGTTAAAACAAATACCATCACTCATAACCATAACATATATAGAATATGTCCTGGTTATATTTCAAGGTGAATAAATAGGTGATTTAAGCATTGGGTAATGTCATTTATCGATTATATAATTTATGGATTGTATTGCTGTCAGTTGGAAGGTATTGAAATATGAATTTTAAGTTAAATAAGTCGAAAAGCAACAAGAATAGGGGCAATTCAAAACCACAGTTTCAGCAGCCAGTGACATCAGTATTTGGTGATGAAAGCGATGGGGAACAAGACAGAGATACTGATGTTGCTGAAGAGAATATAGAGATTGAAAAGCAGAGGCACCGAAAAGTAGAGGAGGAAAAACGTCACCGAAAAGAAACAAGTGCTCAGATAGAAAGTCAAGCGAAAAAGATTCAACAACAAGCAGCACTTGAAGTTGCTATGCAAAAGGAGATGGACCCACTGGTTTATCATTATGATGAGGTTTACGACCAATTACAATCTAAAAGAGAACGGCAGCGAGAAGCGGCAGCTAGTCTGTCGTCAGCAGCACATCATCTTGAGGCATTACTTCGGTCGAAGAAGGAGAAAGAGATGAGTAGAGAGATTGCACGCGAGTTGAAAAACCAACAAAACATCAAGGATGAGGAGGCCAAGTATGGACAGGTGGAGACGTTTCATACCAAAGCGTATAAGAAGCAGCAGGAGGGATTGAAAGAAGTGAAGGAGGAACAACAAAGAGTGTTGAAAGAAGATATGAAAGAACCACCTAAAATGCGTGCTGGTGGTTTACGTGGATTGTACATGCAGTTTTTAGATGATGAAGATGAAGATGGGGATGAGGATGTAGCTGGAAGCAAGCAAAGTGAAAAAATTACAGAGAAAATTGAGTTTTCTCAAGACAAGTCGCCATCTGGTACACGAAATATCTATGATGACACTGACAGTGAGAATAACGATGAAACAAATGCTGCTGGGTTGAGTCTTGATGCTGGGTTGAACATTACTGCTGAGAAACAAGAAGGTGTGTCGTCCCAGTCTGTTCAAACGGAAGAAGAGTCAAATAATGGTGAAACAGTAAGTTTCATTAATAATTTGAGCAGTAGTCGTTCAAGACCCAAGGGCAAGTTGGATAAAGAGCAAAAAATCCGTATTTTCTTGAGCAGTGTAATGCGAAAGGAAGAAATTGAAACGATACGAGAACGATACAAGGAGAGAAAAAGGCTGGTATAAATACTAGTTTGTAAGAATGATGAGAAATAGTAATAAATGAGAAACAGTGTACCATTGGTGGGGAACTTCTATATGTTTCCAGTCCTACCATTTCAGTGAGTTGTGAAGATAAATTAGAAAGGAGAAGGTTTTTTATTAATAGGTTATTTAACTTAATACGTGATACCGAAAAAAAAAACATATGTAAAGGACAAAACAAGTTCAAAGCAGGAAAAAAAGTGTATAGAGAGAGGACGGTAAATTCAAGTATTAGAAAGTCATGATTAGGTGTAATATTATCAACCTATAACAATCCATTCAGGTATACATCATAACAAACAAGCAATCGAGTTAGTTCTACGTATATAGACGTTTCCATAATGATTACACAGCTAGCAATATAACTTTAGCTACGTAAACAAGAGCAAAAATGAAAACATAAAATTGAGGCAAGATTAATAATTTGGAAACAAAGCGATAATCCTTTTGTTGAAATGTTTTTTTTTTTTTAGTTTTTTTTAAATTTTTTTTTGATTTTTTCATTTCTGATAAAAAAGCAAAATTAGCAAAAACAAGAGATCAATGCTTGGACATTAATAATCATTAAGAGTTGTAGAAGAATATCAAAGATGGGAGGAAAACGTAAAACTAACATCGCAAGAGATAAACAAAATTAAAAGTGGCAAATTAAGAGGGACATAAAACATAGGCAAATAGACAAAGAATACAAGATATAAATTTATCAATGATGCAAACGTCATGATAAAGCAGTGCTATGGCTGATTAGATGGAGGAAATGGCGTAAAAGACTCTATGCTTTGATTTTCAACCATTCTCTCCAGAAGAGCAAGGTCATTTCCCAGCCCATCAACAAGGCAACAAGACCAACGCTAACGTTCAAAGTAAACATTGGGGTAAGGCCTCTGTATTCCAAAGCCTGAACAGCTTGGTCAGTGCTTTCCATAAAGATCAAACCGCCACAGAGCAAAGCGCTAGATACCAACAATTCAGTGAATGGTCTCATTGGCTTATGTACGCTGGAGTTTCTTGCTTCATATTTTGAATTTTTGGTGAAGAGACAAAGTATATAGGTGATACATCTAATTACAGCACCGTAGGAAAGCATGTAGCCCCATTGGACGTGAATCTGGGTGGAGACAGGCGATGATTGAGCATGTTGTGACATCAAAATGCCAGTCCAAAAAATGGTGAACACAGGAAATGGGTTTGGAGAAAAGCCAGGGGAAGCATAATGGATTTGTTTGTTTGGATGGCCATCATTATCGTAGTTTTCCATAACTTTTCTGAATCTCCATTCTGACAAGTAGACTTCAGTCAACAAGCCACACAAGCCGCCACCAATATACATGAATGCAATTGAAGCGTGTTGCAAGTCTTTAGCAGCCCATTCACCTCCGGGATTGGATAGATGTTCCAAAAAAACATTGGTGGAACCGTAGAAAAAGATTAAGAAACTTTCAATGAATTCCATGGTGAGCAAGCCTTTTGGACCATATTTGATGAGCCAAGATTTGTGGTGTTGTTTTTCACTTGTTTTAAACTTGATGGTGTTCCATGCAAGACCTTCGTCCACCCAACAACCACAGTATCTAGCCAAAGAAACCAAACCCAAGGTGAAAAACACACCGCCTTTGATGAAATGAGCTAACAAATTGAAAACTTTGTTTCCTTGGCCCATCAAGTTACCAACAGCAACGCCAGTGCCGGCGTAAACCATCAAGTAGCCCAAAAGAGGATAGTTTAACAAAGTAAAGACCAACCAACTGAAGCTGCCGAAACGTTTCAACCCAACCTGGACAAAGCTGCTGCCAAAAAGCTTTCTATAAACGGTGTCTCTTTTTTGAGAAGCAGCCTTGAAAGAGCTTTTTTTCTCCATGACATAGTCAGGGTTGATTAAACCAGCGTTTTCGGCATCATTGAGATTGTCGGAATAGCCAATATGGTCATCGGAAGAACTGTTGCTTTCGACTTCAAAGTTTTCGTCGATTCTAGCAAGAGTTGCTTCAGAATTTCTATTTAGAGTTGAAGGTCTTGGGCTGTTAGCAAACGAAATGCGTTCTACTGCATGATCAGCATGGATATCATACAATGTAGACGAAGGACTGACACTGGAGGAACCGCGCTGGTGGGTGTAGTTTTTCAAAGGAATAAAACTGTATTGGCCTGTGGCCTCAGCAGCATTCGAAGAGAGCCATTTATGAGCATAGGTGAATACTGCACTGACATAATGGACAATAACGACAAGAAACAAAATGTAGGACATTCTGGTATATGCGTTCTTGGGATAAAGTTGGCTGCTAACCGAGGATCCGAAAATTGCGAGTGAAAATAGCGCGCCAAGCACTGTAAGCAAGTTGAGTGTCAAGGCTGCCAAGTACCATTTGGAGGCAACATTGTTGAGCACCAAGGTGATTGGATATAGGAATATTATGTATGCTGAGGTCAACGAGACATGTGCGGCAAGAGCTGCCTTGTTACCGCCGGCCACATTGAAAAAAGTCGTGGTATTGTAAGCCTCCCAATATGCTCTTTCCTCAGGATACAATTCGGTTTGCAAGATAGGCACTCCATGGTGCATGTGTGAACGATGAGGCACTGGTTCCAATTTTTCCTGTGAATTGTTATGGCTGGCTGCCATTGCCATGCCATGATGGTCATCAGCAAGCCCTGCAACTATACTTGCAAGCACAAGTGTGCAAAGAAGATGGTATTTCATGGTAGTCAATTCTGGTTTCCAAATGTCTTGAAATGTTCAACAATAATACTGCTGGAAATTGGCCAAAAAAATCACAGTACCAATTGAAATCAAAAGGTTTCACAAGATTTCACAAGGTTTCGCCTGCCAAATTACAAAATAGGAATTTGTAGCCCTCTTATATCATATAGTGGACGATCAGCCTCAAATAGTAGTGTACTGGAAAGAGTTAAAAAAAAAGGCGTGATGAGCATATGCATATTCATGCAAAGCCCAAGTCTTCGGAATACTCGGACAAATTTTTTTTTCCTACAGTTTTTTCACTTGTATTGGTTATTCAATCAGCATATTACATGGTATATATTATGGTATATATTACATAATGATAAGATCTAGACACCCATATTGCTAAAAACCGGTTTACTGTTGTAATCGAACCTGTAGTGTTCAACTATTGCCCGACGGAAAGTATACTTTCCGATATGTATCGTAATATCCATCGGATGTCAAAGCTGCCCTTGCCATATCCGAAACCTTCTTTATATGGTCTTCACCCCTTTTCTGCTACAAGCGTTTTGGACATGTCGGTGCTCGGCCGTAAGTGGTGCTTTTAAGTAGTCGTTTCCGGGCAACAATATATTTCTAAGAGCTAAGTAGTGGAAAAGCTGCACGCCAAGACACTAGGTAATCAAATGATCTCCGTAGTTAACAATAGACGAACATTTTGGCAGAACCTTGTGGAATCCAATGGAACAGAAAAACTGCTGACTAAAGTCCAATTGCATAGGATTTAATTACTTCAACTGGCATTGGCGTGTTTTTAGTAAAATAACTATCCTGGGATAACTCAACCCTTCTCCGCTTTATATCAACTTTTTTTAAGATTCCCTTGTGAATACATCTTTTGGTTTTTGAAAGTGACACCAACGATCATATATATGCCTTGCCATTGACTAATACTACTCAACTACATAATCCTTGTCATAGATTGACTCCCACCAAAAACAGTCCTATTACTACACACTTGAACCGCCAATCAAGCACCCTGCTTTCATATGATTCTTCCATTTTACACATATCCTCATTTGGAAGACTCTCTGTTAACCCAGTTCACCTCCTTTGAAAGCCAATCAGTGCACATCTTTCATATAACGCCATTGCGCCCATAAAATTGCGCATCGGCCAGTCTCAAATTATGCCCGCCAATGCAGGTATCACGTTGCCGTTAAATACCGTTTTTTCATCATATTGAAAAAATCACATGACTCTCAGTGAATTCGCTGAAATATTTTCTACCATAGACATACATTGGTTTTAGCTGATTATCAACCATAGTGTTGATAATAAATATAGATACAATAAAAAAAATAATTGATAGCAGTATATCCACCATGTCGGGCGTCTCTTCGAGGGTTTTGAATATGAAATTCATGCGCCAGGCGCTGAAGAAGGAGGAAAAGAAGCAAGAAATTGTAAAACAGAAGAAAGCAAAGGATGCGTCTCAATGGTCCATATCTGCCAAAGTCGAGTCGTTCAAGCTGAAAAAAGAAGCCGTTGATGATGAAAACAAACCATACAACACCGCATTCCAGTCTGTGGGGTACAGTAACATGCAAGACTTCTTTGAAGACAGTGATGACAGTGATAACGACTCCGATGAGGATAGCCCTGCTCTTGTAGGAAGAAAAGTGTTTGGTGCTGCTGAAAAGTCAGACGATGATGACAGTATAAAGCAGGACATTCTTATAAGCGAGACCAGAATAAAAGATGATAGTAAAAGTAATAAAAGTAGCAAGAAAACTGATGTCAAAATGCAGTTGTTAAAAGAATTAAAGAAACAGCCCAAGCAAGAAGAAGATGTAAAGCCCGATCATCTTGTAACTCAGCAGGGTGTTATACCTTCAGTACAAAACTTTCTTAATGGAATTGATAGTGTTTCTACAGGGGAGAAAAGAAAAGCCACTGATCAGCAACAGCAGAAAGCATCTAAAAAGTCAAAGAAGAAGAAGAAGAACAAATAACAGTCATAGAAGTAATAGGTAGAAGCAAGCAGGCTTGCTGTTTAATATGCATTAACATTTTGTATTATTAGAACATTTTATATCGACGATACACAATATATTTTATCAGGGGAAATTGTATCTAATGTAATACTATTTGGTAATATAGCCGCTGGGCCGGATGGCTCAGTGGCTGGTGCTTTTGGAGAAGAGACAAACGGCCTGGCAGGATAGTTAAACCGTTAGTATTTTCGAAAACGAGAAATCAGATTTAACAGGCTCAAGAGTGAGTCGATTATGATTAACAAGTCATGATTGGGGTTTCCCCACTAGATTTTACCAAGTCCCTTAAGATATGGCGTGTATATACGAAACTGATATTTACTGAGCTTAAGATATTGTTAACTGGTAATACATATATGTTGCCGATGTATTTTCGCACCAATAGTGGTAAGTTCCAAATTTTCAATACCAAGATCTTGTGGTTACAAATTTTTGACAAATGAAAGAGCTTTTTGTAATTTATACCTGGATTGATAAAATCACAATCACGGTAATCCAGACAACTTATATTCTATTCAAAAGATTGAAGCATTTGCATATATGAGATTATCATCGATACTATAACACTATCAAATCCTCAATGTAAATAGCAATTCTTTTCATCGTCAATTCAATTACGGTTAGTATTATCTTTTCTACTTCTTCTCTTGTATACTTTCTATATATTTTCGCTTTTCTATCAACCCCTTTATAGCCCAGGTTTTTAACATTTTTATACAGTTTCACCTGTTTACTTCCCCAAACTACATACATTCACCTTTCAATCAATACAAGCATGTAACGAAACGTAACAAATGTATTCTTATAGTTATGTATACTAAAAAAGAAATCAAGCTGAAGTAAAACCAATAACCAGAGAAAAAAAAAAGCACAGCTAAATAAAAAGGAAAAATACAGAGCTAGAATCAAAGTAAAAAAAAAAAAATAAAAAAATGTAATGAGTAAAACACAATTGTGCAAAAGACAAACTCAATCAACCTGCCAACAATATGGAAAAGTCACGGCAACAACAAAAATCGGAAATGATACGTAGGTGAACTTGATGAAACGAAATGAGTTAAGCAAAAGACTTGAGTAGTAGAATACAAACTAATACCTTTTCAAGCGTTCTAATGAATAGCGTTAATATGCAAACTGTAAACCTCTAGACATAATATAGGCATCAAACAAAGAAACATTTGGGGAATGCTATCAAATATAAAGTTCATGCCTTAAAGACGTCTATTCTCACGGCCTTCTTCTTCATTTAAAGTGGTCAAACCCACCGACTCTTCATTATCCAAGCTGAACAAACTGTGACTATTAGAGCCGACTCTTCTGTGCAATTGTAGAGATCTTCTAATTGAAACGCCTCCTCCGACCCCATTATCCAATGGAATGTCTCCTGTCAATGTCTTACCAGTACCGAACAAATGAGCACCTTCTTCTTCTGTACTGACAGGCAACAAGTCTTCATTCTTATGTTTTCTAGAGATGTTCAACAAGTAGACACCCAAGAAGATGATGACAAACCCGCAGATAAGAGAGATGATATTGATAGAGGACGTGGTGTTGAAGCCTCTAAACAAGATGAAAGAAGCAACCAAAGTAGCAGTGGTGAAGGAGACATAATAAAGTGGATTAACAATGGAAGTGTCAAATTGGTCCAATGCTTTATTAAAATAATTCATTTGGGTCAATATACAAAAGACCACGACAATTATGAAAAAGTAGGTGGAGAGATATGTAAACTGGTTGTTTCCGTTGAAAGTCAACTTCAAAGCAATGCCAAAGGCTTTGATAGACATGACGGAAATGGAACCGACAGTAGAACAGATGGAAATGTAAATTACAGGATTCTTATGGCCATGTTTTGGAGCAACCTTATAAATCATAAAAGTTGCAAAAACAGCCACAGCTAAACAATAGATTATAAAACCAGGTCTCAACGCATAATCAAGAATCTCGTCAACTGTTGCAATCTCCTTGTCCGGTGGAGCATGAAGAACAATGATTACAGAACCTAATATACAAATAGCACATCCCATCTTACCCAAAGTGCCCAATTCTTCTTTCAAAAAGATTGCGGCCAAAATGGCACCAATAATAACAGAAAGTGCACCCAAGGGCGTCACAAGAATGGCAGGAGCAAATGTGTATGCTGCAAAGTTGGCAATCTCTCCTACTGCCATGGTTGCAATACCAGCCCACCAAATTGGGTTTTTCAAATATTCATAGCCTTTACCTTCAAAGCCCTGGTTCTGGGCATCCATAAGTCCTTTTTTTGTGATGATAAACGACGTTCCAATCGCTAACGATGAGGACATCGCAAGCCCTAATCCAATGTATTTCTCCTCCATATTATATTATGAATTTCCTTGAATTATCAGTGAATTCAGTAAACAGTAAAACTTATATTATATCAGATTTTATAACAACCAAATGCAAATGTTTAGAACAACACCAACAATTATCTAACCCTCCACTGGCGTGCAATCCTTCACGATGGAAAATATGCCTCTTTTTTTTTTTCAATGATGTTTTTCTTTAGCGTATACCAGTTGTCAACTAGATCGCACAACCCTGTTGATATATATACGAACGGCCAAGTCAGGTGCTTTTTTTTGCTTTGGTTTTCCTCCTTTAAGAAGATGACAACTTGACTAAGGTAAGGTGACACTGCTACGGGGAAATAAAACTGGTCAACTTTATAAAAAAAATTACAAAAAATAACAAAATATGACACCACAACAATTTAGAGCACTACACAATTACCAAATACCAGTAATCAATCGTGTAAATTTCTCATACAAAGAAAGGAAGGAAGGCTATTCCTATTGTAATATTCAAGTCTAGACCCTTTTAAGGAGGGTTTGGCTCCTTTGTCTGAAAAATACCCATACATCACACGCCTCCTTGTCAATACACGCATTACATTCATTACCCGTGGCTGGTGGTGAGGCGCCAGCCAACACCCACTGCGCCCTGCGCCCCGCCCGCACGTGATACTCACATTATATATATAGATAGATATGTCATGCATGACTTGCATAATCAGCAAGTAACACGCAGACAATGCATAACGATGCATCCAAGAGTTATAACATGAATATGTATATGTATACTATCAATGATACAAGAAGATGATGTTATTTAAGCTATGGTACAGAATTTTGTCTTTATTCTATTTAATAAAACATTATTACCTACTCTAGATCGTTTAAATCCACGTCGTTAACTGTCAAGTGGTCAATAGGGTCGCTTAGGCTCTTGTTGACTTTCCATAGTTGAACAACATTGTTATCACTGACACTAGAAATAAGCCACTTGAGGCGTTCGTCAGGATGCCAACTCAAGTCTGTAACAAGTCCAGTGTGACCCGCATGCATCATAAAGATTTCTGGAGCGCCGTCATCAGCGTCATCCTGAGTTTGTTCCTCGCCAATGCGTGAGATATCCCATACAATTACTCGGCGGTCCTCTGATCCAGATGCAAGGAAACCGTCTTCATGTGGGGACCATTCAAGAGAGGTGATGGACCCCGAATGACCCATCATGGAATGTAGTTTGATATCGAGATTACGTAAGTCAAACAAACCAATTGTAGAGTCAGAGGAGCCTGTGGCTATCAAGTTTCTGGAGAAAGGTGAAAAGGAAAGAGCATTTGCAGACCCATCGTGGATGTTAGTTCTTGTGAGAGCAGGTCTACTCAAGTCTCGTGTGTCGAAAAGCAACAAGCTTTTATCGTCTGAAACCGAGCCAAGCAAATTGTGGTCAAACTTGTGCCATTTTACATCGTTGACAATATCAAAATGGCAATGCAAATTGTTCAAAGGCTCAATAATTTTGTTTCCGGTTTGTTCGTTTGCTACAATGTTCTTGGCATTGATGTCCCATAGACAAATTGTGCGGTCGTCTGCTCCTGTAACAAGTTTTCCTGTGTGGTGTGGATGCCAATCCAAACCATAGCCATTTTCCTTGTGATAATCCAATGTCAAGATCGGCTGCTTGTTAATCTTTTTGGAATCAGCGTTGGCAAACACATATGCTGTGCCTTTTCCCGAAATCGAGGCAATGATTCGAGGATTCTGCGGAAGATATCTAGTACGGTTCACCTCGGTATCGAAATGATCAAACTTTTTTACTATTTTGATCTTTGTCTGAGTAGATGCTTTGCTATTTAGATTGCCGTTGTAATCGTTGGCAATATATTGTGGCAAATTGGCGCTAACAATCTTGACGTTTTCAGTCTCTTCTCCCGAAGTGTTCGTGCCCAATAAAAGACTTGTGTCAATAGCATTGGTCTCGGGATTTATTTTGGCATCTGGAAACCACTGCACCGACAAAGACGGCCACTTGAGGTTGGATTCATACACAAAATCATACATGTAGTGACAATTCTTCTTCCATAGCTCATACTCTTGTTCTATGGTGAGCTCTTGCTGATCTTCAGTAGGCTCTGCCAGCCCGCCTCCATTGGAATTTCGAAGCTGCTCCAACTCCCCTTTGGTTTCTTTAATTGACTCTTCGTTAAACGAAACTACCATCTTACCATTAAGCTATACAGTGTTCTGTCAAATGTACTTAAAACACGAACTTCTTAGGGATTTTTCACTATTATCTACATTTTCGCGTATTGTGATGTACGGATGTATATATGTAAGGGCGAACAAAATACTTGGATGTTGAGATGTTGGGATGTGAAAATGAAAAACTCGCGATATAAATATACATACATTAACCATCATTAGGGCAGATACCATTTGAACATATATAAATAAATACGCGTTTCCACTATACAAAAATATACAAAATGCTCAAAAACAGCCCTCAAGTGCCTTTGCCTGCAGGATCCACCCCAGCAAGCGCTTCCCATTCAACTATCCCACAGCCAGTGGTGAGCTTGAAACCTACAGATTTCACGATTCCACACAGTCTTGACGAGCTATTTCCAGAGATAGAACTGTTGAGGAAACTCCAGGACGCGGAAAAGAGGCTCGATGTGTATGCTACTAGAAAATGGTTGGATTTGCAAGACACAGTTCAAACCACGGTGAAAGAAGCTGGCATTTTGAGAATTTTCATATACAACACTTCGGAGAACCAATCATGGCAAAAAGAAGCTGCCAAGGCCCAAGGTTCAGAAGTGGATGAAAATGCTCCTCCGTCATGGACTTTAAGAATAGAAGGAAGACTTTTGAATGACTCAGAGCCAAGCACATCGGAAAAACGTGCTAAATTCAGCCACTATCTCACAGGAATTGCAGTGGATTTGGATTCCAATGCTCAGTTTGAGTCGATAAGCCCAAGTACTCCTAATCAAAATATCGTAGAATGGCACGAGAGCCCTCAGGGCTCAAATGTAGCGTTTGATGGAATGGATATTAAGAGAAAAGGCTCTGAGAAAGTGAAAACAAGAATTACTATTCAACCTAAAGAATACCCTTCAAAGTTCATGTTGCACAGTGCATTAGCACTGTTATTAGGAAGCAACGAGGCCAGCGAACGTGATGTGATTTACTCTCTTTGGCAATATATACAGATAAACAAGCTTCAGGACAAGGTGGACAAGCGGTTGATTAATTGTAACAGTGAGTTAGAGGCCATCTTTGGATATAAGCAGGTCGCTTTTCCAGACCTTTTGGCGCTTGTTAGAAAGTTCCTCAAACCAGTAGAACCAATTGTGGTTGAATACGAAATCACTCCTGAGAAATCATCAACCCTAGGTGATGTTGTATTGGATATCAGTGTTGACCTTAGAAAACCATTAGCTGATGAAAAACTTACTACAGAATTCACCAAACAGAAAGAGCTTTATATTAAAAACGACGCGGCCATCAAGGATCTAGATAACAAGATTGCTTTAGATATACAAGCTCTCAATTCTTCCAGAACAAAATACGAGTTTTATAAGAAATTGTCTGAAGACCCTATTGATTTCTTGCAGAAATGGCAACTGTCTCACGCCAAGGCATTGAAAATCTTAACAGGCGATGAAGGTTACACCGAGGAAAATGCAAGAAGATCAGAATTCTACACTGATGAGTTGTTGGATGAGAATATTGACTTATTGCTTAATACTAATAGAATTTGATGGCTTGACAGTCGCTCCTTGTCAAATGGCATTTCATGGTTGTATCGAAATTGTGTTTTTTCTGTTCAAGTGTTTTATTGATATTCTTTTAATGTATTTTTAGAAACTTAAAATGTGATTGTAAGCATAATTAGCAAACTATTATAGTCGATTTGGTTTAAATACCTTTTTTTTACAATATTTGTTTTTAAATTGGGTTTTGAAATTTATCTATATAGCCAAAGAACCTCAGAAATGTATACATCCGAGGCTATCATTTGTCTTATTAAATATATTGCTCATACCTTGTTGTATCATTGGTGGTAAACTTATGTTTCTAGTCCCATGGTTTGATTGACTAGATGGATCATTCTATGCTTACTCTATCTACAGTTGCAAACGGTGTTTCTCCTTATTTTATTTACTAATTCTTGTTAGAAAAATTTATCAGGCAATACTCAAGCCATTGTCATTCCCTATTTTCGTTATATTTACGAGTATACACAGTGGTCTATAGCCTTCGATAACCTTTTTAGGCATCTCTCTGTTCTATTAACTATTTAAGACTCTATGTCCTCCTTTATTTTAGACTTCTTCTATCTTTTTGTATAGCGGGCTATTGTTTTACCCACCCTCCGTTCAATACAAATCCATCTTAATATTACACCTGTACTTTAATATTGTAGCAGATTCTCGGTGCCGTAATAGAATGAAGCTCCAGTTTCTTTATTCAGACATATATAAATTCACACATTTAGACGTTTTACAGAATTTTTTTTTTCAACATAATTCTTTTGTTTTTGAAAGCATAAATTCTTCATCATATTGATAGGGCCCCTATTTCTGGCCTATTGTCAAGAAAAAACAAGTCTTTCAGATAATTACTTGAGTAAAGTGGTGGTTTTGCTACATCATTTGTGAAATAGAGAGTGCATCTATTAAATACCTTTTTAAAATACCAATTTTTCATTTTTACAATTGACACCTATAAAGATATCCTTGACAATAAATTAACAATATCAAATGATCTACACCCACAAGCAAACAAGGAAAATGTGCATTAATGGCGAACGATAAAGTATATCTACAAGAAGGTTTCATGACAGGTAAAAATCACACGACTGCTGGTCTTATTGGGAACTTGCCGTCTTTCAAGTTCTTACTAGTGATAAATACTTTCTGGTGATGAGGTTTCTGAGATCCGACCTTGATAACAACTTCATATGGCCCAACAAAGTCAATCTTTAAAACAGAAATACGACCGTCATCTTTTTCACTGCCAGTGTAGAAGAACGAAATTTCATGATCTTCAAAACTGTATCCCGTAGAGATTTTAAGTATATTAGCAAAATCGCGTGTTGCTATTGGAGCGCCTAATACGCCAGTCTTTTGGGCCGGTCTGGTATATCTTAGTACGCTTGGCAATTCTTTCAAAGAATCATATTTATAATAAGTAGCTTGCTTAGCTTGTTTTTCCGCAAAGTCTTCGGCACTTTCAGTGTTTTCTTCGGCATTAGTTGCTTCTTTAGGTTGTTCAAAGTCAAACGATAAACCTCCCAAGCTATCGAATATCGAAGTGGTAGATGTATCACTGAGAACTTGTCCACTTGGCGATTTGATTGTTGTAGATTCGGTTTCAACCTTAACAATTGGCTCTGATTTTACAGTGGTTGATAATGGAACAAAAGCTGTCGTAACAGCTCTCTCCACTACAGGGATTCTCGGTGGTTGGCCTGGAAGAATATAAACAGCCCCATTATTAGGATGTAACTGATTTATCATTCTGCTTGGTAAAACTTTGATGATTTCACCTCTTTTTCCAACACCCTCAAAATCCTTAAGTAGCTGGACTTCAATCTTTTTTTTGATCGCCTGCACTAACGTACTGTTAGAAAAACATCTTTTTTGGCCAAAAATCATTTTCAGATACACTTTGATATGCCTTCTATGGTATAAAAGTATATTTACAATACATAAGAATCTTGGTCAGCCAATTTTTCAGTCTCAATTTTTTTCACCTGCCGATATATGCACGATCAATTTCGGAGACATGATCACGTGTGTATACTTAACAATTCAACATCAGGCATACAATGTCATTAAATGGGGCCTGCCCTATATTGGGATGTGATTAATTTTATTTCCAAGGTAAAATAGCAGACCTCTTTTTTTTTCCCTTAATGCAGTACAGTAACTCACTTATTTCCTATTTGAATACCAGTGTGTAGCGTTAGGTATTCTCCTGCAGAAGCAGCTGGTATAAGCATTTGTGTAAAAATGAAGTGCATGAAAGGCTTTAATTTTCAATGCAGCTATTATAGTATATTGCTATAATAGCAATCATAACATTAGCAGAAGGGGAATATATCCGTTTTATACTACAGAATATTAAAGGTTCTTTCCAATATTTGAAAGCAAATATTTAATAAATAATTAGGATTCGAAAAACTCATAAAACGCTGAAAGCTTTGACTTTCCCAGCTTATAAAAGTGTCTAATAAGAAGACGCCTGAAACCAATTATTGAAGCATTTATTATAAAATGTCAGGTTATGATAAGGATGACTTCAGCGATAATGATTATCAAAACTACGGCGATGAACAATCCATTTCTGATTCCGGAAGTACAAATTATACTGATTCGCCAGAATATCAAGCCCCATTATGTAAGTATTTTCAAGTAAAATATGTTCAAAATTAATACCGAGCATTTATTAACAATTTCTTTAGCTTATGAAGATATAAAAAGAGCTCAACAACCGTCAATCTCGGCGCTTACCGAGAAGACCACACAGTTGTTCAGTGGTTTTAAAACTCCAAACATTCCATCTGGAAGATGGCGGGACTTTGGCTTAGATGGTGTAGGTGCGCAAGGACGCTATTCAATGAAAGGCGAAGCGTTTGCAGAGAAAGGTGTTTACGATACTTTCGATGAGTATTATGACCCTTATCCAAGTTGGAATCCTAAAGATCAAGTGCCTGTGAGCAGAGAGGATATTGAGGCTATTTTCATTAATTTAACTGAAGCTTTTGGGTTTCAAATGGATAACACCAAAAATATGTTTGACTATCTCCTTAGATTATTGGATTCAAGGGCTTCAAGAATGACTTCTCTAACTGCACTGAAATCCTTACACGCAGACTACATTAGTGGTGACAATTCTAACTTTAAAAAATGGTATTTTGCTGCTCAACTAGATGTGGATGATACTGTTGGATTTTTCACTAAAAGGAATGAAGGATCTGATAATGGTATGGGAAAGGAAAAGTCTTTGGCGTTCCAGGAAGCGGAACAGGCATGGAAAGCCAAAATGCACAATTTACCTGCGAAGGACTGTATCGCCCAATTGGCATTGTATCTTTTATGTTGGGGAGAAGCCAATAATATTAGGTTCATGCCTGAATGCTTGTGTTTTATATTCAAGTGCTGTAACGATTACTATCTTTCCTTAGATGTGATGCAACCAATTGCACCTCCTCCAAATAGTTTTCTTGACCACGTTATTACACCTTTATATACTTATTACAAAAACCAAAACTATGAAATTGTCGAAGGCAATTTTGTACGCAGAGGCAAAGAGCATTATCAAATAATTGGTTATGATGATATGAATCAACTCTTTTGGTACCGCAAAGGCTTAGAAAAGTTAACATTGAAGAATCAAAAAAAGAAGTTTATGGAGATACCGCTGAGCGAGAGATACCAGTATATGGGTGATATTAATTGGGATAAAGTATTCTATAAAACGTACAAAGAGTCACGTACTTGGAGCCATGTTATAGTGAATTTCAACAGAATCTGGATTATACATTGTTGTGCATTTTGGTATTATATATCGTTTAACTCCCCTACATTATATACCAAAAACTACCAGCCGCAACTGGATACTCAACCAACCCCACAAACAACATTGTCTGTGATGGCCCTTGCTGGATCTATTGCTTGTGTGGTCAACATACTAGCGACATTTTGCGAATTTTTGTTCGTTCCAAGAAAATGGCCTGGAGCTGAAAGTTTAACTAAAAGGTTTTTCTTGTTGGTTATAATTTTCTTGCTGAATGCTCTACCATCGTTATACATTCTGATTTTGATACCAATTAACAAGAAGTCCAAATCCGGTTTGAGTCTTGCCATAATCCAATTCATAATCTCAATTTTCACCGTTTTATACTTTTCATATGCTCCATTGGGACAGCTCTTTGACTCATATTTGACCAAAAATGAGAAATATGCTCCAAGCAAGGTGTTTACAGCATCAGTCAATAAACTACGCGGTAGAGCTTTGCTTTCGTCTTGGGGATTATGGATTGCAATTTTTATGTCCAAATTCTTGGAATCTTATTTTTTCTTGATTCTTTCTATCAAGGATCCTATAAGAGAGCTAAGTGTTATGAAGATAAACAATTGTTCCGCTGATATACTATTTGGCAATTTCATTTGTCGAAACCAACCTTCTTTGGTATTGACCATCATGTATATCACAGACTTGTTACTATTCTTCCTTGACACTTATCTTTGGTATATTGTCTGGAACACGATATTTTCGGTCTGCCGCTCATTTTACATGGGTATTTCCATTTGGACGCCATGGAAGAACATCTTTTCCAGGTTGCCAAAAAGAATCTTTTCAAAAGTTGTTTATTCTGACGGAAAGAATTTAAAACCAAAAATTGTGGTTTCTCAGATTTGGAATTCCATTGTGATATCAATGTACCGAGAACATCTTCTTTCCTTGGAGCATGTCCAAAGATTGTTGTACCAACAAGTAACAGCACCTGGAGTTAGTGAAATTGATGCTTTGAAAGAGCCTAGCTTTTTTGTATCGCAAGAGGATCGGTCCGCCAAATCATCTTTATTGGACCAACAAACTGAAGCTCAAAGACGTATAACCTTCTTTGCCCAGTCATTATCCACCCCGATGCCAGAACCTTGCCCAATAGAAAGAATGCCTACGTTTTCTGTGTTGGTTCCACATTATGGCGAGAAGATTACATTAACATTGAAAGAAATTATCAGAGAAGAAGACGAGTATGCACATGTTACACTATTGGAGTACTTGAAACAACTTCACCCTCTTGAGTGGATGTGCTTTGTTAAAGATACAAAAATGCTAGCTCAAGAAGTCGAAAGTTCGAATTCATCAGCTACAATTGATTCCAGTAAAGAAAAGTACAACGATCTTCCTTATTATTGTGTTGGTTTCAAATCAGCGACTCCAGAATATATTTTGAGAACCAGAATTTGGGCGTCTTTGAGATCCCAAACTTTGTACCGTACAGTATCTGGGTTTATGAATTATTCCAGAGCTATTAAATTGTTATATGACATTGAAAACCCAGGACTCGAGCAGTTTGAGGGATCTGAATCTAAAAAACTAACTGCTGCTTCCATAATGGCACTTCGGAAATTCAGAATTGTGGTTTCTATGCAAAGGATGATTGATTTTAATGCCAATGAAGAAGAAAACAAGAATTTCTTACTTCGTGCTTATCCAGAAATCCAAATTTCTTATTTGGATAGAGAAATTGATCCTGAATCAGGAGAAGTTATTTATTATTCTTCTTTAATAGATGGAAGCTGTGAGATCGACGAGCATGGAAAAAGATTACCTAAGTATAAAATCAAACTTTCTGGTAACCCAATCTTAGGGGATGGAAAAAGTGACAATCAAAATAATTCGCTAATATTTTGCCGTGGCGAATATCTTCAACTTGTTGATGCTAATCAAGACAATTATTTGGAGGAATGCCTTAAAATTAGAAACGTGCTCGCTGAATTTGAAGAAGAGGTTCATCCTATTGAATACACTTCGGAAGGAACCGTTTATGACCACCCTTACCAAAATCCAATTGCCATACTTGGCACTAGAGAATATATATTTTCTGAAAATATCGGTATTTTAGGCGACATCGCGGCAGGAAAAGAACAAACTTTTGGGACTTTGTTCGCAAGAACATTGGCCCTGGTAGGAGGTAAATTGCATTATGGGCATCCAGACTTTCTCAATGCGATTTTCATGACAACTAGAGGAGGCGTTTCCAAGGCTCAAAAAGGACTTCACTTGAATGAGGATATTTATGCTGGTATGAATGCCATAATTAGAGGTGGAAGAATTAAACATTGCGAATATATGCAATGTGGTAAAGGCAGAGATCTTGGCTTCGGTTCAATTCTGAATTTCACCACCAAGATTGGAGCCGGTATGGGTGAGCAAATGCTATCTAGAGAGTATTTTTATTTGGGGACTCAATTACCTCTTGATAGATTTTTATCGTTCTATTATGGTCATCCTGGTTTTCATTTAAATAATGTGTTCATCATATTATCTGTTAAACTTTTACTCTTGTTTGCAGTGAATTTATCCTCTTTGTCTCATCACAGTGCAATTTGTGAGTTTGATAAACATAGACCTCACACAGATCCAAAAAAGCCAATTGGATGCTATAATCTTGTGCCCGTAATTGGTTGGCTGAAAAGATGTGTCTTGTCCATTTTTGTTGTGTTTGGAATATCTTTCGTACCATTATGTATACAAGAGCTTACTGAGAAAGGGATCTGGAAAGCACTTACACGGATAAGCAAACATTTTGCGTCTTTGTCTCCGTTGTTTGAAGTATTCGTGTGCAAAATTTACGCTCAATCACTTATCAACGATATGGCTCTCGGCGGTGCCAAGTATATTGCAACAGGAAGAGGATTTGCCACGATCAGAGTGCCATTTTCAGTGATATATTCCAGATTTGCTCCAGAAAGTTTGTACTTTGGTGTTCTTTCTGCCTTGATGATCATTTACTGCACTGGGGTGATGTACAATATATCTTTGATATGGTTTTGGATCACTATTATTGGCCTCTGTTTCTCACCGTTTCTTTACAATCCGAATCAATTCTCCTGGAATGATTTTTTTCTTGATTACAGGCTGTTCTTAAGGTGGCTTTCATCAGGAAATAGTAAAGGCAAAAACGATTCTTGGATTAGATATGTGAGGGATCTTAGAACACAGTTGACAGGTTCTAAAAAAAAGTCACACTCGAAACCAGGTGATAAGTTGTCTTCAAGTTACAGAAAACCTTCGCCATTGAATATTTTTTTGTATCAAATATGCGCCAAATTTATCATCATGTTGTTTGTATTGAATGCCTTCTTGTTTGCAAACACCCATAAAAAACCCAGAAACTCACCTACATCAAATGCGGTTCTACGGATTGCAGTAATAGCAGCTGGTCCTATAATTCTGAATATGGCAGTGCTACTGATTTTGTTTATTGCTTCTATAGGCGCGGGTCCAATGTTCAGCTGTTGTTGCAAAAGTTTTCCTTCTACAATGGCATTTATAGCTCATGCTTTTTCATTAATGAATCATATAACCTTCTTCCAGATTTTTTGGTTCTTACAGAAATGGGACTTTCCAAAAACAGTTCTTGGGTATTCAGTGGTTGTCATGCTTCAAGACCTTTTCTTTGGACTTGTGACATCTCTCTTGCTTACAAGAGAGCTACAACACGCTGTTTCCAACAAGTCATGGTGGTCAGGAGGTTGGTTAACTTCAGGTTTAGGATGGCATATTATAACACAGCCGGCCAGAGAATATTTATGTAAAACTATGGAACTTAGCATGTTTGCCAACGATTTTGTTTTAGGTCACTTTTTGTTATTCATCCAATTTCCAGTACTTTTAATTCCTGGGATAAATAGATGGCACTCCTTGATGTTGTTATGGCTCAAGCCTAGCAAGCAAATAAGACCACAGGTTTTGACCACAAGACAAAGAAGAAAGCAAAAGATGGTAGTCACAGCTTACACTTTGATTTTCACGTTGGTACTTGGGTTTTTCGTTCTGGTTTTAATGGTTCCTTTTTTCTTGGAAAAGGTGTTTAAAATTGATTTATTTGACTATATGCCAGATAGTATTCAGTATTTGGCAAACTAGGTATGAGTTTTAATGTATTAGCTTGATTTTTATGCTTCTATTGCAATGTAGAAATTTGTTACTTTTTTTTGTTGTTTGCCGGGGCAAACTTTCCATTTATTAACGCCTCTCTAGAAGTGGAATTAATATGCTTGAATCTGTCAGGGCCAATATGAGTTCCACCAAACCATCTAACATCGACCAATAGGACATTCCAGACATCCATAAGGGTCATTAAATGAAGCATTCTGCTGCCAGCAGCAGTTTCTCCATCGTCATCGGAATCTTGTATAATAGTTCCATCTGGGTTTTTAATTCTCCAAGCGCACATTGAATGTTGAGACTTGGCAATTTTCCTATTCGTACGTAACTGGTACAAGTATTCATTGACCTCGTCTTCATTATGGACCTCACAAGCAAAACCAATGAAAGTGGATCCCCTGTCGACTATAGGTTCAGACTGTGACCAATGTGTAGCAAGCTCTTCGTCAGTAGTGCTGTAATCTATGTCGTCATCTTCCTGATATTCAGGTTCTTCTGTAACATGGTCTTTATACTCTGCGAGTTTTGGATCAATTTCGGTTAAAAAGTCAAATAAGCAAACTAAGCCACGACTAAAGACGTCATTCAAGACGTCTTGAAAAAGGTTTAACAAAATCTCATTATTTGAAGCATCAACCTTTCGAGTAGAACTGACTAACATAACGTTGGGTGGGGTAGAACAGTCTGGGTATTCGTCATTAAACAGAAGTCGGACTTTAAATTCTTCATGGTTTGGAACAATAATTTCAACAATGGTATCAGTGAGTTTTGTCACTGCCGAAGGGTATATAGCTTCAATAGCGTCCAATTCATCGATGAAGTCTTGAGCTACCATTTCTACCAAAGTTTCATTGACTTTATACAAGAATTTTTAGAAGACGAAATATTTTTCAACAGTATTTTTTAAGTCCGAAGAATGAACTCAGACATCGACGATCGCACGCAATATTTTCTATATCCAATACCCTTAACAATTTGATGTTGGGCATTGAAAATTACCAATATCATCTATGTTTGGAACAGGCAACAATGTCAGAAACACTCAAGGAAAAAGGAAATGAATCTTTCAAAAATAAAGAATTCAAGAAAGCTGCCAAACTATATCGAGATGCCATTGCTTTAGATCCAAAGAATCCTGTTCTTTATTCAAATAGATCCATGTGTTTTGTTAAGCTCAATGACTGGTCAAGGGTGCTTGACGATACTGAAAAAGGGATAAAACTATGTGAAGAAAATACGAGTTTAAGCAATGATATCAAGACAAAAACGCTTGTCAAGCTCATATATCGGAAAGGTCTTGCAATGATCAATTTAAAAGAGGATATTACGCAAGCAAAAGCAACTTTCGAACGTGGCTTAAGGCTTGATCCAAACAATTTCTTGATTAAAAAAGAATTGGAAAAAATTGGAATCAAGGAGCTGGAAAAGCCTGTAGAAAATAAAAAGAGCCTGGAAAATAAACCTACCATTCAAAAGATTGAAATTGAGCAAGTTGATCAGATACCCAAGGAATATAAACAATTGATTAAAGGACATGAAGACACTAAATTGAAAGACATAAATTTAAATTCCCAAAATGATCATATATTTGGTTTCACTAGTGGGGAAAATGGTGATAATACTGAAAAAAGGTTTGAAGTGCAAGCAAAAAATAACTTAAAGGTTCAAGAAATAAAATCAGCAAAAAACATAGCGTCAAATGAGGGCCTGGCTGTTGACGACAATATAGTAATTCAATTTCCGGCCCAACCATCACATTACTATCTTACGACATTGACTAAATATACTGGCTGCCAAAAAATTCAGGCTTACAAGTATGTTCTCAGTATTTTACCCCAAACTTATAAACTGCTCTTTGGGATTGCAGGTATCGAAACAGATTTTTTGGAATTTTTTTTAGACGCAGCTCTGTATGTTCTTAGTCAGGTAAATGACGATTCAGGCGTGAAAATAAAAAATATATTGGCTGTTCTCCCTGAACTTAAAAGATTTACATTATCGAAAGCATTCTGTGACGAACAAAAAATTAAAGATGTGATAAAGTCACTCAGAGATAAAGGAATTGAAGACGACAATGTATATGCCAGATGGCTTTGAATTTTTACACCTTTTGTTTTTAGTTTCTACATTTTGATGATTATATTATACAGTATTTTATTGCCACAAGCTGGCTAATTTATAGAACCATTGAAATCAACTACTATTACTGTTTCTTATGCCCTTTAATTATCATCGATTTTTCCAAATTTGCCCAAAAATATTCTGATACCTCCTTGTCGTTGAATCTTCTGTTTCTGTCGATTTTTATAACTTCCACATTCCAATTGTTAACATTTTTATTTATAGCATCACCTTCATAACCAATGTAATACCCCTTATATTTTTGAAATAGTTTTTCTGGGTCTGGGTGGATGTAGCCTTTAAATTGCCACGACTGACCTGTGGTAAATATAGCCACCACTCTATTCCAATATTCTGGCTTGGTGAAAAACTCTGTTGAATTGACAATCAAAAACTTCTGCTGGCCCAAAATTGGCAAGGTCTTTTTGACAATCAATAAATTGGATGCGTTATTATTCAAATTCTGAGTGGAAGGCTCTTTAAACACGCCATTCTCCAAGAAATCCTTAACATTTTGCATTTGAATGAGTGCACTAGTAGAAGGAGATAACAAAATGATTGGTCTCTCGTTATTGGACAGACCCTTCTTGAGCTTGGACTTTTGTAGGGAACTTGCTGTAGGTTTATAAATGCCACCTCTTCCACCGGCAGACTTTCTCATATCGGACTTGAGTTGATTAATGATTTTGATCTGAGCATCTTTTACTAAATAATTGAAATTGATCAACTTTTCGCCTTGAAATAAGCTATCATGAAGCAATGGAGCCTCTGCAGGATTCACTGGTCCGGCAAGAGATTCACTAGAAGTAGACGTTGAGGTTTCTGGGCCAGCTGCTGGAGTCACAGTCGCAGCATTTGGAAGGCTAGTTGTATTAGACAGAAGATAATTGATGAGATCATTTTTGTTCTTGAAATTAATAGTTTCAATTTTCTTCAATTGAGATGCCGATATGTAATCAGCAACCGAAGAGTCTTTATGCAACCAAGCATTGTATATTGCCCTAAGTGAAAGCGCCTTTGAGTCTATAGTGTAGTTTGTAGCATCTTCCAAGTTGTACTTGCTGGCGCTTTGGAGATTGTCTGATTTGTTTTTTTGATAAATAACCAACTCAGAAGCCGCAGCAATATCATCTGTTTTGGTATCATTTATTAAAAGCTCTATTTTTTGATTTGCAGCAATAGCTGCTCTGAGAATTGAAAGTATATCGCTCATCCTTCAAGTACGTTGAATCAGAATTCTTGTAAAAAGAAGATTTATCAGTATTAACTACATTACACGGTCGAAATGATTGATTATATTCACTCTACAATTTTCACTTTTCGTGGAATCTCACTCGCAATCCGGTACCGTGCCCGCGACGGGTGCGGATAGCTCTTTTATAGTATATAGGTGCCCTATAAAACCAGTTAAAGTAATGTTTATGATTTTCTTTGTTGATAAGATAGAGTTGCAAAGCTCAAATGGGTTTAAAGCTAGGCTATCAAGTCATGACTAGGAATGATGTATTTTTGATCAATAAAAGCAGGTATATTATCATAAGTAGATATAAATTATTTCTCATTTTGTTATCAAATCTTTTAAACTGGTTGGTTATATAACTAAATTACTTCAAATAAAATTTAATGGTAGCGAACGTAAGATTTAATAAACAATGTGTATTTAGCCTAATTTTACGGTCATCATACTATATCTACGAATCATATGCAATTTAATTGATTACAACTAATTACAAATCATAATAATTTATGAACATTTATTCAGACATTAAAGCCCAGGGTAAAGAGAAATGAAAGTGCATAACGGTAGAAAAGAAAAAACGACACAATTTATTCAATGACCATGTGGATCTTCCTTAGGAGGTTCTGGGTCAATGGTAATCATGGTGTCGATTCTTAATATAGCAATACAAGCTTCTAAAGCGGATTTGAGAGACTTGATTTTACTCATGGTTGGTTCGATGACACCATGGACGGTTTCGTCAACAATTTTACCATTGATCAAGTCCAAACCGTAGTTTTTGTAATTTTTCCTTTTGACATCGTTTGGCAAAGACGATTGGGACTTTGCGTGGTATGATCTGAGTTTAGCAATGAGTTCACTTGAATCTTTAGCGGCATTGACAGCCAAAGTCTTTGGAATTATAAGCAATGCGCTAGCAAACTCAGAAATGGCCAATTGTTCTCTGGAGCCAACGGTGGTGGCGAAATTTTCCAAATAGATGTTTAAAGCAGTTTCTACAGCACCTCCACCTGGGACAATGTTACCACTTTCCAAAGTTCTCTTTACTACAGAAAGAGAATCGTGGACAGATCTTTCCATTTCATCCAAAGAATATTCGTTAGGGCCTCTTAAGACAATAGAAGAAGAGGAGTGTTTAGAGGTTCCTTTAACCAAAATGCATTCATCATCACTAATTCTGACTTGTTCTACTTCGGCAGCATAACCCAAATAAGAGGATTCAAAGGTTTCTTCACCTTCCAAGTTGGACATGTTGGTGACAAAAGTAGCACCTGTAGCTCTGGCAATTCTTTTCAAATCATCTTTTTTACATCTTCTAACAGCCATGGCCTTGGACTCAACAAATTCTTTCAAACACAAATCATCAATACCTTTGGTTGTCAATATAACATTGGCACCAGCATTCAATATTTTACGAATTCTCTCGATGATAATGCCGTATTCTCTCTTTCTGACTTCTTCCAACTGGTTTGGATCCTCAATATTGATCTGAACTCCCAATGCCATCTTGGCCTTTTGTAGGTTCAAGTCCAAGACAGCAATCTTGGCATTGACAATCTTCTTTGGCATGGCCTGAGACGCCACAGTACAGTTCAAAGCATAACCATTCACTAGTAAAGATTCGGTAGAAGATTTACCATGGGCTTTCAAAATGTTAACAGCTTTTATAGGATATTTGACCTCACCTTGGTTATTAGTAGTCTTGACGGACAAGATTGCATCTACAACCATCTTACTGAAAAACTCCGAGTCGCTGCCAATGATCTTGGATGACATGGAAGTTTTGGCAATGTTAATCAATGACTCTTTACCCAAATTTTCGACCGACTGGCTCAAAACATCATTGATGTATCTGATAGCTTCTCTCAAAGCCAATCTATAACCAGTGATGATAGTAGTAGGATGGATCTTATGTTTCACCAATTCGTTGGCTCTTTTCAACAACTCAGAAGCAATAATAACCACAGAAGTAGTACCATCGCCAACCTCCTTGTCCTGTTGCTGTGCCAACTCCACCAAAATCTTTCCTGCTGGATGTTGAACATCCAACAACGACAAGATAGTAGCCCCATCGTTTGTCACCGTAACATCTCCAATATCATCAACCAACATCTTATCAAGGCCAACAGGCCCCAATGATGATTTTACAACATTAGCCACTGACAAAGCTGCTAATACATTCTGATTTCTAATATCATCTCCACTCACCTTCTGACCTCCAAGGACTGTAAATTGTTAGTATATATATATATATATACATCTTCTTTCCACCCAATCGCCACCAAATTTTCTCATAACTTACACAAAGTGTCCGAACGACTGGCCTGATACACTTGAGACATATTGACACACTTTCAATACTTTTGCCTCTGTACTTGTTTTAATCAATATCAAACGCTATATTGACTTCCTCAACATAGAAAAAAATTCAGCGGGTGGCCTCTATGGGCGGGTAAGCGTATTTTTCACTTATATAAGTGGGTCTCTAAGTAGGTTGTGTAGTACCAATAATAGGTGATGTTTGGGCCAATTTACGTTTTGATTGTAGTTTAGCAGTGTTGATAGTTTTAACGGGAAATAAACAGCATTGATTGCAGAGAAAACTCTTTTGTTTTCCAAGTGCAATTATGAGCAAGATTGGTACATTTTATTGTAATATATCGTCTAATTGAATCAACAACCAAAGTGTTGATACCCCATATTGTTTTGAAAATCTTTTCTAATTCTTTGCAGTTTGTATGTTATATAATGAACTTTATAAAAATGAAACTTTAATGAGTCGAAATGACATTCAGCTATAAACTCTCTCTGTATCCTTTCCTATTATTAGTTACTCATCAACAAGCGTGTGGTTTAGTTTGCCAACAAGTCACTTTGAAAACAGAAGTTTTACCAAATCAAGTTTCGAAAACTCGTTTATTACTAAAGAAGCATCATTAAAAATGCGTATATACAATAAAGGTGCAATTAATCATGAAAAATCTCATATTACTCGTAATTTCTACAACCAGATCAAAACATATCTCTATGTATGTCAACTTATATTAACAATGCTAAAGAACAAAATCATTCATCATCGCTTTCTTCATCACTACTTTCCTCCTCTGCACTGTTCAACCATTCGATGAATTGATCGACATATTTGTTCTGTACAGTTTCCTTTTCCTTTTCGTACCATTCAACAATAGCTTCCTCATCAACAATTTCAAGATCATAAAATTGTCTTAAGATGAAGAAATGTAATTGTTGACCATTGAACCCTTCAGAATCGTTTTGCTTGCAAGAATTATTCAACAAGACAAGCAAGTCAAGCTCATCTTCTCTATCAAATACTTGTCTTTTGAAAAGAGCTGCCCATTGAGTCATGATTTTAGTGGTGGCGTCACTAAGTTTCAAGGTATTGGTTTCCACATAATTTTGGATTTTCGAGATCAAAGTACGTAGTGTAGAACGTCTGACTCTACCATAAGTGACATTCATACTCATTCTCAAAGTGTTCAACTCAAGCACTGCGGTATCTAAATCATGATTGTTTTCAATGGCACGCTCGATAGTGGCTCTGGCTTCAACATCAAATTCCTCTTCTTCCTTTGCCTTTCTCTTCTCAGGAGTGTAGTTATCCTCTGCGGCTACGGAGGATACTTGAGAATTACTGGAATATCTTCTGTGTGACTTCCTATTGACAGAAAGATTTGAACCTTTGGAAAAGGAGTCACGATGGGAATGTTTGTGGGAATGATGGCGTTTATGTTTGACATCATCTTCAGAATCAATGGTACTTATAGAGTCATCTGAAAGGGCTAATGTGGATAATTTATAGAGAGCCGATGCAGAGCTCTTGGAATATTCTGAGCTTGAATCATCAGTATCTTCATTATTATAACTTTTGTTCTCTATAAATAAGAAACCAATTCCGTTAGGACCTACAATTTTCTTGTCACGTACCGAATCTAATGGATCTAGTGTCTCTGGTTCATTTTCTTCTTCCTCATCTTCAGAAGAAGAGAAAAAACCTTCGTTAGGATTTTCAACCTTATGATCAATGATTTTGGAGCCTGCATCCACAATCACATCTTTATCAATGATGCATTTTGATCCGATTATAGAGTTGGATAATATAGAAACATTTTCCCCAAGCTCCACATTGAAACCAATAATCGAATGAGATATCTTAGTACCGGATTTGATGACAACGTTATCAAAGATAACCGAGTCGACAATCTCTACATCAGTACCAATCTTGACATTGTTTCCAATAATTGAGTGTTCAATCACCGATCGGTCATCAATGAACGATTCATGTCCAATAACAGTATTGGAAAGGATCTTACATGATTGAGCAAGAACAATCTTGTCGTCTTTGTAGATATGGCCAGACTCATACTGGTAATTTTGGTTTTCCAAGAAATTCAGCTCAGGAACTATTGGATAAATATATCTTTGGATCAAATCCTCAGAGATAGACTTGTATGTCTTGCAATTAGATGCTCTGGTACCATACTCCTGCGAGATGTAGACATATATCGACCGTTTTAGCAAGTCAAACGTCAAGATACCTTTGAGGAAGTCTTTTCTGATGTGCTGGAAATCAAAGTTTTCTTGGTAAATGGCAGGGACTATAGGAGAACAGATATCAATATGGCAATCGATCAAATCATTTCTAATGATGAAATCATCTACGTTTTCCAATAATTCAGGGTCGATGGAGATTTCAGACTTGTGTCCATGAATAGGCGGAATGGCCTCGTAATACAAGCATCGGTTATTGGTCTCATCCAAAATGAACGCGCCTGGATCATCATCAAAAGATCTCGATCTATGGGTTTGCAGAGCTTCAGTCATTACCATAGTGACAATGTGATCCTTATCAGACTCTTTAATCTTCTTATGATGGGCAAGGGCTTTCTCGATATTCAAATTAGAAATCACATCTCCTGAAATCAATAGGAAATCTCCAGTAATTACAGACTTGTTATCCAAATCTCTCATGACATCACCCACAGACCGAGCCTCTGAGGAAATCACACATTGAATCTTGAATGGCGACCAAGGCAATGACCATTTCGATTCCATGACATAACCTTGGATCTGGTCCAGATGTTTTCCTGAACACATGAGATAGACCTCGTCCACACCAGCATTCGCCAAAAACTCTAGTGTATACTCAATAAGCGGCACATTCGCCAATGGAAGCAAACATCTAGGTGTAACTGCCGTAAGTGGCATAAACTTGGTCTCAAAGGAATCCGTCAACACCACTGCCTGGAGCTTCTCCTTCTTGATAACTTCCTTTTGTTTCTTATGATTCTTTGGCGGCATCTTGTCTTAATTGTTCCAAATAATTCCCCTAAACTCTCAGAAGTTTAATTTTTTTCAAGTTTATCTCCTTATTTAATTGGTTCGCCCTATAAATCTTTTACAAAAATCAATTTTTTCCCATACAAAATTTCGTTTTTCTTACCTAGTGCGATGACTAGTTTTTTTTAACGCTATATAACTCTATACATATACATATATATATATATATATATATATATATATATATATATACTTGATTTACCTTACAATTATATTTGCAACCAATAAACCCTTCTAAACTACACCATCTTCTTATAATATCGTTTTATTATAATTACTCTCTTATTTGCTTATAAACTTTACATACATTAACCTTCTCTATATACTGATTATGTGCCCCGTAACAACAGATTATTACTATAGGAAGAACTTTTTAACATGAGGTAACACTACAATTTATTGATATACTTTAGTATAAACTATGTTAATGACTAGAATACTGGCTGGGATTGTGCTTGGCAAAACTGTTCAAGTTACGAGACCTTTAGGAAGCCGACTTGAAAGACACTTTTTAAGAAATTCAATAAAGTTTCAAAGGTTGAATTCCACTTCTCTGGAATCAAAACCGGCTAAAACTAATAAGAAAAAGAACCAGAAGGATAAAACCACTATAAGTGAAAATGCCTCATTGAGTAACTTGTCGATTGCCAACAAGCAACAATTATATATATTGAATAAATACTCGCCTGGATCGGTGTTTTTCTTACCTAATGGTGCCAAGCTTTTCAACAAGTTGATCAGTTTCATCAAAACCCAAGAAACAACCAAGCTAGGGTTCCATGAGGTCGTGACGCCTTTGATGTACAAGAAGGAGCTCTTTGAAATAAGCAACCACTGGAAATATTACAATGAAGACATGTTCAAAATTATCCGTTCTTCTGAAAACGAACAGTCTGTAGAATGTGGGAAACATGAGCTCATGAATGAAACTTATGCTTTGAAACCTATGAACTGTCCAGGTCATTGTCTTATATATAAGCAATTTCCAAAGACATTCAATGATCTTCCAGTAAAGTACAGTGACTTCTCCTCCTTGCATCGAAACGAGGCTAGTGGTGCATTGTCTGGTTTGACCAGAGTACGTAGATTTCACCAAGATGACGGCCACATTTTCTGTTCTTTTGAACATTTGGAGCGCGAAATCTTATTAAATTTGAAGCTTGTAGAGTTGGTGTACTCAAAATTTGGTTTGGGTGATTTCAAGATATTGTTGAGCACCAGACCAAAGAACAACAAGTTTGTTGGTAAACCAGAGGATTGGGAAAAGGCTGAGGGGACCTTGATTGAGATTCTCGACAAGGTTGGCAAGAAATGGGAGTTGAACGAAGGTGATGGTGCTTTTTACGGCCCTAAAATTGATATCATTTTGAATGATCGTTTTGGTAAGTACCATCAAACAGCAACCATTCAGTTGGACTTCCAATTGCCAAAAAGCTTTGAACTCAACTTCCAAAAACCAAATGGTGAATACGCTACTCCTATTATCATCCATCGTGCTATTTTCGGCTCCGTGGAACGATTTTTAGCTATTTTGATGGACCATTATGCTGGTAAATGGCCATTCTGGCTCAACCCAAACCAAGTTAAAATTGTCCCAATATCTCCAGAAAAACATTTGTGGTATGCCAAGTATGTGGAAAATTACTTGTTGACCAATGGTGAGGAAGTTTCTCTAGAAGATTTCAAACAAAAGTACTCGACAGGAGAACCAGAAGACCAAGATCTAGAATCTCTCAACTTGTCACCATTGACAAGATACGAGTTCAACATCGAGGTAGATGACCGTGCCGAGCCAATTGGTAAGCGTATTAAGGATGCATATAGAAAATCTTTCAATTATCTAGCAACAATTGGTGACGAGGAGGTCTCTACAGGAACTATCGCACTCAAAAATTTGTTTACCAATGAGGTCCAGAGGTTGTCCGTACAAGATGTTTTACAAAAGTTTATTGATTTGGAAAAAAATTATGAATAGTTTGTCTGTATGTAAAGTGATAACTTGTCAGCTTTAAAGTGCTACCAACCACTTGCTTCTAACTGTTTGCTAATAGATACTATGTCTGCTTGTTAATATACGTTGATATTTATGCTCTAGAGCTGGTGGGAAGTAGACACTAAAGGATTTGAAAAAAGTGTAGTAAATAACTCAAACTTGAACTTCTTTCAGTAATTTCCTGAGCAGGTAAAAACGTATTAAATGCAATTAAACCTATAGTCTCAATTTTATGGAAAAAGTATGTTTGAACATGGGAAAAACCGTTAAATTTGAACAATAAAATCAAAACTTGCAACAACTTGCAAAAACTTACATTTGGGAAATTTGGACAAGATAAAACATCTCTACAAACAATCACTCATAAAAAGACCATATACATAATAATTCAAATTTCTATCAACCACAACTATCAATTTTAAACAAAACATTGTCAACTGCCTTTATAAGCCTTAGGACTATATAGTTTTTCATTCGACAAAAAGAACAGCTTACTTTGAATAATTTTCAAATCATTGACTTTAACTTTTTTTGGCACTATGTCGCCACAGCTCTTCAATTGTTTCACTTCCCAATCATAGGAATAACGTAGTACTTTTTCGAGAACCGTTAGCACTTCGCTAAGTGTTTCTTTAAGAATCTCCAAAGGCTGCGCGGACAGCTGTAGTGACTCGGTTTTGACGTAGGTATCAGCTAATAAAGCTGAGAATAAATCGCCAGAGCCAAAGAAAATGGCGTTAATCTTTGGTATTTCAAAATAGACAAAGCTGCCCAGCGATGAAAAGGATGAAGCAGCGCAGATATAGGACTGATCCATACTTCCAGGAAGCTCTACAGAAGTTACGACAACATTTTCCACTTGCGGATATAACTGGTGGAATCTTTGAAATGCCTCTGCCAAAGTCTGCGGATCATGTATTTTCACGTCTGTGAGAAGCTCCATTTCAAAGTGGTTTGGCGTGACCAAAAACACATGTTTTGTTTGCAATATCTGCTTATATAAAGGCAAAAGCGCTGAATCAACATACATTCTTCCGCCATCTCCTAGAATGGGATCAAGAAACCACTTTAACTGTGGATTACGACGTTTCGCATCATCTGCAATACCGACCACCGCCTCAAGGGTTGCCGCATCATTTACATATCCTGTCAAAAGCACACTATAAGACACCTCAGCAACAGCAGAAATCTTGTCATAGATGTCGCGGATTTCCACACCATCGTACTTGCGGCCCGCAAATGATCCGTAAGCAGGATGATTCGAATACTGGACAGTATTCAAAGCATCAATGTCCCATCCACGAAGCTGGAGGGGAAATGTTGCTGCCTTGTTGCCAACATACCCATGGACTACATGTGACTGAATCAGAAGAAGCTTGCGCATCGCTGGAGATTATATTGCCAATTTGTGTTCAAATTTGTTATCAGTGATATAACTGACTCTTCGAGACTTTTCAGCGAGTTTATAGGTGAATATACCATTGAGTTGGATTTTACAGTTTTCAATGTACAGCGATGCGTCATGCGGAAGTTACAGTATCCAGCATATTTCAGCATATTTCAGCATATTTTCAGCATATTTTCAGCATATTTTCAGCATGTTTCATCAAGAATACAGCCCTATAACAATAGGTATATCCCCAATAATGTATTACATTATTCATGGTAATCCCCGTGGATTTAGGAACACATTATCATGATTAACAATAATTAACAATGATTAACAATAATCCCGTTTGAACCGTAACATTCTAAAGTAAGTTGCCTTATTCTACCCAATTGTACTCACCAGCAGAAATACCATTTCACCAGACTTCAAACACCTCATGAATTTCAGTCATCAAGAAGATTAACAACATATAACTATTAATTACCACGCACCTGACCTGTCAAGATGTGGCTTGGAGCATGGGTGCTACAATGGGGCACCAAGAAAAAAAAATGATGCGACATTGAAAAACTGAGGGATGATAAGAAAGTCTTACCAAAAAAACAGCCCTAGTTAGGACACTAAAACACCTATCAAAGTATTAAAGTTGTGTTGAATGTGTGCCGCTATGGTATTTGAGTGTTAGCGGTACATTTTGCAAACGATTTATTTTTTTTGTTTTCTTTTAAAACAGTGTTATATCATTCAGTTATCAGATATATAGCTGATCTGACCAAATGGTCCCCGGAAGCGGCCATAAAGTGACAAAGCCGGGCCTTCTGGGCGGTTCTCAGTACGGGCGAGCACCTAAGGCGTGTAGTGGGTGTCGAAAAAAGAAAACGAGGTGCTTCTCATCGAAAGGTATAGCTTGTTCTCGATGTAAATCCATGAATCTTGTGTGTAGTTTTGAAGAGGAATACTTAACAAATGAACGGTTCCACAGCATTGAAGAAGTCAGAAATTTTGAGAAAAGAATTATTTTGCCTGACAGTAATGGTAGACATGACATTGAATCTACAGGACAATCCTCGGAAGCAGACAAATTGAATCAGATACATGAAGATGTTAAAAAACTTGTGCGGTATTTGGTAGCGAGTGATACTGGATCTTCTATAAGACAAATGCCGCTATCAATAGCCAACAGCAATAATCCAAGGTACTCAGACTATGTAGAATATGCACAACCAACGTTGGGTAACACTGGTTCGCCATTGTTGAGTAGTTATCAGCCGAATGTATCGTATAATAATGGCGTTGGCGGACCCACTGGTACACAGCTTTTCGATGACGATGGTTCTAAATTGATTAGTCCTCTGACTATGGTTCCCCTAGCATATATCACATCGCCGTTCAACGTGCTTAAGGAAAGCCCAACAGATGCTCTTTTGCCATTCTCTGTCACGAGCTTGTTATCACCAGCAATACCTGCGGGAGAAAGCGATATTGTGACGTTGAAGTTTATTAGCAAAGCAGAGGCATTTTCTTTGTTGAGTATATTTTGCGACAAGTATGGCAAATGGATCTCATTGCGTCCAAACATTTCTACTGAAGAGTTGTTGAGTGAGTATCGTAAGGAATCACCTTTACTTCTTGATGTTGCATGTCTTATCGCTCTTAGGAGTTCTCAAAACTATACTTTCAAATCTAAGATAATCAACTTGCTTACTCAGAGAATTACCAATAGTTTGTCCAAACAGATTATCAGTTATCCTGCTACAGATTTGAAGTTCATATCCACTCTTACCCTTCTTGCCATCTATGGATACACCTTGTCTACCCCTGGGTTCAGTATAGACCCTTGGTTCTACTCTGGACTTGGCCTCAAGCACTTTATAACCTCTGTGAATTATAATCCGTCATTTGTCAGTGCCACGATTTCCCTTCCTGATGCCGCAGCCCAGTTCGATTTACTCACGTACATGCGGATCTATGATCATTTGCTAGTGACCCACTTGTATAATTGCATTGTCAGTGGTCGTACTTGCTCTATAGACCGTATCCGGTTGAACAAGGTCAGAAGCAAGTTGGATATTGTATTTGCTGGCACATTTGACGGGAAAATGACTGCAGAGGTGTATTTATGTGACATTGTCTATGATTTCTTTGTAAACGACTCGGGTATAGCAGAATATAAAAATGTAGAAAGAAAACTTCATAAATGGTACGATAATTGGAAATATTTGATAGAACAACCTATTCCACAGTTGTTGGAATGCCTTTACAATTTCTACAGCTTGTTAATAGTATACCATGTCAACTTCCAATTCCATTATGGCAATAGCAGTGCAGAGCGTAGTCCGGATAATAAAACTGATGAAGATAGGGAACCTCTGGATGATTTCAATTTTTTCAAGCAAAACAACAACTTTGAGACTTTCGATAGTATTCTCAGGCACACTGAACTGCATTATTTGAACAAAATGTTGTTCAATTGTTTAAAAGTGGTCAACGAGATTCTTTCTTTTATCTCAAAATCCAATTTGGATAACATTATAGACAGCTCTGAACAATTTGAATACTTTTCTGATCAAATCCATTTTTCACTCTTTTTTGCTGTCACCGTATTAATCCGCATTCTTCAAAACTTTTTCGTTCTCTCCGAAACTGGTGAATTGAAGCAAGCTTATATAGATTATTTCAATACTCAATTTAGCCTGTTTGACGTGTCTGGAGATTTACGACCTTACATTCTCAAGACACCAGTCCTACAAGCTAAAAACCCGATTACTAACATTTCAAAAGACGACTATTTGCTCTACGTGACTGAAATATTGATAATCATCAAAAAGTACTATGTTAGTGCATCCTACAAAGATATTAACAACTTGTTTTACCGTTACTATTTCACTCTTCACCAGAGTCTTCTCAAATGTTTTCCTGGGCTAGACGTATCAAGTTTATTTTGAGGCTTGTTTACATAGTGACAGAAACAAAGAATATAGGGTGCATGCTATTACCAGTGTAAATAAAAGTAGTCGAATGAATAAGAAAACGGCATGGTCCGTTTTCAGCACCTATTAATCATAAAAAATGTGTAGTGCTTAATGTTTCCAGTGGTTGTAGGTGATTAAACAAGCTGGCTTCTTATTTTTTTGGATCCTTAATACCAGCAATAGCTCTACCAGTGTAGTACAATGGAACTACTAAGGAAACGGCGAATAAACCGTAAAATGGGTAAAGGTAATAACCGGATCTTGGATGCTATAATGAGTTAGTATACTGTGCAGCGTTACTTTATTATGGTGCTTCTATTCTGTTTCTTATCAAACTTTGTTTTATTTATAAATGGAAGAAAATGGTAATTGATATGAACATTTACATGGCGATATCCACACAATAGAAAACAGACCCTACGTAGCTCAATGATACTTACTCTCCACCACAATGGTTTAGACGAGCGTTGATAAAGTCTTTGCAATTCGATAACATTGTTTTTGGCAGCCATTCTGAATTGTTAGTATCTCACATCTTATACAAATTTGGCCCTACCCAACTCATCACCAATCATTATCTACTTACTTGGTTGATATATATGTTTATGTTTGATATTTTAAGCAACAAAGAAAACTTCTATATCTAACTCTTTTTTATGAAAAATGCTTCTTGCCATTCCCTCTTTTTTACGAAAAAAATCACCATATTTTCCATCTCAACCAATAAAAATCTCAGAATTTGCTAATTATGACAGTCACGTGTTTATATTATTGATTACATGTATCTATCAGATGAGCCTAACATGTGGTTATGTGGCACTGGCTCTGCACATCTACAGATTACTATATATACATATATATAAATGGGTAAAGCGATGAGATGATTAACCAAGGTATATACCGAAAAGCACGTTTAAGGGTCTACCAAGAAAGTTGTATCGGACACTGGAACAGTCCAAGGTATTGTTGGCGACAAAATGCCGGACGACATGCACGCGATTGGCCAATTAGAGGCCATCATCAGAGAGGCTGATGCTGAGTCGGTTAGTCCTTTGGTGACGAAGATATTGGAGGATGTGAAATGTCCAGTTTGTTCAGATATAATGGCATATCCATTTATGATGGTATGCGGGCATTCTGCATGTTACTCATGTCTCAAAGAGTGGTTTAAACAACATATAATGTGCCCGTTATGTCGAAAAACGCTACTCAATGCCCCAGTGTTGAACAGAAACCTCCGCTCTGTAGTGAGTAGTATCTTGAAGGTGGGATACAAGATTGCGCCTCTGTTGGAAAAGGATGTGGAAAAACACATTGCAGAGTTACGAGAAGAATACAATCGGGATTTGCATGCTGAAAAATTGTTTGAACGTTCTTTCAAACATGCGTTTGCAGATGATGAAGATGGCGTCCAAAGGTGTTCGGTGTGCCATTGGGAAGTTGAAGGCCGGACTTGTTTCAATTGTGGTACGATTCTTCTCAATGTAGGAGAGGATCTAAATGGAGATCCAGAAAGTATTGAGACATCAGATGAGGAGATTGCGCTTCGGTCGCATGTTCCTCGAATGCAAATTTACACAGGCTCGGACGAAGAGTATTATGATGGATTTGCCGAAGAAGATGAAAATGGTTATTTCAGTGACGATGGGTTTGTAGCTCCTGATTCCGATGATCCATCACTAGAAAGAATTGAATCGGGGGATGAGATGTATATTACTGAAGAAGATGAGTTTTTAGATATGTATTGCAACACTCGTGTAGAGAATGGCCGCCGGGTCATTAGTGATTCCGATGAGGAGCCAGATAGTGGGGCAGAAATAGAACAGGAAGAAGAAGAAGAAGAAGATAAAGAAGAAGATATTTTCACCAAAGTGATTGCTGAGTATGAAAGTGGAGGATACTTCCCACAAAAGTATGAGTCTGCCGCTTGTATTGAAAATTGCCAAGAAGAATGTGCTACTTTGGCAGGAATGATTTCAAGATTTGAACAGTGTTTGGAAAATTCCAGAACAGATGCTGATCGCGCTAAATGGAGCAAGTATATAACCAGAGCGAAAAAGGAGGTTGAACGTGTAAACCGAGAGATAGAATTGTGGAAAACCAGAATGGATTTTGCCATGGCAATGAAATCAGATGAAGACGATGTTCGTCCTAATAGAATCTCGCGCCTTACAATTTCCAGTAGCGAAGATGAAGAAGAGGAAAGACCTACCCACGCTTTTCGTAGAAGAGGGAACAGAGCAGACAAGGCTGCTATACTTGTCGGTGATGAGGATAGTGACGAGGATGACTATGCTTTCTACGAAGCTAGCAGCGATCTCACGAAAACCGAAGCTCCAGTCGACGATGCTGTCATGACAAGCGACGAGGACACATACAACTTTCTGGCTATTGCCAATCCTGCTCAAAACTCAAATGCAGAGGCGTCCAAAAAGAAAAGGAAGAAAAAGAATAAGAAAAAGAAGAAGAAGAGAAATCAAGTAGCCCAGATAGGAAGTTGAGACATATATGTATACTAAATTCACAATAAATGTAATGTTTTGCTTTTTATATTGTAAGTGTAATTTTATTAAGCTTATATATCATCTGATTTGAGCTCAACTTGATTGTAATCACTGCAAGTGTTTTCATAGAAGAGAAAAAAGACCTGGTGGGATAATTTAGCATATAGCTCTTTCAGAGTAAAGAAAAAAACCTTTACTTGAATGTGTATATATGGACTAATCGTATATACAGAAAAACCGACTTTGTCTCCCCTCTTCCTCTTCAAAGCCATAATAGATGCCATTGAGAACAGCGAGCCTTAAATTTGTATTATTACTAGCCAAGAATTCAAGGTATTGGCGATATACGTAGTAATGGTTCACACAATAGGCTAAAATGTTAAAACAAGACTCGTTGAAATCACATTTTGGATGAACTGGATCTTCAACCTCGTCTTGCCCATCAGTATTATTTGGAATAAACTTTATGAGTTCTTCATCATAAAAATCATCATCGTTATCGTTTTTAAAGTCTCTGCAGATGATTTTGGAGTATCCATGTAAATCCCAGCTAACAAAGTTTGGTGCCATAGAATTTATCGAATCCATAATTTCAAAACTTGTCAATGAGGAAAACTGGCTTGCAGTGGATCTGAGTAACTCGTAATAAGTTTTTGCATTGGAAGCTTTAACGTCCAATTTGTTATTGAAAAAAGGCACTCTTTTAGACAAAGTGTCGGCAAAGAACCCAAACAATCTTGGGGAGATCATGTCTTTGAAACTGAATGAATTGTAATCAAAATATTGATGCGTCATCAAATAAGTGTCGAAAATAGACAAATACTTTTCGCACGATTCACATTCACAGCCATTCCATAGAAGATCAGAAACAACTTGTTCGTAGCAACAAATAGAAGATAGAATGTTAGGCAAGATCAATGTATGCAAATTGACAAATTTAGGAAGTGTTGTTTCAAATAATTTTTGTCTACGGAGATAATTCCCTTCTAAACCGTCTTCAATGTTACCGTCAATCGGAGAGTCGTTTTTCAACATGATTGTTGTAATCAAGTTTTTGTTTGGAAGATTATTTAAAAAAGAAAACAGTCTAAGATCCCAATCTTCATAAACTTGATGTTTCACAATAGCTTGCTGGTGCTTGTAGAGTTTCTCTTGCAACGACACACGTTCCAAGCTAATTGTCTGGGTTGCCAAGGAGTTGAGAAACGAGTCAAAACATTCGCAGTTTGGTTCTTCGCAATTTATTATAAGATCAAGCGTAGTAAGGACTGATAAGTCTAACAACTTTTCAAGGACAATAATAGACAAGTTACGAGAAATTGAGTTATAATCACGAAGCCCATGATAATGGTTAAACTTTAACGATTTGAGCTGAAGTTTGGGATGGTTTGTTCCCAACTTAACCAGCATAACATCGCTAATGAATTTTAAGACCCGCAAAGCGGAATCTTCCTCGTCTAAAATCACAAGCTCCTCAAGCTGGTATAATTGTTTAACAACATTCCCTGAGAATGTACCATGTTGAAAATCGTCTCGCTGAGCGACTATTGTAAGGGAAGTCACTGCAGGGAACCGACGTAGATGTGATAGCTGTTCAACTGAGTCGATGGTCAAATTAGTGAGCTTTGGAAACAGCCCTGGTATATTATATAGTATCTTGTTATATTGTAAGTTTGAACTGAAAATTTTTAAAACTTTTATGGAATTGGAATTAGCAGTGATTAGCTTATAAATTACGCTAGCTAAGCGTTCCCACAGGTCCGTTTGGTTAGACAAGCAGTTGAACAAATCATCCTGAACAACAAGCTCCTCAACAGGGGTATTCTTAGAATCATAAATAAGCAATTTGTTTGCCAAACTAGCAATTTTTGTTAAAAGAATCTCATCATTTTGATAGCTTGCCACATGATATTGGTTTCGCGACCCACCTATTACAGTATAGTTTGAGTCTACATACCACCACCGCTGCTGGCTCTCTTGTGCACCTTCCTTAGACATTCTTGATTGCTGATACGAGTTTCCATCGCTGGATAATGGTACAAACTTGCTAACAACTATTTTTCTGAAAAGCTTCTTTTCGCACATCCTTTTCAACTTCCCACAGGTCTGGCCTAAACTAACTACATCGTTCTGAGGAAGATATCCAATTATTCGCTCGAGAACATTCTCTGGAAACGCCTCAGCTAACGGGACAACCTCTCCAAGCGTTACTTGAACTTTTCGCCGAAGACGTGTTGTGCCTGTATATTGGTTGCTAGTATTAATATCGCTCAGTAAATTGATAATCTCATGCACCGTCGCCACCTCTTTCTTAGTCCCCTCCGAAATAGATCCAAATAAACTTAGTATCCTCCCAAATACCATACTGACTTGATTAGTGCTTATAGGTTTGAATTGATGTTTTGATGAGGTAGGTGACTTGACGAACGACGCATTCCATACTGTTGGCGATGTCTCCGTCAAATTGGTATAGAATATAATTCCGAATATTCGCCTAACTCGATTAGGAATGGAGTTGCTATTCATACTACATGGCTGGTTTGTAGGGTGTTAAATAAGTTGAGCATTATTACTTTAAGGGAAAATTTTTGGTCTTAATCTTGTAGAAAAAAAGTTTTAGCGTTTTCAATATACAATAGCTGGTTTTTTTAAAAGTTGTGTGTTTTCAATAATATATCTCAAGTAGTTCCTTTTATTGTCTGTCTTTGCTTCAATTCAATTGACAGATATTCGTAGGTTGTAGCTAAGATACAGATAATTTAATGTCTTTACCATTACCCCTCGGTCAAATATATGGTTTCTGTCAAACATCTATCTCCATAATGTTACAGCATCTCAGTATTCTATACCTACTAGGTAAAAGAGCTAAATGATTTGAAATAATTTCAAATGTTCATTAACCAATAATATTACCTACAGATAGCCAATGATACATCCGTCTATTTATATAAAGAGCATGTGTAATAATCAGTGTTAAAACTTTTAGCTCAAATGAGGAAAAAAAGGCACATTAACTAAATACTTGATAAAATGGTTAATAGTTTATTCATACCGTCGACGCGAGAGTTTGCACTGGTATCACCAACTTGGCCTGCGGCAGCGGTGAAGACGTGCTTGATTCTATTTTGTTTTCCCACGTCGTTGCAGTACTCGAAGATTGGTTCGGTGATAGGATTGGACACTGAGATGTAGATTAGCAAATCGAGTTCTGAGGCAGAAGGCAGAGGTACAGGAGGAAAGAGCTCAGAATCAGGTTGGGAGATAGGAGAGGAAGCCACGGTAGAAGGAGGACTTAAGATTCTTAATTTATTGAAGTTGATTTCACCTTTTTCATAAAAGTTTAAAATCAAACCGAGAGCTTTCAATGGCAAATCGATTTGTTGAATAACTACAGTATCTTTTATTGCAGTGGCATGGACGTTTTCGTCTTCGAACATTTCGTTTACGTGTGAGATGCAGTCACTGATACTTGCTGCGGCACGTTCTCTGTCGTCACACTTTTCAGTGTGGAACCTGATGGTGCATTCCTCGACCTCCAAATAGGAGCCTGGCAAACGTTCCACCATGGAAGCTATAACTTCTTTAGCAGTGTCCATCCAGGCGAGTTCGTGGTCAACAAAGAGAGAGATCCAGTTACGGTTCAACTTTGGTATTTTGATATAGCCACCGTTTTCTGCGATTAGGCCTACATTGCTGATACGTCCATACATGAGCTCCAAAGCGCTTTTCTTCATGTAACTCATGACAATGACCACATTGTGAGGGTCAGCCGTAAGTTCGGAGATAACTTGAAATTTTCTATTGAGCATCAAGGAGGAGGACAACTTGTCGCTTCCATCGACAGAATCAAAGTCCAAGATAAAGAGACGCTTGCCCTGTGCGTTTCTGGCGTTCAAATCTTTGTAGATTTTTACAAACTCACTGTTGTTTAACTGAATAGATCTGGTTTTGCTTCTGTTTTGTTGACGTTCGTAAGCAACTTGGATCTGGCCTAAAGAATGTTCAATCCACTTGTAGCAGTTTTTGTCTTCTAAAACCAGATAAAGTTTATTCCAACGTTTTTCCTTCTCAGCAGTCGGCATGGTTAAAGCGGCATAGATCTGGTTCGCAATCTGGTTGATGTTCCATGGGTTGATCAAAAGAACACCTTCTTGGAAAATGTAGGCAGATCCTGTGAACTCAGACAAGATCAAAGGCGGTTTATTGAGCTTGGTGGCCACTACGAACTCATGGCATGTCAAGTTCATGCCCTCTCTCATTGTAGACACTATAAACGTATCCGCATTGCTGAGCAAAGCCAAGTATTGTTGGAAATCAATGTCTTGGTTCAAAAAAACCACAGGTTGCGACACCGTAAAGTCTGTAGCCAAGCTATTAATCCGCTCCACAATCCGCATAATTTCAGACTCCAAGTTGGTGTCTGCACTGGTACTTTTCAAGCAAATCTGTACCAAAATAGCCTTGTTGATGAATTCAGGATGTTGTTTCAAAAATCGTTCATAAGCTAACAATTTTTGCTTGACACCTCTTAATCTGTCAAGTTTGTCACGGTTTACGATCAATTGCTTGCCTGCCCATCTTTGACGAATGAGTTTTTTCCATTGGTCAACACTAGGATCCTCGATTTGCTTGGCAAGCTTGTTGACGTCAATTCCAACTGGTGTCGAGTACACATCGATATACTTGCCATCATACAAAAGCCCGTCGTTGCTCACGACATCGGCTAGCAAGATACGGTTACAGGTTTGGAGGAAATGACGGCAGTACTCTGGGATCTGGAACCCGATGGAATTGGCTCCTAGCATTCCTAAAAGTAATTGTTTACGCTGGGCAAGACATCTGAACACCTCTGAGGACGGGAATGCGGTGTGCAAAAAGAAACCAATCTTAGCTTGTGGTCCCAACCGTTGTCTGAGCATTTCCGGCAAAAGCAACAAGTGGTAGTCATGAATCCAAATGACGTCGTCTTTCTGATACACCTTCACAATCTGGTCTGCAAAAACCTCATTGAGTTTTCGGTAATGCTCCCAGGAATGGTTCTCAAAAGCATCCGACTTGGCCTCGTCTGGCACCTGGTAATGCAATGTAGGCCATAGGATCTGCTTGCAGAAGTCCTTGTAATGTCCCTGGAACATAAAGTCGCCCGCAAACACAGCAACAGAATTGTATTGGTCTCTCAACTTGTTGTGGATGTCCTGTTTTACCTTGTCAGAAAGAGCATCTGTAGCCATACCTACGGTGCCTATCCATTTCACATCCTTGATTTTCTTCTCCTCCAATGCAAAATTGACTGCATTCCGCAATCCTCCATTGCCTTTTCCATAATCGGTGATTTCCCAAGGAGCAGTTTCGAAGATGGAATCATTATTCAAGATGTTTTGCCCAATATTAGGATTCGAATAACCACCATAAGGAACAATCTTTTCCTCACTATCGCTGTCCTCCTCAAGATTGAATTTGGCAGACCGTTTACTAGTCAATGTTGGTTGCACAGGCTCCTCGGCATTACGATATGCTACGTTCCGTGACGCGACCTTTAACAAATCCTTCGAACTTGGTTTCTGCAGCCCCAACACATTGCGTCTTCCTAACAGAGATGGCAGTCTGCCCTCCACCACCGTTGTGTTTAACTTGGGCGACTCGGTCTCTGCTCTGGAACGTGGTTGAATGTAGGAAAACGATTGGTTCTTGCGCAAGACATACGACTTGCCCGGATGTTTGAGAACATCAACCTCGGTTTCCCCTAGCGGTGCCATAGAAGACAAGTTGTTGAGCGACTGTCTGAGCGGATTCTTGTAGAAGAAATCCTCGTTTGTTGACTCATCACTACCAGCAGTCACGTTCTGGGCGTCTCCAACCGCAGCGTTGGCTCCGCTGATAACAGATGTTTTGTTGGATGTCGCGGTCGACGACACAAGATTGCTAGAACTTACAGTTGCTTGGACATTGCTTGTCTTGAATCCGCTGGTGATAGGAGACGTGGACGCAGGCGGTGACCCTGCCAACAAAGACGACGACGGTCTACGGACAGACCCAATGAGTCCTCGACCGTCCCCGGGAACATTTATTGGCTTTGGAGCATGGAGTTGATTGCTGCCGGTAGAGGCGTCATCCAGAACAGCGCCATTGTCGGGAGCAACCTTGCCACGTCCATCAGCACCAATGTCAAAGTGCACAGTGTACGGAAGAAATCTACACTGTTAGTATTAGATCAAAAGCCCAACGAGCACACACAATACATACAGAGATACAGTGAGAATAGCCATTTTAGCAGAATTGTTACAGAACTAGACAGCCAGAAGTACACTAGCGGAGAAAAAACAGCAGATCCTGGTCCTATTTAAACCAATCATGAATTATCACCTCCAATTACGAGTCAACTGGATTGCTTCTCGCGCCTTCATTGCTTTTCTCTCTTCTTCTAAGAAAAACAGCGCACGTGCGCAATGACCCCTTTGGATGGTTTATGACGTGAGAGAAAAGACGATTGCTGGGGCGACCAAGTCGGACGGACGTCTGGTCTTCGAGGCCGCGTCATCTCGTTGGTAAATGACAAAGAAAAATGGTTTACGACGCACATTGTCATCTATCGCCCAACTGTTTCGATATTAATTGTGATGCGCTTTCGCAGTCGTTTCTACAGAAAACCAACGACAATGAGTTGGACTCTGTCCAGCAACTTGCTTTGATGTCCACCAACCAATATGATGCGGATCTTGTTCTTTGTTTAGCTGGTTTGATAAATGTCAATGACAAGAAAATTATTCCTTGTGTTGGTGTCCATCCTTGGTATGCTCATCTTTTTCTTCATAACTCTTCTGAAAACCAATTGAATAAAGAAGATCATTACAAAACTATATTCAAAAAAGATACTCTTCCACAACCGTTTCTTGACAGTCTTCCTGACCCAATATCGGCCTCGGAGTATTTTGACCAGCTCCACGAAAAAATCTCAGGGCATAACAATGTCATCGTAGGGGAAATCGGTCTTGACAAACTTTTCAGAATCCCCTGGGCAGGTTTTCTCGGTAACCAGAACGTCTCTCCTCATCTTGATCAAGTGACTGGAAAATTCTGCCCTGGTCTGGGCAAAAATAACATGCTTTCACCCTACCGTGTCCCAATGGATCATCAGCTCTATCTCTTTACTAAGGCTCTTTCCCTTGCTAGCAAATTGCAGGTACCAGTGTCAATCCACTGTGTGAAGGCCCATGGCGTGCTTTACTCTACAGTCACAGAATTTTTAAAAAACAACTGTCTGGATCCGTCAGGCGATAGAAACATTCCAGCACTCTGTTTACATTCTTACACCGGTTCTCTTGACCAGGCAAAACTCTGGATAAAAACCCACAAGGGAAAATCCAGGACCAAAGTGTACTTTTCATTTTCTGACATCATAAATAATGGTAATGAGCCAGGGTCCAATGACAAGAAGGAACAGGAAAACGAAAAGGTGAAGAGACGCCACTTGGAGTTTGAACAGTTGATAAAAACAATTCCGGAGGACGCTCTTTTAATAGAGACAGATCTTGCCATAGACCGTTACTATGCTGATAACAACGTATATAATGAAGAAACAGATGATTATGAAAACCGCTGCCATTTTGAGGACTTGAAACTGATTGCTCGCCGTATCTGCAGTATTAGAGGATGGTCTAAAGATGAGGGAATCAAAATCTTGCTGCAAAATTGGCAAACATTTGTCAGTTTAAGCAAGTTAAAGAGTCTTAAATAATGCAACAGATCGTTGGAATGGTAACATGACTGATCTAATAACAATTTAAAATTAACATCGGTGATAATTTGATTTATATAAATCAGAATAAGGTTAGAAAGTCTAATGAGGTACTTGAAAGGGTACTCACATGTTCTAGACGACTGCCTAGACTGGGGAAAGTAACTAAGCAACGGTAAAAGAAACAAGGCTTGCAACTGTATATGGAAACATAGAATAAGAGGTTTAATGTATCTAGTCAATCATAGGACTTGAAGCATATAGATGTTTATCACCAATGATACAATAGTCCATTGTATATAATGAAGGGTAAAAAAAGGACACGCACGATTGCAACAGTAAAAATACTTTTGATATTTTTTACGTTTAACAATAAGCATATTTTTAATAACTTAATTATGAATGAATTTGATCGTTACTACATTTCAATAAAACTTAATCATAACATAATCATAATTTGTATTCAAAAGTCACAGCATTGTATAGAACATGAAAACATTCTAGTAAAAAGACAATTGGCACGAAATAATACTGTAAAAAAACAAATATCTAGCAAGTATAAATCATAGTGTGTATCGAATGTAAATAAACAAAATAAAATCGTGATTTTTTCATGAGATTGGGTTGGTTCATAATGTAAAACTAATTTGTAAAAAAGTTCATGAGATTGAACTGGTTCTTGAATGAGGTTTTGAGGCAACAGTAGAATGCACTCTTGAATGGTTTCTGGATGGAATTCTCGAAGGGATCCTTGACTGAGCTCTTGATTGGTTTCTTGAGTTAATTCTTGAAGGGTTGATACTGTTGAAAGTGGAATTGAGTCTTGAGCTTGCATTTGATCTTACTGAGGCAGCGCGGAAATGGGCCGACACTTCTGGTTCCGTTGACAAAGCGCCGTTCATTTTAGGAAACCCTGATGTGTGATGGCTGTCGTGAGAAAGTTTAGCAAGTCCAGCAAGATTACTAGAGCTGGTACTAGTTGCTTTGCTGAATACCGAAAGACCTGCTATATTGGTATTGCTCAAACTATGGTTTCCAGTTCTCAAGAACTGTGCTTGATTTTGCCCGTGGTTTGAAAAGTTGAGGTTTATCAAGTCTTTGAGAGATGTGCTGCTGGAAGAGCGTTTGTTAGCTAAATCCCTAAGGGAGGTATAGCTGAATGAATTTTGAGAAGCAGTAATAAACTCATTAGCATTACCAGCTCTACCAGCACTATGTGTGCCTCCATTAGCTCCAGAGCCAACCGTAGCACTGCTGACAGCATCAGCAAGACTAAAAGTGGCCTTTTTTGAGCCATTTCTTTGACGCTCCTTTTTTTTCAAAAAATTTGAGGCGTCATCTGTATCGGGAGACTCTGTACCGGTTTTCAAGCTTCCATAAAGTGATTCTCTCAATGTTTTCAAAGCCTTTTCACGTTCCTCCGCATCTTTAGGGTCATCCACAAGCCCCTCATCTATACTAGTGAAACCACTGCTATTGCTGTCACGGCTATGTAATCCACTATGGATGTCCTCCTCTTCAGCGGTGGACTCCGGATCTTCAATGATAGGCATCAGATATCTTGCCAAATCGGTATGGCTATTGTTGATGCTTCTACGAGCAGGGGTTTCTGTTTTGTTGCCTAGACGGCGAAGATAGATGTTGTTCTGGATATCCTCGAGGGTTGATCTTTTTACCTGGTCAATGACAAAACAGTCAGAGATGACATTGCGCATGTTGACAGAGACATGGTCCCAATACTCAGGCGGGTCGAACATGTAATCTGCGGTCAAAATAGCTTCTTTGGTCTCGTCATCGGTTTCACAATCAAACGGCATGTATCCACAGAACATAAAATAGATCAATACGCCCAAGGACCAGACATCCACAGGAAAACTATAAGGTTGACGTTTCAAAATCTCGGGGGCCATGTAACTGAGAGTGCCACATAGAATGTTGGACAAATCATCGTCATCGTTGTTTCCTGCTGCTCCAGCAGCAGCAGCAGCATCATCATTATTGGAAACATACGTAGAAAGACCAAAGTCGCCTATCAAGACGTCAAAACGACTACTGCCGTATTTGAAGAAAATGTTTTCTGCTTTCAAATCACGGTGGATAATGTTGTGTTTTTTCAAAAACAAAAGGCCGGCCAAAATGGAGTTTATTATCTTGATACCATCGCTTTCAACACGATAACATCCGTCGTTCAAGATCTTGTCAAACAAATCACCACCAATAGCTAGATCAGTGATAAGATAAAAATGCTCGTCAGTCTCAAAATAGTCGTGTAGTTTAAGAAGATATTTATTAGTTGTTTCCTCGGCAGAAACCGAACTACTTGCAGAAACACCAGTGATAGCACTTATAGAATGGGAAATCTTAGATAGAATACGGAACTCGTTCTGTATGAGTTTGATCTTATTACGGTTGTTCTTCTTTCCAATGACCTTGACAGCAAAATGCGCATGGGTCTCAATATGTTTGCATTCATACACCTTAGAAAAAGACCCATTACCTAGACATTTCTGAGATAATACATATTTGCAAGGGATTCTCTTGCGGTCCGAGGAAACATCAAAATTAGAGGGTTGGGGCCATATAAATGACTTTCTGCTAGGAATGCTGTTCCGAGGTGATGGTGGGATGATCGAGGCTTGCATTCTATGGTTTATTATATCGAAAACTAACGATTAAACGATAGCTTTTAAAATAAATATTTGATATCACTTTTAAAGAAGATGTAGAAATATCACGGAATAATAGAATGGAAAAGAAAAAATACCAGTTTTTCCGTTCCTTTTTTTTTCTTGCTCTACTCCGAAAGAAATCCTAAGCGGAGTGCGTCGTCCTCCTGTCAGGAGATGTCAGATTCTGGAGATTCTGGAGATTCTGGGGAAATATATATCAGTTTATTTTGGTGTATAATTAGTATTTTAGTGGAGGACTGAATTACGAAAACGTTGTATTTCATAGATTAAGTTGACATAATATTGTAGTACTCTTTTATTTATGCGAAAAAATATTTTTAAAATAAATTCAGCAAATGTTCCTATTTTTTGCCTTTATGAGTTTAATTAAGCATTACGCTCTGTAAAACTTTTATTCCTTTGGTATTTAGACTTGAAAATTGTCTAGATTTGCTTTACAGTTGTTTAAACAAGACCAATATTTTGTTTTCTGTTGGGTTCATTTTCTTTCTAACTGCCGGAGAGATGGGGAGCTGACTACGTTTTTTAGTATTGTCTAATGTTCATTCTACATCTCAGCAAAAGTCTTTTATTTTTGTAGACAGCACACTGTTTTTTGCTATTGAATATGCCAAGGTGTGCGTTGATAGAATCACTGATGAGTAGCAAATCAAGTAACTAACAAGGAAAGCTACTCCCAAGAAATTTCAACCCTATCAGCTTGTGATCAGCAAGACAAAGATACAAATATTTTATTATATTTGTTGTGTACTGGGTTTGTAATATAAGATATCATTTTTTATTAATATTATTGTTTTCAAAAACAAACTCTGCTAAGGCAAACTTACAATAAATACAAAACTAAAAACTCAAAAACGCGAAAAAGCTAAAATTATAAAAGGTCACATACAGGATAAAAAAAGCTCTTCAAATGACTCGTACATACTACTGTTGGTCTGCACCCTCTTCAAACGTTTTCACTCTTTCTTTATTCTTTTGAGCAGTAAGCACCAACAGTTGGAATGCCTTGACAGTCAAATCTGACCTGCTAGGTTCCCTTTTTGGGAACTCGGGTCTGTTTGGAGTGTTTTCCAGTGATTCATCATCTTTTGATGACGAAAGAACGTTTGATTTAGATTGAGGACTGAGTTGGGCCGCAGTGAAATCGTTTTTCGATGTATAATCGAGATCTGTCAAGTCCATGTCGACATCACCATCATTACTGGTATCAGCGTTTTCACTAGCGGCAACCAGTTCTCTAAGAGCCTTGATACGGTTTTTCAATCTAATTACTTCAATAGCCTGGACAAACTTACTTCTAGCGTTGAAACCTTCGCGGATGTTTGGCAACAAATCGACATTATTGTCATTGGTTGTGATCCATTTTTCTTGCAAAAGCTCTTCGGCGCTAAGACGTTTTGTCTGGTCTACTCTGAGCATTTTCAAAATAAAGTATTTTGCGTCATCACTGACGTCTTTCCAATACTTTTGATGAAAGATGACACCATTGTCATTTTTGACTTCTTGCAAGAAATCATTGATGTTTTCGGACCTGAATGGAGAATAGCCGCAAAGCAAAGTGTAGGTAATGACTCCTGTAGACCAGATGTCGCATGGTTTACCATGTCCAACTCCAAGAAGAACTTCTGGAGCCGCGTATCCAAAAGAACCAGCCGTGGTTTTCAACACCTGGTCTTTTGATCTGAGTTTTTTGGCAATACCAAAATCAGCAAGTACAATTGGTGATTGCGGGTCTTCCTCTTCGCTTTTTAAATACAAGACGTTTTCTGGTTTTATGTCACGATGGACAATGTCGTTATGGTGAAGATATGACAATGCACTTAGGATCTGTTTAACACATGACGCAGCATCCTTCTCGGTAAACTTGCCTTTTTCTACAATACGATTGAACAACTCTCCACCCGTTGCCAATTGAGTGGCAATATAAAACTTATCTCTGCTTTCAAACCAATCATGGAATCCCACAATGTTAGGGTGTTTCACATGCTGTAAAAGCTTCAATTCGTCATACACCATTGTAAAATTACCTTTCAAGGTCTTCTTCAATATAATCTTCATTGCCACATCTTCCCCACTGGTCACATCCCTCGCCTGACGTACGACACCAAACGTGCCAGCCCCTAATGTCTTACCAAAGATATAATTGTCCTTCCGCGCATACGACGCAGGATGTCCACTGAGCTTCTTAATAAACTTCTGGATACCATGGCCGGCCACCGGCGACGGTTGTATGACATCTGGATCGATAATTGGCATCTGGCTTGCACTCTCTGACGCTCCGTATTCCTTCAATCTCTCTGTTCACTTGCTCTCTATATACAGCCTCAAGTGCAAAGGACCAGCAGTATGTATATATGTATATTAGTTTGCCAATACAGACAATGCTCCCAATATATATATATATATAATATGTTCACTTGATCACTTGTCTGGCATCATCTTCTGCGCTCTCCAAACAATTGTTTAAAGACCCGCCCAAAAGAGCCAATGCGATTAGCCCTACGGGGGTGCCGTCCGTCTCTTGTACTGGAATCTCATCCGGGGGTGTCAACACCTGTCAACAGACATAGCCATCATTGCCCATACAAGGTCGTATTGCTCTACTTGTCTTCCATACAAGCCGATTTCAAAGTTCACTTTGCTGTATCGAATCCGCTTTCCGACGTTTTTTTATTCTTTCCAAACAAATACACTTATTTGCTTTGCATTTTACATTAATTATTCTTCTTTACGCTATTCTAAGACCCATTGTTGGAGCCTTGTATTTAACTACGGTAATAGTAATCAGGGCACACTACAACCCATTGTAGCATTATAACGAGCCACCATACCGCACCCAACATTGAGGATACCAAAAAAGAAAACAGCACACTCAATCTTTACCTTTTTCAAAAAAATAGTAAAACTTGACGAAAGTAGTATAGAGATAACTTGAATTAGTTACAACGTCCAGTTTTTTCTTCAACAAATTTGCATATCATTACATATAATAGCATATATATACATATTAACGCACCATACAACGTCAACTTACATAACCAACTTTGGACTGCACGTGATCTCACAAATATCATATGATGAGGCATAAACAAACATAATTGCACTTGCACATACAGATGGACGCATCAGTATACTTGGAGCTGCATATTTTCATGCAGGGATCATATTATGCCAAAACGGTTATGCAAAGAGTTAGGCATCATCATCATCAGTAGCACTACAATAAAATGAGGTTTATCCAACCAAAGCCCTCCTGATTTGAATAGTAAAGTCTTGCCCAGCGGATCTGATTGAAATTGTCTTAGATAATCAAGTTCCGCAAACCTTGTAAAGGTATTATATGAGAAAATCTATAAACAAAAGCATAAATTTCTCAAATGATGAGAAAGTACGAGTGTGCATCATTAAGAAAGCTAAGTAATACTAGTAGGGCCACTTTATTGATAATATCGGTACTATACAATCTTATACAATGTATGTTTTCTGCTAATTTATGCAACATCAAGTCTGTTTTAGTCCTCCATGTGCATACCATATTTTAACCTTTCTTCAACAACCGTTCAATTTCTTGAAGCACTTCATCACCTAGGCCAATTCAGTAGAGCTTTAACAAGTTTCAAAGTCGTTTTAAAGTCTATACTGCTATCCTGTCTAGATTAACACTTTAGGTGTATTTTTATAGATGTACTACACGTGACAACAATTTAATTGTTAGAATAGCATGAATAATTATCACAATAAGTCGTATATTGACCGAATAATAGCATTATAAAAAGAGCTGAAGATCTACTGCACACCATGGCACAAGAGGCAAAGTTGGAGACTTTATTTGGGCTTATATTGCGTGTCAGTATCAAGGACAGTACTCTAGTATTGGATGAGATTCCTACCACCCAAGCAAGACAGAGGAGAGTAGTATTGGGGAATTTGCTTGCCGTAGATCACGAAGGAAACATATTACTAGATCGAACAGAAGAGACAATTCAAGAAGAGGTTCTTGACGGAGAAAAAAAGCAGAGTACAGGCCACGAAATTGATGGCTGGAGAATTGTTCAGCAGCGATTTTTGGGAATGTTGACAGTGCCACGGAACACTATTGAAAAGGTAGAAATTGAAAAGAAAAAATTTGAACGGTTTCTCAAATGGCAGTGACTAACAGTATCAGTTTTTGCCATGCGTTAAACCTGGCTTTGATGCTACTGTTGTTATATTTTAATATAGATTTTGCTTGATGAAAGCGACAATTGTAGGAAACGAAAAAGTCTAAACTGGATCTGATGATTGAGTATTAAAGGGCTGCTCAAAATAGCAGATAGGTACTATAGATGTGGGTTATGAGAAACATATGTAAGATCAAGCCGCTGTATTTCGTTAGACTAACAGAAATATAATACTGCAATGGCATTTAATGGTATTCTATCGGTGTTAAAAATAGGTAAGGCCAAGTGGGTAAGTTGAATGAAAGACAAGCTACTCATATACGTTATACGTGTAGATGTAGATGTGCTATTAGATACATCGCATGAATAATGTGACAATTTTGTACATAACATACTGGGATTCGTGACTTATTAGCGAGATCTTGAAAAGCAACGGGATTCCTACTCTGAAAAGTTTCAAGATGGTAGTGGTGAATTGTACTGAAAGGTACTTTCTCAAAGAGTACTTTTCAGTACGTTTGAAAACAAAACCTTCAGTCAAAGTAACATTAAAATATTTGCAACTTCAAATTGAATAGGAGTAAAGCTGATACAAGTCCTGGAGGAGCCGCAAATAATGCTTAAAGCAATCAAAACAACGTAATAATGCCAAGAAATAAAGGGAATCTCTCTGAGGGGTGAATGATATGATTATTAACAAATTATGTCTTATTTCTCGCAAAATGATAATTTCTTACTATAGGTAATTTATAAAAGCCAAATATCAAAACAAAGTACATGGTACAAAAGTCTAGGATCTATAGAGTATATAAATATAATTTTTATATGGTTTGGGTTGCTGTAAAGACTCTAGAATATGATTTGAAAGAATCAACTTTTTGTCAAAATGAACAATTTTCCATTATATCAAATATTTCTACGAAAATTTGATAATTTTTATTATAAATATCAAGATAATATAACAAAAAACTTAAGAATGTTGGAATATGTTTTGTTAGATCAGAACAACCTGTATAGCATAAATATAATTCAATAAAACGTTTGATGCTTACTCTAAAACTTCAAGAGCGGGAATCGAGTCCCAAAACCCAAAGTAAGGAACGCCACACTTGTTTTCTGCACTATTCTGCACTATTATGCACTGTTTTTCGTGGCGCATGGCCCAACCAACTCGGCCACTTGGCCATAGTATGGCATATAGGCATATTTTTGTTAAAAAGAGAGAATATCTTTACTTTGGAGAGTGTATTTTGGCAATTAATAAACCCATGATGTCTTTCTCTTTAAAGGCAGAAACAAGTCCAAAGGGCAATTCGCCACTGAAGATTGAATAGTTATTATTGGAAGATTCAAAGTTTAAAATTCGCAAGACAATATATCAGCTATGTAGCCCAATTGTACAACACAACACAGGCGTTAATTTGCATATATACCAACTAAAACTATGTAAAGACTACCTTGAAACCTAGCTGTAAAATCGTGTATCTAAAGCTGCGAGTAAAAATGATATCAAGTCTAAAAAACTTGAAGAAAATAGGAAAAGCAAAGGGCATAAATGTCATGATCGTGGAAAGAAGTACGCCAAGCGACTTGATAAAAAGTAAAAAGAAAAATATAACCAAATGTAAGTAATCAATGAAATAGATGATTCAAAAAAGAATATAATAAAAAAGAAAAAGAAAATAATAATAAAAAATTATCTATAAAATGACTGTTATTAACTGGTAGACCATTTACTCCTCCTCGTCACTTTCCAAGTCTTCATCATCTTCGTAATCCTCCTCGTCGTCATCATCATCATCTTCTTCTTCTTCTTCCTCCGACTCAACAGACTCTGCGGAGGACAAATCATCTGCTTCCTCTTGACTATCTTCTTCCTCGTCTTCAAATGCACTATCTGCAGCGTAACGTTTGACATATTCCTTGACTTTCTTATGGTATTCGTCAACGTTGTTCATATACATTTGGCTAGCCTCACTGTTAAGAGGATCAGCAGCGTTGGGATAACTCAATAGTTGAGGAAGAAAAATCTCAAAAATGTTGAAAATATCAAACATTGGTGACCATGTTTGGTTGATAACATCCAAACACACCGAGCCACTACCTTCGTCAATGTTTGGATGGTATATTTTGTTGAGAAATCCAATAGATGGAGATCTATATGGATACTCGTTTGGTAGTTCAACATGGATCTTCCATGTTCCACCTTCATATGGAGCTACATATGTTTTGGTTAATACTGTTTATGCTACAAACATGATAAGTTTATACTTACTTCCTTCTGGACCACGGAACTTTACGTTGAACTCCTGCAAGTTGTCTTTCACTAGGTTAACATTGTAATCACTCATTAAGCTACATTTGTTAGTCATCGGGCTCTATCCAGCAGATAGTAAGCTTGCAATACATACAGCTTCATGACGTCAGTCTTAATACGACTTTTGGAGGTACTAGAAATGGTTTGTTAGTTGACGATTCTCATAATGGAACATATAGTGTAGTTTTAGACACGCTGCAATATTACTCTAGACTTTTGAAGTACCATGCATCAGAAATGTTACAACACTCTCTTTAAAGGGTTAAAATCGGCCCTTGATTCAAGCAGCTTGAAATCTTCGACAAACTATGGCCCAGTGGCGGAAGAGCATCGGTAATCATTGCCTAGACCTTCGTAATGCGGTCTCGTTCATGATACTCAAGTTTCTGCAGCAAATCTTCAACAACAGACATACCTCATATTAAATAAGTTGTAATTCAATAAGTAAAAGCTATTTCTTAGGTAGGTTGTGTGAGAATGATGGGGTCGTGAAGGAAAGATGGAGAAATGGTTGACTGGTCCTTTTATACGCCTCATCACGGTATCCCGGAAATGGTGCGCACAACACCCCCAGAAGCTCTAGCAAACTATTGAAGAGACTAAAATAGGTCACTGTATGACTATGATTGAACTCACTATAGTGTGGCTTGTAATTCTTAACAACTGGGAGGTTCAATATTAGGTGTTTAGTTATGTAAATATATTCCATTATCCTTTGTATTGTTCTAGTCAAAAATTGGCTGCTTCTATAGTTTGTTTTCTAGTGACTGAAATCAAATCTCACTGTTATAAACACTATTTAGGACTCTATTTCCTCCTTTAGTTCAGTCTTCTTTTATCCTTCTTTATATACTCAATTACAATTTACCCATTTTCTGTTCAAAACAAACTCATCTTAATATTACAAATTGTTTTTATTTGATTTTCAGTAGTAGGTGATGGCAGCTGCTATACCAATAGTTATATAAAACTCATGATCAAATATGTTAGAATCAAAATCAAGAACATATTCTAAAACTGCTGTCGCTTTGTATACTACGGTAAAGCCTCTAAAAAATAGGGAAGAACGTCTTCATACAATACAAAAGTTTGTCAATAATGAAAGCTTCAACGCCATTGGAATCATACAACAGACAGTGAAATCAACCAAAATGCTTTCCAAGTACAAGATGGGTTCGACTCTTAAGACGACCACTTTTATTCGCTGTTTTTTATTATGCTGAACGTGATTTCACAGGCAAGTGCAACTGGCTGAACAAAACCTAGACCAAAGTATAGTGCGTACTTTCAATCAATGAGGTGATAAGGTTATGAATAAGAGGACATGATTGGGCTTTACCAAGCCCAATTAGACATGGTGCGTATATACCAAACTGATGTGTACTGGGCTCCAAATATATGATATTATTATTATTACCAATGGATTGATAACGTCCAAAAGTCAATAACTACAATAAATAAAATTTAAAAAGTAGTTGATCTCAAAAATATATCAGTTTATTCACAGATTTTAGAACATTCAGATAGGAATTTCCATATTACTAATAAATGTGAATATTTCCATCAGATTAAGCCATGAAAATAAAGGGGGATGAAAAAACTCCTAAGAGCTTCCAATTCGGCATAATAAAATCATTTTTTTAAATATTCACTAAATATTCACTACAATATAAAAGATCCTACACAACTTAATACCCAAAACTAACCGTTGCATCATACAAGAACATTCAAACAATCAATTTAAAATAAAATGTTATTCTCATGTTGAGCAACTTGCAGTTTCACCACTCTTTCTCACCATCGCACACAACCATTATCATTTTTCTTAGGTGGAAAATGATGCCAAAGAACGGGCGGTAAATAGTGTTATTAGCGCTTATATTATAACGAAGACATCAAGAATAGTGAAGAATTGATTAATTAACGATTTATTACGAGCATTGTTCATAAAATTTTGGAAGATTTTTTATTTTCAACAACACACATACAAATATAATGTCTGACCCAAGTTCCATCAATGGTAAGTAATGATTTTTTTCCATTTTCTGTTTTATTTTTTAGTTAGCTTAGCAGTTGCCACCAAAGAAAAGAGGTGGTGTATCTTCATGATTACAAAGCCGAATCGTTTTCAATTGAATAATGTACAATTTGTGAGGCGTTTAGACAAGAAACTGCTCAAGAAAGTATTTAGATCTGGATATACTAACGAGAATATAGGTGGTTCTGCCGTTGCGATGGTAGGAAAAGATTGTGTGGCGATTGCAGCTGATTTACGTCTTGGAAACCAGTCGCTTGGTGTTTCTAATGACTTTGAAAAGATATTCAATTACGACCACACATTTTTGGCGCTCACTGGGCTTGCCTCCGATGTGACAACATTATCCGAAGTATTCAGATTGAAAACCAACTTGTATAAGATGCGCGAGGAACGTGCTATTGAGCCAGAAACTTTTGCCAACTTGGTATCATCAACATTGTATCAAAAGAGATTTGGTCCATACTTTATCGGGCCATTGGTGGGCGGTATAAATTCATTAACTGGAAAGCCATTTATATGTGGGTTTGATTTGATTGGATGCATAGATTATGCCAAAGACTTTGTAGTGTCCGGAACCGCCACCGACCAGTTGTACGGTATGTGCGAATCTTTATACGAGCCGAACTTGGGCCCAGAAGAGCTTTTTGAAACCGTAAGTCAAGCCTTCTTGAACGCTGTTGACAGAGACGCTCTTTCTGGTTGGGGTGCAGTGGTCTACATCATAACCAAAGACAAGGTTGTCAAACGATTGCTCAAGACACGTCAAGATTGAATGTATTGTTTACAGAAAGTTTACGGTTCTTACAGTATTGTTATAAAAACAACTTTTTGCATCTGTAGAATTATGTACAAGATTATTTTTGATTTTATTTGTAGCATTATTTGCCTATGGCGATAGTGCAGAGTTATACTGCACCTCCCTTTTTTCTCAACTGTTCTTCGATCATTTTCTTCAACTTCAAGTCCTTTCCATACTCTTCTTCCTCCATCTTTTTCCATTTAGCCTCTATCGCCTTACGCTTCTCCTTACGTGCTTCAATATCGCTTACACTCTGCGCAATTCTTTGCTCATGAAGACACTTTGATAGTTGATCTTTAGGCACGTTGCATAGCCCAAAGGCTTTCTGTATAAATTCTGACTTGTGGCATTCGTTAAGAGCCTCGATGTAATATTGGCAGGCTTATTTGTTAGTAAGCATGTATATATCTACATACTATATAGCTAGCTCGACACATACCATTAAATCGTTCGCCTTCTAAAAGAGGATGCATGATGTGTGCCTCTGTGCGGGTTGGCTATTTGTTTGATCAATTCAGTCGTCTCGTCTCTTCGAAATGATCATTCGGATGCTGAAAGTCTAAATCTTCCTATGAAAAGTATGTAACGACATAACTGTTAAGCGGACTACGAGAGGCAAATGTATAGTTATGTTAGCTAATGCAGCACTGCGTGATATGTGCATAAGCTTTTTTTTTTTTTTTTCCTCCAAGCAAGCTGACGCAAGTGTATGTATTAATATGCACTATAGTTATTGGCTTTTAATTTTACTGAGGCAGATTATCTTTTTATTGGGCTTAAAACTGAGAGGAAGAAGTGTGGAAATTGAATATACAAAATGTACTAATTTTCTTGGTCTGGCGTGATGTATAAACCTCCGCCTTAGTGCCTATGAGAATTTTTGTAGTTATTTCTGTAAGACATGTGTTGTACATCAGTTTAACAAGTTACAATACGATCCACATGGCAGCACTTAGAATCAGTTGAACTGTGATAAGTAATAGCATTGCTAAGATAAGATGTTAACTTAAAATCAAAGGGAGTTAAAGAGTAAATGAAGACAGTATTGCAACTAGAATAAAGGGAGAAGTAACTAGAACAAGAGAATAACTAAAACAAGGAAATAAGTAGAACAAGAGAAAAATTAAAACAAGGAAATAAGTAGAACAAGGGAATAACCAAGACAATGAAATATATAAAACAAGGAAACAAGGAGTGATTTCTAAATAATTATAACACTATAATATAATACCAAATAATAGCCTTATATGCCATTAGCAATGCCACCCTCGGCCGACAGTAAAACCGTTATCCCAGTTAGCGAGTGGTCATTCTCTACGCTTGCTATTGAGTTTAGCCCAGGGCCGATCGCTATTTGTTGGCAGTTGCAAGGTACACATTGTCCAATAGTAAATCAGTAGTCAAAACAACTTGTCCTATCTTGATTTTACAAACTTATAAGTAGAGTTATTCTTACAACTGTTGTAATTTCCCTCTTGGTTTGAACATTTCCGTGGTGATTAGTTATACGAGACGACACCCCTTTTATACCAGAAGAAAGAACGTTTTCGTTTTTCTCATACTTGCTGTTCCGTTTTTAAACAGTCTACAGGAGATCTCGACTTTTTTTCCACCACCTTCTACATTGTTCGACTTGATTCTTTCTTTCTTCTCAGCAAATCTCTTGATAAAGCGCTAAACAGCCCAATTGGCATAGCGAGAGACAGAACAAAAGGGCAAACATAATGGCACCAGCAAATAGCGACAGATCCATTTCTCCAACAGCGCCTCCTCCAAAAGATGAAAACACCCCTGATTTGAGCAAGCTCTCTCCTCAGGAATTGAGAATATACAAGTTGTACGGGAAATTGCCTTCGAGAAACGATATCCTTAGCAAGAAGCTCAAGGATAGAAAATACTTTGACTCTGGTGATTATGCGCTAAATAAGATACGTAGCCAACAACAACAGGAACAAGAACAGCAGAATCAGCAGCACAATGCACAGCAAGACCAACAAGACAGCGGCTCATCAAATAGTTCACATAAAAGAGGCTCTTCTCAGCTCGGTTCTAAACATCTTACCCATCATGGCAGCTTTTCAGGCAGTGACAGTGGAAGTAGTATAAACGGATCTCCCAAGAAGATTCCTGATGATGACTTCATCACTAGTTCTGTAGATAGTAACAATTATTTGCCGTTGCCAAATGTCGAGAAAATTATGAATTTGCAAAAGAAGAAAAGTATTACCAGAAACGGGTCTATTATCTCTACCACCAACAAAGAAATCTCCGGTATCAACTCCAAATCAAACTTGGAAATTGAAGTGGATTCAGATGATATCAATTAGCTCAAGCTTCTTCTGGTTTTCTTTCTTTCTTTCTTTCTTTTTTTTTAAACAATTGTTTTGCTTTTTGAATACAGTTTAGTGATTTTTTTTGCCATCATACTTTTCTTTATTTTTTATTGTCTAATAAAGATTTCAATCTGAGCTCATGCTTTAGCTAGCTACCTTAATGGTTCCCTTAGCATTCGTCATTAGCGAACTTTACGTGCTTAACGGTATTTCAACATACCTGTCTTTGTTTTTGCTTGTTGCTTGCAAATATCAATGTACTTTTATTCTAAAGTGTTGCCTCAGCAGATACTATATGTTGTCATGCACCTGTAAGAACTCTATTTAATCCCAATCCTTGAAAGATTTAGTTTATAGTCATAGAATGAATTTAAAAGATCTAGTTTTTATATTCATAAAATGAATTCAAAAAGATGTATATATTTTATAAAAATTTGTATTTAAAAATCAATAGTTATTGTTAAAAATGTACATCTCTATTAAATATTGGTCATCAAACACTAAACATACAAGCAACCACCACATATATATTGTCGAATCTATTATCCTTATTAAGCACGAACATCAGGAAAAGCAAGATTCTCACGATGAGCAACATACTCTGAATCGGCATAGCCCAACACTTTCTCAATCTCATCACTATGTAAACCTTTGATTTTTGAGATTTCTGCAGATGTGTAGTTCACCCGGGCTCTACCGATATCTATCAACTCTTTAGAGGTATCCAATGTGCCATCAGGCAGCCGGCTGCCCTTTTTGAGAGTCACACATTGGTCTTCATGAAAAGAGCCCTGTACTTCGATAACACCTACTGGCAAGAGGCCCGCGCGGTTTTGTCTAGTCAATGCTCTGGCTGCCCCTTCGTCAACAATGATAGTTCCGTATGATTTGAGGCCATACAAGAGCCAGAACTCACGGTTTCTTATATGATGTCTCTTTTGACCTACAAAACGGGTATGCAATGGAGTATTGGTAAGAGTGAGATTTTCCAATTCTTTCTGCTGTTTTTTCAAAAACTCGAGAGCTGATACGTCTTCAATGGAAGCAGAAGAAGGTGTACGGTTGATATGGTCTACAATAGCTTTGATATTACCAGGAACTGAGCTTTTCGTCACTATAGTGGTTACTCCAACACTCGTAGCAATTTCTGCGGCAATCAACTTGGTGGTCATCCCACCAGTTCCCACGTCACTGCCTTTGGAAGAAGTGTCCACTGAAAGATCATTGAGATTTTCGACAACTAAAATAGGAGTTGCTTGGGGATTATCTCTGGGATTCTCTGTATACAAACAATCTACATCGGTTAACAAAAACAAATAGTCTGCACTTATCATTGCCGCAGTGATAGCAGACAATGTGTCGTTATCACCAAATCGGATCTCCCTCACGGAAAGAGTGTCATTCTCATTGACAATTGGAATAATACCCATATCAAGAAGTTCATTGATGGTATTCTTTGCATTCTGAAACTGGGTCCAATCAACAATATCGTTCTTGGTAAGCAAAATCTGGCCAATTGGCTGGTCTAAAAGCCTGAACAAGTCATCCCACAATGCGATCAAACGTCCTTGGCCTATAGATGCCAACGCCTGAACTTTGGATAGTTGTTTTGGCTTACTTTTCAATCCTACACGTTTTAACCCAACCGCAATGGCCCCCGAAGAAACTATGACTATTCTATGGCCCTGTCTGCGTAATTTAACCAAAGTTTCTACAATCAACGACATGTTGGCGATTCTTGGTTCTTTCGTCACTTCGTCAACAATAGACGAACTCCCAAGTTTTACCACTATCGTGGAAATCTTTGATTTCTGTAGGTTTGACATTTTCTCGTATATTCATACAGATGCCCTGCCAATCTCCAGTATTTCCTGACAATTTCAGTAATCTTTGATGTTTCCTTAATTGTTAATTCCTCATCATCACCATCACATCACCTCTATATAATTTTTCACTCTGCGCGCGGGCTTCGAACTACACATCTTCTCACTCTAGGAAGACGTACCAAGTGCCATGAGTCATCTTCCTTAATTGGTTCCTTTAACTGTACTTAACTGAAGCCAGTGAGAAAATTATGATGACTGGGACGTGATTGGGTTTTCCCCATTGGGGTTTTAACAAGTCCCTGTAGACATAGCGCGTATAAACGAAACTGATATGTACTGGGCTCGAAATATATGATAATAATAATATATGTATTATTACAATATGTCAAAATACACCCATCAATCTGGGGAAATCTTATTTTTGGGTACTCGTGGAAGAATTATTGTTTATTCTACTCGTCTTTTATTCGTTAAACGTTTATATACCAAATAATGTTAAACGTGGTGTAAGGATGGTTAAATGGACGGATGTATACCTTATCACCCACCTCCATATAAACTATGGACTTATTATACCTCATCATTGTTTGATCTTATTTACTGATACCACACAAATTTGAAAATGGTGCATTATATTACGCTTGCTACGTGCAATTTGAACCAATGGGCGCTTGATTTCGAGGGCAATCGCGACCGGATAGTCGAAAGTATCAAAATAGCCAAGGAAAGAGGCGCTAGACTTAGGGTTGGGCCAGAATTGGAAGTTACTGGCTATGGATGTTTAGACCATTTTCTTGAAAATGATGTGTTTTTACATTCGTGGGAGATGCTTGCCAGTATTTTGCAGAATAAGGAGTGTCATGATATCTTGTTAGACATTGGAATGCCGGTGATGCATAAGAATGTTCGCTACAATTGTCGTGTTCTTGCTTACAATGGCAAGATTATCTTTATCAGACCCAAGATCTGGCTTGCTAATGACGGAAACTACCGTGAAATGCGTTTTTTCACTCCGTGGTCACGTCCCAAGTATGTAGAGAACTTTGTTCTTCCTCGGATGATCCAGAAAATCACTGGCCAGCTCACCGTAGATTTTGGTGATGCCGTGATTTCAACTTTGGACACATGTGTGGGCATTGAGACATGTGAGGAGTTGTTCACTCCTGACTCTCCGCATATTGACATGTCTTTAGACGGTGTGGAGATCATTACAAACTCTTCTGGCTCACATCATGAGTTGCGTAAACTAGACACGAGAATGAACTTGATAAAAGAGGCTACTACAAAATGTGGAGGTATATATTTGTATTCCAACCAGCGTGGCTGTGATGGCGACCGTTTATACTACGATGGTTGCGCTTTGATTGTTGTCAACGGTAAGGTTGTAGGCCAAGGTAAACAATTTGGATTGGATGACGTTGAGGTCGTTACTGCCACCATTGATACCGAGGACGTCAGAAGTTATCGTAGTGTCATGTCTCGAGGCCTACAGGCTGTGTCACAGCAGGAGAAATATAAACGTATTCATGTTCCTATTGAATTGTCTCCATCTAGTGAGACTCTTGAGTTTTCTGTTTCTCCTTCCAAGGCATTTCCTATAAGATACCATTCTCCCGAAGAGGAGATTGCACTTGGTCCTGCTTGTTGGTTGTGGGACTATGTGAGAAGATGTCGCGGTGCTGGTTTCTTTCTTCCTCTTTCAGGAGGCATTGATTCTTGTGCCACTGCTGTTCTTGTTCATTCAATGTGTCGGTTAGTGGTTGAAGCCGCCAATAATGGTAACGTGCAAGTCATCAAGGATGCAAAGCTAGTTGCTGGCCTTGCTCAAGATAGTGACTATGTTCCTAAAGACCCTGCGGAGTTTGCGTCTCGTATTTTCCACACCACTTTCATGGGAACCGAAAACTCGTCCAAGGAAACCAGATCCAGAGCCAAAGAACTTGCTGCCAAGATTGGCGCCTACCATGTCGACTTGAACATGGATAATCTTGTCAGTAGTGTTGTTAGTTTGTTTGAAGTTGCAACAGGAAAAAAACCTGTTTTCAAAGTCTTTGGGGGCTCGCAGATCGAAAACTTGGCTTTGCAAAACATTCAGGCTAGACTCAGAATGGTTCTTGCCTATTTGTTTGCCCAGTTGTTGCCATGGGTACGTGGAAGAAATGCTGGTGGTTTGCTTGTGCTTGGTAGTGCTAATGTGGACGAGTGTTTAAGAGGGTATCTCACCAAATATGATTGTTCCAGTGCAGACATTAACCCTATTGGTGGAATTTCCAAGACAGACTTGAAACGCTTTATTAATTACGCTGCTGAAAAGTTTGATCTTCCTATTTTGCACGATTTCCTCAATGCTACACCCACCGCAGAACTTGAGCCTATCACAAAAGACTATGTTCAATCAGACGAAATTGACATGGGAATGACATATGAAGAACTTTCCATTTTTGGTCGTTTAAGAAAGGTGGAAAAATGTGGTCCTTACTCAATGTTCTTGAAATTATATCATATTTGGACCCCAAGACTCAGTCCTCAACAAATAGCTGAAAAGGTCAAACGGTTTTTCTTTTATTATGCTGTCAATCGTCACAAACAAACTGTGTTAACCCCATCATACCACGCAGAACAGTATTCTCCTGACGATAACAGATTCGACTTGAGACCTTTCTTGATCGATCCAAGGTTCAGCTGGGCTAGCAAAAAGATTGACGACTGTGTTGCCCGTGCTAACGCCGGTAACAAGGAGGATTTCAATACCTTGACTGTTGACTGAGGGTTGCTGGTTGTACGAAAGGTATTATTTGATATGCCAGAATGTTTAACTTTCACTGATTTAGGTGTTTTATAATTGTAATAAATTGTTGAATATTGAACTGTTGTAAATATGTCAAGTATTTTTTTTCATATTTGAACAACTTTGTACTGTGACATTGGTAATATGTTTTTGTATGCTTCTACTCGTACGCTTTTTTATCAGTTGAATACATTTTTTTTCTAATTAATCCTATTCATTAATCTGCCACTCGGCCATTTGGCTCAGTGGTCAGTGCTCTCGAAGAAGAGAAAAAACAAGACCTAACAGGAACACGGGTTCGATTCCCAAGACGACACTTTTACTCGCAGCTTTTTACGAGGCCGAACCTGAATTCACAGGTAAGTGCAACTGTCTGAAAGATGGCCTAGAAAAAAGTCTACTTACTTTCCATTTGAGTGATAAGTTTAAGTAGTTTTTTGGGTTTTACCAAGTCCCTTTAGACATAGCGCGTATGCACGAAACTGATATGTACTGGACTTGAAATATATGATATTATTATTATTATTATTATTATTATTATTATTATTCTATGGACTTTCAGATGATGATCACTTTTTGTCTTATATTTTTTTTTCCTAAATATAATATTACTGTTTAAACACTCATTTTGAAGAAACCATAAAATGTTCATATATACAAAGGCTATGGATAAATACAAGTTTGCTAGGATAGCTACTCAATTATCATTATATAACTGTGCTATAGCAACATCACTTCATCATTATAAGTAGTAGTAAAAAAAAATCTTCCTTTTATAAACTAATGCCTAATTCCTAAGGTGTCCCCACAAGATAGGGATTTTTTCTTGTTTTTTGTTAAAGTTTCTCTTCCAAAAGTCGACTAAGCTAATAGCGGTTTTATTCGGCATATCTTCATGAAGAAAGTGCCCGCTTTCTAAAAAGACAATCAACTGGAATTTGCCTTGCATCTGGCCTATCATCAAGTTCTTGTCTAAACTGTCGTTTCCAGCAAGAACCAACAATTTGGCTTGCACTGGTGCGCTGACAAACCCGCTGGAAAGCCCTTTGAACCATGTGTCCCAGTATGGTTCAGTTGCCGCGAGGTTACTGCGCCATTTGTATTTGAATGACAGGTATTCAGTGTCTGTGGGCTGGACAGGTTCCAAGAGTGCTGGGACAGAGACCAAGGCGGATTCACGGTTACGTAAAAAATTGGATTTGGTATGCCAATCAATTGCTGTTTTCAAATCACGGAATCCCCGTGGTCGTGAAGAAAGAAACTTGTTCATATGAGCAAGGGATTCAACTGCAGTGTCTTCTACAATATCAAACATTACAAGTCCCTTGATAACATTTGCATCTGTAAGATCCTGAAGCATGCCATTATGAAGTGTTTCTGTAAGCACTGCACCACCAAGACTATGACCAACAAAGATTACTGGTGGAAACTGTGCAGATGGGTTTTCTTTCTTTTTCCCAACTACATTGTGGAATAACGGATCTATACTGTTGATATAATGACGGAAAATGAACTGGAAATCAGTACTGAAAGATTCCCTCGAAAAGTTACTGCCCTTTGTTATCGTCAGGCCATGTCCACGAGCATCAAACAAGAGAAACCCAGGCTTTATGCTCCTATTACTATTAATACGGTCTTTCTCCTGATCATGGCAGATATGTGCTTCAATTTGCTTACAAAGCAACGCAAATGTAAGCCCCGAAGAGCCAGCACCATGATGGAAAACAAATAACGGTGATTCTGCCGATCCTGGAAGAGTGTAGTATATGGTAAACTTGTTGCCTGTATCATCCTCAAGCACTTTCTTTTCTGAAAAAAACTCAAACCATTCTTTCGGAGTTATATCCTTTGCAGGATGTGGACGCAGGGGCCGTAAGCTTGGCAACTTGCGTGGCGGAAATGGGGCATCATTATTCAATGGAGAGATAGTATCCTGTTGTTCCTTCTCTTCTGAAAGTTGTTCACTCTCTTCCTCCTCGGCATTTTCACTATAATCAAACCCTAATGCCTTTTCAGCTTCGAGAAGCTTCTTCTGGAATATCTGTCTTTGGAATTCAGACATCTTGCTGTACTTCTCATTGGCTGATTTATTAGGTTGATATTAATGCTAAAGTTGATGTAATAGTTTATCTCTACTAGAGAATCAATACTGTCAACCTACACTGGTAATGGGGTGATTATCGCATGACAGCACATATCAGTGATGTCCAAACAGGGCAACACCATACCCCCTTTGCATATAAAAACATATTTCAGCATATTTCAGCATATTTCAGCATATAAAAATATATTTCAGCATATTTCAGCATATTTCAGCGTTGTATTGTAGTGTATTTCATGAATTGATGCGCCCCAGTCTTCATTATATCTTAATACCAATTTCGACTTTACCATCAAGGCATCCTGTAAATTAGTGTAATGAGCCTGATGGTAGCAATGGTTCAATGTATTGAATGAAGAAAACATACAAAGTACAAGTTGGTGTACTCTTATAAAGCTACGCGAACATACGAACTATAAGCTGTATTGTTTAATGGCGCTTTTTTAGATCTTACTAAAGTAGTGAACAAGTGTGTTGGAAATTGGTAGATTATGTGTTGACTTTGCAACATATATGACACTTTTCGACAAGTAGCAGTAAAAGTACATTCCCACACCATTTAAATTTTAGAACTCTACAAATTAGAATATTTCACAACGTCCTGAAAAGCACTTTTTTTAAGATAGAAATACAACACTGCCAAAAATTATAAAAGAATATTAAAAAAATTTAATAATCGTCATAATATTTATCCATTAATCCCCACCAATATCTCTACCTTTATAATGCTCCTCGAGATGTTGAGTAGGGGCACGTGGTGATCCATTTTTCACTATGATGAGTCGGTTTGACTCAAGGAAATAGGTTATAATGAACAATGTTTGCAGTAGAAACGCGAAACGTGGCCTATTGAAAGAATTGAATGGTCAGTATCAATCCTACATCAAATATAACTCTTCACTACCATAGCAAAAGGCTCCATTTTGTTACACTATGTCGTTTGCATCAGATTATGACCCGTTGGTTCATTCTGACGATCCAGAACATCCAGCAAACTTGATCTGTTCGCTCTGTAAACTATTTTATGATAATAACTGGGTGACAGGCACAGGGGGCGGTATTTCGATACGTGTGAAAGATTACGAGCATAAACATCTTGGAGATGGGAAAAAACCAACATGTGAAGATTTAATATTCTTAGCACCGTCGGGGGTTCAAAAGGAAAGAATGGTTCCAGAAAATATATTTATTAAACGGTTTAATGACCAAAGCAACTATATACGGATTCCCCAAGGCCTCAAACCTAGTGCGTGCACTCCTTTATTCTTGAGTGCCTACAATTTACGTAACGCAGGAGCCTGTATTCATACCCATTCCCAGGCAGCTGTCATGGTAAGTCTACTCTACAAAAAGGAGTTTTGTATCAGCAACATTGAGCAGATCAAAGCGTTGCCAAGCAAGGTTGATCCAGAAACCGGTGCCAAATTGGAGAATATGAATTTTCATGACACATTGGTGATTCCAATCATAGAAAACACCCCCTTTGAAGAAGACTTGACAGACTCTTTACAAAAGGCAATTATAGAATATCCAAACACCACGGCCGTCTTGGTCAGAAGACATGGCATTTATGTCTGGGGCGAAACCGTGTGGAAGGCTAAAGTGTACAACGAGGCGATTGATTACTTGTTGGAACTTGCAGTGAAAATGTACCAGGTTGGAATTCCAACCACTTGTGGCATTGGTGAAGAACAAAAATATGTCAAATCATTAGAATAAACAAGAGAATATATTATGTCATGTTGTTGATCATTGTGAAGAGTTAAAAGCTTCAAAGTGAGTGGTCGTTGTGAAACCAAACGCAATGAAAATTGATTTGAATTGAAAAAAGTTTAAAATGTCAGTATGAATCATGTAATTGTATTTTATAAATGCGTTTTTTGTTTCTTTAATTGAAGCAATAGTTTGAATAAGGGAAATATTAGAATACTTTGAATTTTGATTATACGAGTTGAAGTTTTGTCGTGACAACAAATGTCTCTATTGCAAAGGATATTCAATAATTTTGGTTATTGAAAATTAATTTCAATTTTGATTATTGCAAAGTAATTTCATTTTTGATTATTGCAAAGTACGACAATAAAATTAAACTTTTTATTAATAATCAATAACTTCCTTAATAATTTTGTATGTCCTTGTTGTCCCTTGAGACAATTTCAATTTTAATTATTTTATATTATTCAAATGAAGCATGATATCTACAGCGTCTTCTCAAATATTCCAAATTCTATCAACTCTTGAGTTTGGTAGTTTTTAACGGCGCTCCTTTGGTCTGTAATAATATTAGTATTCATTTTCGTTTACAACTTACAATTATAAACTAACAATTCAATACATACCTCTTGCCAATTTATGTGGGAATCCAATTTTTCGTCCTGTAAGCCGCAGCATACTACGCTATCTCCTCGTAAAAAGTAAACCCCCAACGGTATAATTTGGGTCTCGTCTTCTTCCTCATCCATATCCCCAAGTATCAACTCAATTGTACTCGAGAGTACGATATTCGTGCTGAGATCATATGTGCTAAGAGTTCCAATAAAAAAACGGCCATCGGTAGTTATAACCGACACTTTCTGGTCCTTAAACGACGAAAGAAATGACATTTTATTATTATTTCCTAATGATTCCAACTAAATGACGCCCCAAATTAATAATATACACGGAAAATCAAAACTTATAAACCAATCATTTACCATTTCTTGTTGTTTATGTTAAGTCTTGAATAATTTTAGTTTAACTCATAGTGTGTATAACTTGCTGTGCGCACTCCCATACTAATATAGTCTTGGTAGCTGGTTTGCTTGGGGTTTTTCTTTCATATTAGAGAGCCATAACCTGATTACGAGCAGATGACCTATTGGAATGGCAGATGACCTATTGAAATAGCAGTTTTTGAACTAACACGATTTGTTTTTTCCTCGGTTGTCAATTGTAAATTATATTTTACGATAATTGTTATCAGTTGTCAATTGTTATAAATTGTTAATTGTCATAAATTGTTAATTAATATAAATTGTTAATTAATATAAATTGTTAATTGTTATAAATTGTTAGTTGTTAATAATTGTTATAAACTATCATTAATTGCTACGAATTCCTATTAATTGTTATTGTTATTAACTATTTTTGTTATTAATTGACATCAGCAATATGAGTATTCCAGACTATTACTACAATAACGATGCGGACTCATTTGCCTTTCAAACATGTCGTGAAAGATGGCCTAAGATTATTCAGGATGCAGTGAATGATATCAAGTTTACAGTAGACAAATTTCAAAAAGACCAAGGTTCTGCTGGCGAGTTTTCAGAGCAAGGAATCAAAATTGCTCAAGGGCTAGCAGGACTTATTAATGAACTTGCCGATGATAAGCCATTAAGCAAGTTTACCAACGATCAAGTGGCAAATATTCCTGGTTTAAAGTCTTATAATGATATGTTGGACGAAATTAACAATGATCCAAAGAATAAAAACCATATTACTTGGTTACGTGCTCCTTGGCTTTTCACCGAGTGTTACTTGTACCGTCGTATTGATACTTTGGTTAAACAGGAATCTAAGTGGCTTTCTTACGACATTTTTGAAAACTTGAAACAAAAATCATTCAAAGGTACACATGCTGCTGTAATTGAGCTTGCTAAACGTTTTAAATCTTTGCATGAGAACACATTAAGTGCATCAAGCAACGATGAGCTACAATTACTTTTCAAAGAGTTTATTGATGTCAGTCTTTGGGGAAATAAAATTGACTTGTCATTGCTAGCCAACAAAAGTCAAGACGACGTGCATTCTGGTCAGAGCAGTAAGGCAAGACAAGAGGCTGAAAAGAATATCCTATCCAACGACACCCCTGCCATTTGGAATTATTTGTCCAACAGAGACAAAAATGGTGACAAAAGAATTGATTTTGTGCTTGACAATTCTGGTTTTGAAACTTTCACAGACTTGGTTTTTGCCTTGTTCTTGCTTGAGTCTTCATTGGCTGGCCAGGTGGTCATCCACTGCAAAACCCGTCCTTGGATGGTTAGTGATACCATGGTCAAAGACGTGGATATCTTATTGCAGGACTTGATTGATGGCAGTTTCTTCAAAGAAGAAGATCACGAGTTGACATTCATTCATGACCAAATCTGTAAACACATCTCTGATGGCTCCATTATCTTGAAAGACTCGGAGTTCTGGACAATTGGCTTGGACTACTGGAATCTTGTGCAATCCAACACCAAATACTACGGATCTGAACTTTACAAGGATTTGATTAAATCGGACTTGATATTCGTGAAAGGTGATCTCAATTACAGAAAACTCACTGGCGATCGCAAATGGCCTAAAACAGAAAAGTTTACAACCGCAATTGGCCCATTATCTTCAAATGGCTTGAAAATCGTGGCATTACGCACTTGTAAAGCTGATGTCTGTGTGGGATTGCCAGAAGGCATTAATGAAAAATTGGTTGAAAAGTGGCACAAGGAAACTGGTGAGCTCGGTGAGTTATGGAGCAGCAGCGGCAATTGGGCTGTGATTTCCTTTAGCGATGGCAAAGCCAAAAAATAAAACGTCTAGTTTAAAAATTACAATAATGATTATATAGTTGAGCTATGTTACAATTTTATAGTAAAGGTAGTTAGCAATTATACATTCGTCTTTTTCCGGCTATCATCTGTTCTTGTTTTTTCCTCAGCACAATATATTGATATGCAATAATAATTATGATTTGTACTGTTGACTGTTAACAGTACAAACTACAAACTGCTTTCTTAGTAGTTGATAACTATATGAATAAACTGTTGCATATGTTTGCATGATAACGCATGATTTTGCATATATAGATGAAGAGCTGACAGTATAGTATGAGGGATATACTTTAAAGTGAGCTTTGAACTTTTGTATTCAAGGTTGAATTGTTTAATAGGCTGAGCCCGTTTCTTATTGTTCCAATGAGGCCATATTAGAAAATGATCAAAAAGATTTAATCTACCCTATAATCTATAAGACAAATATACTTCGAATTTCGATCCTTTATAGCCCTCAACCAAACATTCCTTCTACCTCTCTTCATACTCTTGAATTTTAAACAAGTAAAAACAATATAAAACACAGTTTACTACCATATCATCTTATCAAATCTCACTGAGGACGGTTTGGAGCACGTGCCAAATGAATATTTAAGGCTACGACCAAGAGATGATCCAACTATGAAAATTGTTGGATACAAATATCTTTTTTGAAGAACTTATGATCAGTTTTATGGACGAACTGTAAACTTGGATTAACGTTCAATTGTAATGTCAAATGAAGATGGCGAAATGCCGACTTTAAATAAGCTTTTTAAGAGTACAGTACGAGATGTTGAAAAGTTAAATCAAGGCAGTGGTATCGGAGCTAATGGTGCACCACAGCGCCAGGATTCGCTTGGATATCAACAGCGTGTTCTGAAATTGCTTACTCAGCTTTTGCAAATTCGAAATGAGGTTTATAATCTAAGTTTATTTTCCGACAATGAGACGTTAGACGATTTGGGGACTAAGGATATCAAATTTCTTGCTGCCGAGTACTACTTGGCGGAAGCTGTTTCCAAAAAATTGGATTTTACTATGGGATCTGCTGCAGAAGGTGATTTAGATGTTGCTAGACCTATTGACTATGGTGCCAAGTCGAGAAACTTGGGCAGAGCCAGAGCTTTATTTATTGCATTTTTGACCAAGTTGAAAAATTATGGGCTTTTAAATGAGTTCCAGATGAAAAAAATGAAAAACACCGATGATCCAGAGACATTTGGCTCTGACTGGAAGTTCCAGGATGCTCGCACAAGACGAGAGGAGAAAATTGCAACTTTCAAGTTGGAAAAGCAGATTAATGCCAATATTGCAGAATTTGAAAAACGGTATCCCAAATTTTTTGAGCTGGAAAACGAGGACGAGAACAGTATTGATGAAGAAACGCTTCGAGAGTTATATACGAGTAAACTTAAACTATTGTCACTTCAAGCGTTTTCGCAGTTGGAATTACTAGGTATGGAGATTGAGGTACTTAAACATCGTCCTACTACGCAAATTCACGAGATTCCAACCGAAAAACCAAACAAGAAAACTGATGATAATAAACTTACTGAGGAAAATGACTATGGATATACCGAAAAGCTTGAGTCTATCAATAGAGGTAAGGAACAGTTGATTAGTAAAGAAGGACGTGTTCTCCAGCCGTTCCGGTTGGTGGCCACTAAGGAAGATATCAAGAAAAAGGTGTTTGGGTACGGCCAAACACTTCCGACCATGTCTGTGGAGGAATATATTGATGAGGAAATACGACGTGGGGGTATTAAGACCGAAACCTACAAGGGTGACGAAAAGGAGGCTGAGGAGAACAGTGAAGACGATGACACCGACGACGATGATGAAAAGTTGTATGAGAAACGTAAATGGGATGAATTCAAAGACACACATGCTCGTGGTGAAGGCAACAGAAAGAACAAGGGCTGATCTTTTTAGCAGTGTATATTTTTAATGTTATATATTCAAGGGCACATGGCTTGTAGTTTGAAATGTGTGTAATGAGTATGAATGATTGGAAATGAGTATTTTACAAAGTTTAAGAGATAAAGAATGAACAGGCTCAAAAAGTGACTAGAATTGTTCAAGTAAGGATGGTACTATATGTGCAAGTCTGTAAATTTGTTGCTATTTCTAAACAAGAAGAATATATACATGTACGTGTATAATTTCATATTAAAAATTATAGATAAATACTTATTAATTGAATAAAAGTGTTAGGGAAAAACTCCAGGCGAGGCCTAGCTTAAGGAAGACACTTGTAATATAAACCTTATAAATATGTAACCATATCATCTCAACTTGATCCTTTTTTCTAAAAAAAAATCTCCACTTTTTGTCAGCACTTTTGAATATGGTATTCAGAAGTGCTTCAGCCAACTGAAAGAACTGCAAGAATAAAATCAATTCTACAATCGTCCAGCTAACAAAGATTGCCTAACCAATGGGAAGAACCCTTTTACATGTGTTGATGACCCTAATAATATCAAATTAGCACTATAGTAATGACTTTTGGTGGACTGGTTTCTGCCGTTCCACTTTTTCTGGATGACGTAACATGCCAACGTGTTCCGCTAATCTGGCTCAGAAGATGCCGTAGGAGGAGACTAGTCAAAACCAGCCCAAATGGGGCAGTCTAGGGTGCGGTAATCAAAGGGTTTTTATGTATAACTATGTCGATCATTTGTTAGGCTTATCTTTGCAATTATATATAGGGATGATGTTTCCTGCTGCCTATTGTAATTCCATGTAGCTTCCGTATACCGATTGTTCTAGCTACAATGTCTTTAGAGTTAGACCATCTTAAAACGCTCAAACAAAAGCTTTCATTTTCTAACATAGATTCCCGAGACGTGGAGTCGTACATTTTACGCCATGTTCCGGGGTTGTATCCCGGTTTTGTTGTGACTTTTCTTGAATTGCACGGTCTGGAGAAACAGGCTGTAGACTGTCTAATACACAGCCAAGTTGTTCTGGATATTGCCAAACTTGTCCAGAAGACTGGACCTCTTGTTTTGGAAGCCACCAAGGCCTTGGAAGCTCTTTTAATTACCAGAAAATCGAACTTGACAGCAGAACACAAGTATATTCTAGTTTCCAGCGGCGTTGCTGCTGCTCTCTGGCTGAAAATAAACACATATGGTGTTTCTGTCACTTTACAAGATCGTCTTCAGGTATTGTTGATGGAATTGTTTACCGACATTCCTTCGCTACTCAAAGAGCAAATCTATACTACTGACTTTGTAAAGACTAGTGTTATTCCAGCAAATATCGACGCTAAAGGCAAGCCACCAGCCAATGTAACAGTGAGAACATTGGCTCTTAAGGTCTTGACCGTATTGTTAAGTTTGACCAACGAGGATAAAATTAAAGATGACAAAAACACCACAACTCTTAAAGACCAAATGAACGACAATTTTAGAACTGTTGCTTTGAAATTGAGATTGGTCAATCTTGACTATGGAAAACCATTGCTTTCATGTCTATATGTGAGATCACAGTTCATGCCCTCTATATCTATGAGCATGTTTAAACGAAGATCCTTGACTCTATCTTCCGGAGAAAAACCAGTGTCTTCCAGAAGATCTGTATCAAGACTTTCGTTTTCTGGTGCATCAGCGTCTTCTACTATAAGAGGCATTGAAGCCAACGAAACAGAATCCTACGACTTGTTGTATGCTACTATTGATTTTTTCTGTGTGATGCTTGGTAATAACAAAGGGTCTCAAGGAACTGCAATTGGAGATTACTTTGTTTCACAGCTCAAACTCTTCCACTATGTAAAAACATTCATCAACAGTTCCCAACCGCCAGTGCGAGCTAAAGATTATTGTTTCAAGTTGTTTGTCACCATGTACAGCTATATTTCCACAGAATTGGTCATTTACGAGAACTCGGCTTTCAATCTTCTCTTAGAATCCAGCAAAAGCTTTAGTGAAGTCCACACTGTCAACACTCTTGCATTTCTTTCTTTAATTTTGAAAAAACATGCCATGAACAGTTCTACAAAGAATGTCAGCCGGCCAAGTAGCGTAGTGTCCAACGCCTCAAAGCTTGTCAACTATTTCCATACATTGAGTACTCATTTCAGTAAAACCTGGATGGAATCCGATATTGCAATTCCTTACTATAACTTTATGGCAAATTATATGAAATGTGTTGCTTATATTCAAAAGACTAAAAACTTTCTAACCGGCTGTGGAGTCTTTGAAGAAAATACAGCTTCCGTATTTTCACTAAAAGAAGACCTGCCCAAACTGGCTGCACTCTTCTTTTTAAATCTGTTTCTAAGTGTTGTTAAATCCCACCAGACCAACCCTATAGAAGTCACATACACTTATGTACTGGTGAAAGCATATATGCCTGCCATAGCATCGTATCTAGAACAAGTGAGCCTGGATTTGCACCAGGGAAATAATATTTCCATCAAACAATCGCGTGCAAAGAATTGCATAGCTGTCTTGACAGGCTATCTAAAGTTTTTTGGACGTAGCAAGCTCCCTGAAGTCAATGGTTTGATACCAAATGTCACCAGTCGTTTGTCAGCAAGAAGTCTAGCTAGTTTTGTCGTAAGTGGCGACAACAGTTTGGTGCAATCTGCTTTAAAACTCCTGGCTCTTCTTAATGACGGGGTCTCAGCTAAAGAGTCGACTTTTGCTGACCCAAGCTATATTGCCCAAGACGCCTCACATTTCAAGGCATTACTCAACGACGAGAAACAAAGTCTTAAAGAGGCAGCTGTCCAAGCAATGAATTGGCTCATTATTGATTATCCTGCTTCTGCTGCTGTTTTGGTCAATGACGAGGAACTAGTATTGCAAGTGTACACTTTGGTCTCTGAAGTCGGAGACTTGGAAGACCTGCTGGATTGTGAAGTTTATATTAATTTCTTCATTAATTGCATGATAGCAGTCCAAAACCCTGTGGTTTCCAACGACCAATTCGAATTTTATGACTTTCTCATGGATTTGGATATCATTAATGTGGTGATAATTCCTCTTCTTCGCCGGGGACAAAGTAATTCTGGCCTGGATAGCCTGAAACTCAAATATCAAGCTCTTCGAATCATCAGTGTATTTATCCAACACAAAAAATACCATTCGGCAATCATCAAATCTGGAACATTCCATGCTTTGAAAGATTACCTTGTTGGTAGCACACCTTTTTACCTGGATTACTATAACAAGACCAAATGCCTCACAGCCAAGATTTTCAGAGATTATGCCTTTTGCTACGAAAGCTTGGATGACTATATCTTTGATGCCGACTTTGGTTTGCCAACAATTCTCAATAGAGTGTTTGCATCTGGCCATGTCTTTGCCAACAAAGGCCACTTACTCTTTCTCTATCAGTTAGTGCTTCACGTCTTAAAAGACGAGGCATCATCTTCCACAATTCTGGTTTGCCTGGCAGCCCTACACAACTCTGTTAGAGGTTGTTTGAGGGGCGCTGTCTCCTTTGTTAAGCAAGATGATTTTGGAGAGATTCCCTCTTTTATTAAGGAGGATTCATTGCTTAATGCAGCATCGTCGTCATTTAAGGACATCGATAACGATATCCTAGTTGTTTGTGTGCAAATCTTGACAATAATGGCAAGCCGTTATAGAAGAAGTGATTTGCTTTTCAATAAAGCTACCATAAAAATAATCTACCTTACTACGTCTATGTATTTGGCTGAAGAACTCAACCCCAGCTACAGTGTCCTCAAGTTTGCCAAACCCAAAAGCGAAACAGAGAAACACAAGAAGGCCATGTTGAAACACTTGAATCAGTTGATTACCAACTTGTTAGAAGCTTATTCCGCCAAAGCAGATACTGGCACTGTAGTGGAAAAAGCCCTTTATCAGAAGTTGAAAGATTTGAAAGCTCAAATGGATGTATTTGATGACATCAGACTGCGACCTCTGTTCAGAGCTCAGGTCCAATTTTCTCTGACTCTGTCACTGGTCAATCAGAGCTCCGTGAGTTATTCATCGGTTGGTCAACAAAACAATTTCATTATAGACTATAACAACCTTCTTTTTGGATCTTTCTTTGACGACTGTGGGCCTCTGCATTCTCACGGTCACTCAAGCGGTAATAATTATTCTTCAAGTAATAATCACGGCTCCTCAAGTAACACTTATAGCTCTTCAAGTAATGACTACAGCTCGTCAAATAATGACTACAGCTCGTCAAGTAATGATTGTGGCTCATCCCTGTGGTGATCTTTTTTCTTCTCGTGTTTTATATATTATTATATTTTCTATACTTTGTCATATAGACGCAGGCATTCAGTTATAGAAAATGCCTGTTGTATCTTTTTATATTCTGGATGGTGTTTTTAATGAATGACGATATTAAAAAGTGTGATTGTAAAAAGATTAACCATCAACTAGTGTCCAGGTGATTGAAGAGTTGGGTTTTAGGAGCTAAGAAAAAAAATTTATGCTATATTTTCTATCTTGATTATTCTATGAGAAGCAAGAACTTTCAATAAGTTCATGTAAAATTTAAAACTATAATCGATCCTAAGAAATCCAAAGCTTAGCTCTTCTATTTTCTCATTGCGTTTCCATACCAGTTGGGTATATACGCGTTGTGTTAAAAGGGAATTGGTAAAACCCAGTCCCATTCATCATAATCTTTTTATTCAATGAGTTAAAAAGCAAGTGTCGTATATAGATGTTGTGTAAAGGAAGTAGGAAAAACTAAGGACTTTATTCAGCGGTATTTGCAGATATACAAGGTGTACCTTGAAACATTATATATTTAAACATTAACTTCTTTTCACACCACCATATCTGATGATAATTTTCTAACATTGAAAAGTTGTTTCAAAGATTACATGATTGAAAAGTACAGTTTTATTTGATGTGTTCGCAATTGACAAGTAGTTGTTCAATTTCCATAAACCTTTAACTTGATATACAACAGGCAGTTCTGATACACCGACAGTAATGTATTTCAAAAGTGAATGTTAATTAAATGTTTGATATTTTTCAAGCTAACCTATTGCATCATTTACACTGAAAAACCATTTAAAATAATGTCAAAATATACACTACATTATGTAAAGAATCAGCATACGGTATTCCAATGTACAATGTACAATGCTCAAACTATATATAAATCAACAATAATTAGGACTATTCAACTTCTTTTTAAAACAGTTTGCGTTATCTAAGCTAACTTTCCTTCAATAACCATTTAGTTTCTGTTATTGTTTAAGAGAATGCGTGGCTGAACGGCTGAGCAAAACGGGCGAGCACGAGGACGGATCGCTAGTAACTGACAGTTGAAATTCCATACTTTCCTTTGCTTTAGCTTGAAATGAAAGAATTAAAACCAGCTTGTAATTCTACAACCAAAAGAGCGTTTAAATTGCAACTTGTGATTTTGGTGAACTGGTTGTTTGTTACTGCTATTTTGTATTAATTGTTCCAATTCTGTATATTTTCAAGTGAACACACTGGACGGACTTTTTGGCTAAAGGTTTTTTTGACACTATTGGCCAAAGGTTTTCTGATAGTAATTAACGGGTTCCACAACATTACCTGTGATGACATCATTATTGGCGCCATTATTTGCTAGCAAAGATACCGAAAAGGAGTCTTCTGTTGTGAATGATGAGAATGAAGAGCCTTCCGAGGATGGCGCTGCTGGTGAAACGCCTCAACAACAGGAGAAGAACCAAAGTCCTGAGAACCAGAAGCATCAGCGTAAAGTTGAACAACTGAACAGAGCCAACAACGAAAACAATGAAGCTGAGGAAGTGCCTAACAAGTTTTCTCTTCCTGAATTCATTAACAATTACAATGATCAGGAAATCAACAATCTTGATCTTCCTGCCAATCTAGCCACTGACAATGCTGGCGATACTGGCCATGATGCTTCTGATGGTCTTGACAACACTGGAGGAAATCAGACCACTCATCAGGGACAGGAAAAACAACATACTGACGAGATCAGTCCTCTTGACATTCCTACAAACAATAATACCAACGACAATTTGGCACTTGCAGACAACAACCCAAAGTCCAATCTTATGGTATCTCCAAGTAGCACCAAGAAACATCGACTAAAAACCCCTGTCACGCCTACTTTCCGTAACTTTTTTACTAATGATTCTCCGCGTATCAATCATACCGACAATGCTGAAGCCACAGGTGCCAGTGAGAACGAGATCAACTGGTTAAAAAGATTGTCTAAATTCAATCACTCTGAGCCTAATTTTAACGACTGGAAAACCAACTTTTTTCCCTTCAACAAGAGAAACCAGCAGGCTAGTCAAGGGCCCAAAGGATCCAAAAGAGGAACAAAGCCTCCTACCAGAAAGGAAAAGTTGTCTGAATCAGACCGTTTTGCAAGGGCCAGAGCCAATTTTTTGATAGACTCGTTGTTCTTGGGATATACTGCTACAAACTTGGTGTCTAGTGTGTTTTTGTTAGACGAAGAACAAACGAGACGTGCACCTCTATTGGGTCATTTGATAGGCATCAAAATCTACGACATTACTGACAATTTCTACAATCCAGCACACCATCATCATCGTATTGGTACTAGTAATGATGGAGATGGCAAAAAGAGTGACAAAAGTATTGTAGCAAGAGACACCACAGGCAGTGGTATCAGTAGTTTTCCTACCAATTCCAGAAATCCCCCAAAAAAACACCGGCGGTTCAGACTCGATATGGAGTATGGTGTAGGTGAAAACAGAGCCAAGTGGACCTTAATCAAAAACTATAGGGAGATTGTAAGCTTTGCCATAAGAGTCAAGTTCTTATATACGGGTATAGGTAATAATCTTAATCTTAAAAAAAATACTGCCAAGTTGGCTATTCCAAAGTTTCCAAAGTTGAAAGGCCAAAACCATGGGTTTCCTGACTCATCGTCCGGTAGTGAATTATCATCAGATGAAGATGAAATGAGCGACAACGATGAAGTGTTTAATATCAATAAACAATTGGGCGGAAATCGTAATCGTCGATCATTGGAAAATCAAGAATCATCTCGTCATCATCAAGAATCTCCCCAACATCACAAACGTCACACTGATGATAATCATCCAGAATCTCCTCAACATTTTAAACGTAATACTGATGATAATAGTACTGATTTGTACGCCGGAGATGAGATTGGAAACCAATTGTCAGTGGTTGCCTCACGCAACTCACGGGCTTCCCGCAATTCTATGAATTCGCATCTTCAACAAATCATCAGCACCATTTCCAACATGTCACTTAGAGAACGGAGAAACAGAGCCAAGCTGCAAAAACCTGACGATATCGATTACACAAAAAAATTAGAAAAATATTTCAAAAAGTTATTTTTAGAACTTTCGCTAAGACCTCAATCCAACAAGTTGTTCCAGTTCTTTGAATTATCTCCCGTCGGTATTTTGCTATCCAACGAGCATGGCTACCGAGGAAAACAAGGGTACTTGCTTATTGCCACGTCTGCCAAGAGCCAAGGATGGAGAGTGGGTCATTTACGGGCCAGAGACTGGGGAGCTATGATCAAAAGACATACTCTTAAATGGTTTTGTATTAGGGAGTCGTATATTATTTATGTATCTGATATAAACTCAACCACAATTCTAGACGTGTTTCTTGTTGACGAGTCGTTCAAATTGAAATATAGTGGCGATAACAACTATGCTTCTGAGGTGTCTGAGATTTTATCTGAGGCAGATGCTTCAGATGAGGATGACGAGCAGTTGGTCTCTGAGGAAGTCAGCAAACATGCTGAAGACAAGACAACACCTCATTTCAACATCACTGTAGAAAACAGAGAACGGAAAATGAAGATGGTGGCCAAATCTGCTTATGAATTGAAACTATGGATCAAATCTATCAAGATTATGCAATCCAAGACAGAGTGGGCCTTGCCAAAACGCTTTGGCTCGTTTGCTCCAGTGCGAGAAAACTGTTTTGCACAATGGTTTGTAGATGCCAGAGATTATTGGTGGGCTGCGTCGTCAGCAATTGAAATGGCAAAGGACGTCATATTTATTCATGACTGGTGGCTTTCTCCAGAGCTTTATCTCCGGCGTCCTCCAAATGGAAACCAGGAATGGAGAATTGACCGGTTGTTGAAACGTAAAGCCGAGCAAGGAGTAAAGATTTTCATAATTGTATACAGAAATATTGGTGACTTTGTAGTGATTGATTCCAGTTGGACAAAACATTCTTTGATGGATTTGCATGAAAACATCAGAGTATTAAGATCGCCTAATCAGTTCTTACAAAACACTTTCTTTTGGGCCCATCACGAGAAGCTTTTGATTATCGATCATACTATAGCTTTCCTAGGCGGTATTGATTTGTGTTATGGTAGATACGACACGCCAGAACATGTATTGGTTGACGATGCACCTACCGCATTTCCTGATCCAAACAAACGAGCTTCAAAAAACGCGAAATATCAAGTATTTCCAGGTAAAGACTATTCCAATCCGCGGGTCAAGGACTTCTTCGAGTTAGACAAACCCTACGAGTCAATGTATGACAGACAGGTTATTCCTAGAATGCCGTGGCATGATGTCCACATGGTGAATGCCGGCCAGATTGCCAGAGATTTGTCTAGACATTTTGTGCAAAGATGGAATTATTTGATCAGACAGAAGAGACCTTCCAGACCAACGCCTTTGTTGACGCCTCCTACAAACTTGACTAGCAAGGAAATTGAAGAGATGGGTTTCAAGGGCTCGTGTGAGGTACAGCTCTTGAGATCTTCTGGCTACTGGTCGTTAGGCTTGAAGGAAACAGAGCATTCTATTCAGAATGCTTACTTAAAACTCATTGAAACATCTGAGCATTTTGTTTATCTTGAAAACCAGTTTTTCGTGACAGCATGTGCCTGGGATAACGTAGTGATTAAAAACAGAATTGGTGACGCCTTGGTTGACAGAATCATCAGAGCTCACAAGGAAGGTTCTGCTTGGAGAGCTATGATTGTAATTCCGTTAATGCCTGGTTTCGAGGCCCAGGTTGATGAACCTGAAGGCTCTTCTGTACGTGTCATCATGCAATGTCAATACATGTCTATCTCCAGAGGGTCCACATCAATCTTTGCCAAGTTGCGCAAGGTCGGCATAGACCCTGATAACTATATTCAGTTTTTCTCGTTAAGAAAATGGGGCAAGATTGGTGAATATGGCAAGCTTGTTTCGGAACAGTTGTATATCCATGCCAAAACCATGGTTGTTGATGACCGTGTGGCTATCATCGGATCAGCAAACATTAACGAGCGGTCCATGAGAGGAAGCAGAGATTCAGAGATCTGTGCTGTTATCAGAGATACTGCCACTATCAAGACCACAATGAACGGGCAACCGTATCTTGCAGGAAAGTTTGCCCATACTTTGCGGATGAGATTAATGAGAGAGCATCTTGGAATCCACGTAGACCAGTTGGAATTGGTTGAGCGTCAGTTTGATGCTGTGGAAAAGTTGGTGAGAAACAATTTCGAGCAAGTTAAAGACCAACATGTTACTGGAAATTTCAGTAACGACGAAAACGCAATAAGATCTGCTATGGTGGAAATGGCTTCTCGTGAAATCCTCAACCTACCAGACGGCACCAACAAATGGAAACGGTTCCAAAAAAGCAATGAAAATTATAATTCTGGTCAGCATGTAAACGGTAACTCTAACCAACAAACCGTTGTAAGAATAGGCACCGAACCATTGTATCAATCATTCAATCATAGGGCATGGGTGGAAAATATTGGTCTTCGAGACAAGAAACAGTTTTCTTCTGACCCTAGAATTAAAAACAACGAAGCGCATAAGGCAGATGTTGCTGGTAAAGGTGCTGATAAATTGGATACCAAATCATTCAGCAAATGGAAATTGAATGCCAGAGCAACTCTAAAGAAATGGGCACTTGAGTCTGCTAGCAGTAAAAAGTTCCAATCAGTGTTTGTTCCTAATTTAGACCATGTGAAGGACTTTCTAGATAATGACGACGAATTGTTACAAGACCATTCTGGCAAACAGTTGACTGAAGAAGAAGAGGAGATATTGGCACAACGGGACCAGGAAAGATGGGAAATGTTGAAACGGATTGCTTATATCCAACGTGTCATTGCTAAATTTGAAAAAGATTTGCAAGAAGAAAATGCTAAGAGAGTTAAAGTTGGTTTAGAGCCTAAAAACATACATATAAGTTCGGGTAGCGAAACGTCTGAAACGTTGCAACAAGCAGAGAAAAGTACTAATTCACATAAACAAGGCGAATCAATAAACAATGGGCATCAATCATCAAATGGCCATCAATTACCAAATGGTTATCACCATTTCGAACAATATCATAGTGCAAATGTTCCGCAAGTCACTACTGCCAATGGAAAGCCTACTGCTCCTGACGGTTTAACTCTTGATGCTAACAGAGGTATTATTCACGATGAAGGAACGAAACCCGATTCAGGGACTTTGCGGAATGATACCGAAAGTCTGTCAGAATCTTCAAAGGACCCTGATCTTTCCAAGAAGCCTGCTGCCGGCAATGAGAATTCTGCTGCTTACCAGGCTGCTGAAAGTGCTAGTAGAGATATTCCTATCACCTCACTTGACGACAATGAGATTGAAGATATTTTTACCAACCAATTAAAGATTGGTAAGGCTAGATTCATAGACCCTTATAGTTTCAGTGATCCATTGGACGATGAATTTTATGAGGATATTTGGTTTGAAAATGCTTACAGAAACACTAAGATATTCAGATTAGTGTTCCATTGCCAGCCAGATAATGCTGTTGCCACTTGGAACGAATATAAAGATACCCATAAGCTAATGAAAGCCTTTTCACTTGCCCAGGACTATGAGATCGAAGCTTTGAAAGACAATGTCAGTAAAACCTCTGAGGATCTCAGCGAAGAAGAGGAGGAAGAATACGAAGAACCAGACCCAGATTACTCTGTTGGCAAAATGGACGGAGAAAAAAGACCAGGCATCAAAACCCATAGAACATCCAGATCCATCAGACTCAACGACATCAACACCGATGGTATTGGTGTGTTGGGTATGCCTCCAGACGAAATGAGAGCTTATGAAGAGCAGCAGCAGCAGCAACAGCAGCAGCAACGCTCGCAGAAGAGAATGAAGTTTGCTAAACTTGCAAACCGTAGAAAAGGATCAACTGGTGATATTGGTAGTCCTTATTCAAACAATTATAATGGTTTCACTGATGACCAGATTGATGAAGGCCCAGAAGATGACCATCTTAATAATTCTACTGGTTATAATGAAAATAACACTTCTAATGAGGACAATGGTGTTGAGGAAATACCAAATGGCATATCAAATTCCAATGCCGAAAGCGATTCTGTAGATGAAAGTGGGTATAGTGATGCTAAAAATGGTGTTAATGGTACAGCAAAAGCTAATCATCAAAACAAGTCGGTAAGTAAATCTTCCTCGTTCCATGACCAATCCACCATCAACAATGGCGCCCGTAATGGTTCGCATTATGCCAACTCACACCATTTGAAAGGAGGCTCAATCAGACGAAGAAGAACCGGAACATCACGTCGTCATAAACATTTGCTCCATAAGGATATGATCTTTGATAAGGAAACCGCAGATAAAATTCTTTCTGAAATCACTGGCCATTTGGTATTGTTCCCTGTTAACTGGTTGTACAAGGAATTGGAAAGTAATAACTGGTTTACCAACTCTGACAGATTGCCTCCAATTGAAATCTATGATTAAAGTGTTGTTACTAAAAATAGAATTGTCTTTAATCTTGCTTTATAATACTATAGCTGATATTGTGTTGTTTTTATGAAAAAAATTTCAATAGAAGATTTTTTTTATTGAGATGTTTGTAAATTAACAAGCTGTTCTACATACCTTACCAAAAATTAAGATATTTGGGATTAATAAGTACGCGTATATAAACGATAAGCTGTATTATTGAGATGGTATTGCATTAACGAGAAATGGGAAATGACTTATAGATTCAATCAACTATTGGTTGATTGTGTTAGTTATTGGCTAAGAAGGAAGAAAAACTAGAATAGAAATTAATGATATTGAGGACATTTAAGTATTAATGTGAACTAGAGACAGATTTAATTAAGACTAGCAATTTAGAAGTGAAAATAGATACACATGTAAGTAGAATGGTAATGAAAATAGTGTGACAACTATAGAAAAGTATTAGCATTGAATGATTTGATAGGCATGTTATATTACACATATTTCTGGTGCCATGATTTGAAGAAAGGTTATATATTTATTTTTAATTCCATATTTACATTAAGATAAGTCTCACAATATAATAATATACTTTAAATACATCCTCAAATGAAATAGCTTACAATCTTATTTCCCATGTGCTCAATACTGTTCTATACAATATGAAGCACATATTTCATACAATATAAACCACATGGCGCATACCATACATCTATTATACCAATACTCGTTTTATATCTTTCACATTATAAACACTACTCTTTAACCCACCAAATGCAATTTCCCAGAATACGAAATTTGTATTTTTAAGGATTATTTTTTGTTTTTCTTGCACCAATTTTGGCCAGCGAATCGGAACATTCTGGCGGAAATCGCCAAAACATCCACCTAAGCAATAAAGCGTCAAAGGGCATTTGATGTCTATATAGCAGTACAACTGACTTGGCTTGTTCAAATTTTGACAATTTCGCTATGGAAAACCTTGAGGTCCATTCCAAGGACTTTCTTATCAAATGGATCAATGTTCCAGACTGTTCTGTGGTCAAATGGCAGGTCAAGCCTGTGAAGAAATCAATTGTTTTCCGGATATATCGTTCTTTGGCATCTAATGGTTCCAGCTCTGTATCTGCTGGCACCAAAAAGGCGTCCTCATTGGATGAAAAGCTTGCAAATTCTAGTTTGCAATTGATTTTCGATATGGGCAAACTCAGTCCTAATGAACTTTATCAGAATGACTTTACTGTAGAAGGTGGTGAAGGTGGCGTTTATGCTTTTGTCTTTGATAACACATTCTCCAAAAGTGTCAGCAAAAAAGTGCTTTTCAACCAATTCATTGAGCCATATGTTGTTGGTTCTAATGAAAGTGGTAGTGTATCTGATCCTACAACTACATCTCCAATTGCTTTTCAAAAAATACAAAAATCAGCTCCAGCTCATGTCATCTCATCTGCCTCTTTACCATCTGATTCGCGTCCAGTTGCTGCCCAAGATAAAGCTGGTTTGGCACCACCAGACCCAAATCCACGCTCGAGAAGCGTCAACAGAGACAGATCGTCTTCAGTATACACATTGTCTGGTTTACTTAATGAACATGACGAGAAAACCAACAATGACGACTTTCAAATACTTCAAAGATTGCAAAACTTGCAATTGGCTAACACGTCTGGGCTTTCTCCCACCACAATGCAGCATCCATCTATAAACCTATCTAGCTCTAGTATCAGTGAAAAAGAAACCGACAATGTAGGAAACTCGTCCAAATTCCGTAAAAAACCTAGCCACTCGTCGTTGTCACACCACCGTGCTAATAGAAATAGATCAAACTCCCAAACCTCAATAAGGACCACCAAGTCTAGCAGCACAAATAATTTAACCAACAGTTCCAACAATTCCACAGTTCTGGACAGCTCATCAAGCAATTTGTTGAAAAACAACGTGGTAACTTCTAAGAATGGCCAGTATATAGAAGGTATTCTTCTCAAAAAGAAACGCAAGAAGAATTCTCGTTCCTATTCCAAAAGATTCTTCTCTTTGAACTTCAAGCATGGCGTTTTAGAATATCGTTTGAACGATCAGACCTCACTGACTCGTGGCTCAATGCACATTAAGCTAGTAGAAATCACTGCTAACAGAAAATCCCGAGAAATCACCATTGATTCTGGGGTAGAAATCTGGCATTTGAAGGCTTTGAATGAGGTTGATTGGGAAATATGGGTCAGTGCATTAGATATCATTAGAGTAAGAGCCAATTACACCACTTCTACTGCTCCTAATGTTTCCAAAAACCAGCCTGATCTTGTAGAAACCGAAATTAAAGGTCCTTACAATCTTATCACTAGCTTGGAAAATGTTTACCACAAGGTTGAAACCACTAAACAAATTGCATTCAATCTATGGAACGAAATCAAAGAAAGCAATGGAAGTTTCATTCAATATAATAATAGCAATGGGTTGTCATCTCCTCTGTTAACTGCATTTGCTCCTCCAGTATACAATTCCCGCCAACTTTCCCACAAATCCTCACAGGATTCTGGGCTTTCTCTCAACTCCACCAACTCAGACAAGTCGCTCAGAAAACGCAAATCCATCTTCAGAAGACACAACACCAGTGGTAGTGGTGAGAGCGGTTCTAACAGTCCTACCTTACCATCTAACCATTCAAATCTATCGTTTCAAGAGGAGACCATCAATGGAATCAGCGGCAAGTCGTTGAGCAAAAAGTTGCTGAATTCTGCTACTGAAGCTTGTAAGGTTTATGAGTCGTTATCTCAAATATCCGAATTACTTAATAATGTTATTTCTGTAGAAATCCAATCAACCAAAGAAGATAAAAAAATTCAACGGCGCATGTCAGCATCCTCATTATTGTCTGACAATTTCTTCGATGCTCACGAATATATTGAATCCATCAAATCAAACGATGGGGTTATTATAGTTGACGATGACAATTTTGATGATGTGAAAGAAGACGACGGCGCAGCATTCCGAATGGGAAATGAGAAAAAGTATCAAAAACATGTCATTGGACAACTTATCAATAACAAGAGAAAATCACTTCTCAAAGGTTCATCCCTGTTAGACGTTGCTCCTGAAGAGGGAGATGAAGCTACCATTACTTCTGCTCCAGGCGTATTGAAAGATGATCCACTTTATCCTCTTTCTTTACTCAATGGTAAAAAGATTCAAAGAAGAAACGATATCAAAGACAGCACTTGCACTCCTCCGTCATTATTGCAATTCTTCAGAAAAAACGTTGGAAAAGATCTTTCTTCTATTGCCATGCCAGTAACTTCTAATGAACCATTGACTATTCTTCAGAAGTTTGCCGAAATCTTCGAATACACCGATCTTATAGACTCTGCTATCCAGCTGAAAAACATTGATGGAGAGCGAATTCTTTATATATCTGCCTTTGCTATCAGTTATTTGTCCTCCTTCCGGTCTAAGGAAAGAAACATTAGAAAACCATTCATGCCTTTGCTTGGCGAGACTTATGAGTTGGTTAGAGATGATTTGCAGTACCGTTTGGTCTTGGAAAAAGTCAGTCATAAACCACCAATTTTTTGTCTCAATGTAGAGAGTAAAGAATGGGAAATAAACTCTACCATTATGCCTGTAAACAAGTTCTGGGGCAAGTCTTTAGAAATTATCAACAAGGGCTCCTTCAAGTTGTTGATTAAGAAAACAAACGAAATATACGAATGGAACCAACCTACAACTCTTTTGAAAAACTTGATTGCCGGAGAAAAATATATTGAACCTACAGACAGCATTACTGTCAATTGTTCCAACGGCGAAAAATCAGTAGTGGAATTCAAGGCTGGAGGTATGTTTAGCGGCCGTTCCGAAGAAGTTGCTATCAAAGCTTACGATAGTGAAGATAAGTTGAGGTCCCATAGTATCCATGGAACATGGACTCAGAAGTTGAGTCTTTCAACAAAGAAATCAAGCCATAGCAGTGCCGGCACTGTTATCTGGACCGCACATCCCTTGCTACCAAACGCTCAGAAGAAATGGGGATTCACGAAGTTCGCTGCAGAGCTTAATGAAATAACCTCATTAGAATCCACACAGCTTCCTCCTACAGATTCTCGCCTCCGTCCAGACATGAAACACTATGAAGATGGAGATGTAGACACCGCAGAAACCTTGAAGTTGGAACTCGAACAGAAACAACGTGATCGTAGAAAACAAATGGAACTTGCCCAACAGAAACATTGTCCTGTGTTTTTCCAGAAAACTGGCGATGCGTCGTCCATCACTGGTGACTCTGGCGATGACATTTTGTTAAATTGGACATTTGTCAAAGGTGAAAAGAGTTATTGGAATAGAAGAAAACAGCAGGATTGGGATGATTTGTTGCCATTGTATGATAATAATCAGTAGACCACCAGCTATTCAACCTGATTTCTGTTCTTGACTTTTATATTGCTTTGCTATTTTACACTTATTTTGTATATTAGTGGTCCTTATAGGACTTTAATTACTTTGAACTCTTTTTAAACGTTTATAAATATTGCATTTTTATCATCATTACCGTTTGTATTTTACTGTGTATTGCGGAATTCTGATTGGCAAGTGAATTCACATCTTACAGAGTTTTTTAATGAATCTTCAATAATATTAGCTGGATATTTAATAAAATTAGACTGCAGAATGGTCTATCACACATGAATGGATTTATCAAGGTAAAAAAAAGTACGTTATCGTAATGTGTTCACACCATATTATAGTACTAATATAATAATATCATATATACCGAGCCCAATACATATCAGTTCCTGATACACGCTTTGTCTAAAAAAAACCTTCAAGAAACCCCAATTCTGGTCGGATTTGAACTCGGGATCCTGTTAAGTCTTTTTCGAGACCTCTCACTAGTAAGCCATTCTGTCCAGTGGCTTGCACCATATTAGCGGATATGATAAATTAGCATATTTTTAATTCATTTAGGCGTAAAACGCCTAAAAGTTGTATTGAATGTTGTGCCAAATGCTATACAAAGACAAAATGATGGGTACACTTTGAGCAAAACGATTACATAAAAGTCAATATTATGAAAAAAGCCTTTTTTGTTTTTTACACTACATGGTATAGAAAAGCAAGCAATTGAAGCAAAATATTAAAGACAAATTCTAAAGCAAACAAAAAAAATTTTTGGAGAAAACAAACTATATAGGAAGACAGCAAAGCAACAACAAACAAAAGAGCTGAAATCTAGATCAAATGAAAGGGATTGCGCACAAGGCGTAAAAAGTGATCGAAATCACAATGCAACTGGAATCAAATAAGAAACCGTTAATGCAAGAAGGTCGAAACGAGACGAAAAGAAGTGAAAAAAAGAGGTATAGCAATGAACAGACGTTTGAGATAAATGTAGCAAAAGCAAACAAGTCGGATAAGATGGAACTGGGCTGAAATGTAGTTGAAAACGATAAATATGGAAAGGGATCATTGATTAAAAAAAAATACAAGATGCAGGCGCTTTTCAGAGTCTATGGCCAGGAACAAGGGCGAAAAGACATGAGAAAGCAGCACTGATTACGGCAATGACAATTAACACCCATATGCTTCTTTGCAAAAGCAATCTTTTGACGTACGGTTCTTTCAACTTGACAAAGTGGTGTTTGTTGGTTGATGCGTTAGATTCTGCGTATCCCAAAAAGCATAAGATTGGATCAAGCTTGAAGAGAGCAGTAATCAAACAGTAAGTTCCAAGGAAGAAAGGAACAGTCACGGTTGCACGGTCGTGTTTAGGACTGTAGCCAAGGAAAATCAAGGTGTATCCAACCCAGAAGGCGACGAAAAAGAAGAAGAAGCCAGCAATCAAACGCACATTGAATGATTTATTGGTGATGTTATTGAGTGCAGCGCTTTTAAGGAAGTTTGGGAAAGCTTCACGTTCCATAGCTTGGAAGACATAATCTCTGGCTTCATCAAAGACTTCAGGGTCATCTCTGCCTTGGACTTCGATGGCTTGGCGGATTTGACGTATAATCTTTTCAGGCAATTGGAGTTTCTTCTCAGAATTGTCGATGAAATAAGTGACTAAAATTCTTCTAGACGACGATCTCAAATCCTCTCTTTTAACCTTGGAGGAGGAGGAAGCTAGTATAGCAGCGTTGTCTTCGTTGACCAACTTCTCTACGGCTTCTGGAGAGATTTTGATGTCGTCAGGCAATGGTGGAGCATTGCTGAATGAAGGATACTGTATCATGGAATTCTTGTTGGAAGCGGTGGATTGGGAATACCGGTTGTAAAGTTTTTGCAATTCTGGCACTAAGCTCTTCAAAGGATGGCCACCAGCACTTTGCTGAGACGCAGTGTTGCCAGGAACATTACTATAACCACTCAAATGGTTCATTCCTGGGGTATTGTCGCCAGACGTGCTGTTTTCAAGATCGGACTTTTGCAATTTCTCCAATAATTCGCTGAAACGTTGGTCATTGATAGGCTCTTCGCCTCTTAAAAAGGAGGATAATCTTTTGGAATTGTGTTCATCCAAAACACCTTCATTGATCAAAGCCTCCAATAGCACTGAGGAGGAGATCGAATTGGTTTTGGGCAATCTGGTGCCTTCCGAGTTGTACGACTCGTAGTTCTTGGCGATAGGATCAGAAGGAATCAAGTTTTTGGAATCATACGAGGAGTCTTTATTACTGCTGTTTTTCTTTTCTTTATCGGTTATCAACACACTTTCTCTCAATCCTTTGACATACTGCTTACAGAGAGCCAAATGGCTCACGACGTCAATCCAGAAATCCAAATAATCCACAGCATGCTGCTCGTCTCTCATGAAAACATAGAACGACCATAAATCAACGGGAGATTCTGTCTTCTTGTTCAACACCTCAAATAACGTCGGAAGACGGTCAAGCCGCTCGGTGGAATAATACGAGTCGTTGAACGACGAATTTGTAAGTGTGGTATGCACTGGGTTGTCTGAAGTATAATTCATATTCTGATTCATCTTCATATTATTGGTCTCTCTGATATCAGTGCCCCCAACATTAGGGACAACGATATCGTTTCTAGACTCGCCTGGTGCCGGAGTCGTCATGGTGCTAACGAACGAGGTTTCCTGCTTCTCTTCAAACCTTCAAATAGTCGTGTATAGTTTCAATAGGGGCTGGCCATAAACAGTTCAATATGGACCAACAAAATATGGCAAAATTGGCCTTGAACGCCTCAAACTTTATGAAATATTATTTGTTACTCCCACAAATACTCAGTGCCCCCTTCTCCTTTGAGGTAGCTAATCCTATATACCGCTCACTCTATTATATGCTGTTTTGCAAGGTATTTTTATGCTCAAAATTCTAATTTTATTCCTCTTTTTTTTCTTCTTTCTCCTTCGCTTTTCTCGTCACTTTTTCTCTGTTTTTCTTATGCTGTTTGAAGTATGCGTGTCCCCGCGTGTTGCAGCATACTGCATCACAATGCGTGCGGATGCATCCTCTTGCCTTTACTGCAGGTCACCTGACATCCACATATGCCACAGGTGCCCTTTAGGGGTGTGTTCCCTTGAAAACCGCAACGTGGCTGTTTCACCACCAAGTTCTGACACGCTCTAGTGGAAGCCTAATTAGTAGCAACTTGTATAGGATGTCATACCAGCCCAAAACGGGACAAACCCAGATTGGAAATCTTTACAGGTACTTTGGAGGTAACGTCATGACTGACTTGGATGCAAGACAGATAAACCAAATATGCCAATTGTCTGTAGAAATACTGCTATTTGGAACCAAATATGTAGAAACTCTCTCCAAAAATGCATTCTTTGCAGAACTATAATAAGCATTGTTAAAATACAAGAATTTTGTAGGTTAATATCTCCAAAGCTTGATATTTCATTATTATCCAACTGGACAAGTAGACGGTCTAAACCAATTAAGCTTGTTTATTATACAAAGACTTGGTTCAAAGCAACTATCGATGAAATATATTTTCCATATTATTATTGGCATATTTATCTTTCTTGAAACACGCCTCAATTGCTCTAGTAATCTACAAAAGCATACATAAAACAGCATTTATAGCAAACACTCATAGCCGTAAAAAGAAACCGCAAAATCAGTTATTGCCGAGAAATATGGAAATTCTACTGCAACACATGCATATTTATCTGAGCAATATTTATCTTACGCTGTCTGAGCGTCTAAATCAGAGAATCACAGCTTTTCTGTTTCATTCATTTTTCCATTTCATTGCAGTGACAGCAATTCATTTGTACAAAATTTTATGAAAACTACAAGTTAAATCCAGAAGCCAGTTAAAGAAAATAGTTTACTAAAGCATTGATGAAAAGCCAATACTGAAATCTTATAGTATCATTGGTAAGCTTACACTTCCTCAGTATTTTCAATGATCCAAGAAGTAACGTGACTAGCACATGCACATCATACATTGCATCACAAGAATGGATGGCGGCATATATAACCCCGTTACAACGGTTATGTAAGGGTTTTCGCTTTACATTGCATTTATGCATATACCCGTTGCCATGGAACTTTATGCATGCAGGGGCATGTGCATTGTACATTTTACAAGCATTACATTGCATATTTTCTGTGCGCATCATACCATTAACGCATATTCTTGCATTATACCATAGCTATGGGTCAATTGAACCCTTTAGGTTCGCAATATATAATGCATAACAGCAAGAGACATATATACTGATCCCTTCATCATCGGGACATGAAAAAAAACTCAAGTTAGCCGGCCGCCATTTTGGTATATACATATTTTATGCATAAAGTCATGCGAGTATTTCTTATATCGCAACTACTTCTGATAATCCTCACTCAGCTTCACATTCATCCCTTTAAAATTGCAACAACATATGCAAACCAACATCCAAACATACATTTTGTACCTCCTTACACCACATCTGAGTCCTGTGGGTTGATATGAATATTTAAACCATCTGTTTTTGTTTATCATATGATTGAGCTAAATGAGTAAAAACAGAATATGTAAATAAAAATTCTGTCGGATGGCAAAATTGTTCAAAAAATTGTTTTCAAAAAAAACAGGGTGAGGCTCTTTGGATAATAAATGCCTTCAAGTACACTATAACAGACCAATTTATGTATTACTATATTTCCCGGGCCTTGTTGTATAGGATTACCAACTTTTAACTTTGGCTGGGCCTGTAAACTTGGTGCTAGTAGCGTTAAAAGCCATTTTTTGGCTTACGAGACCAAGGGTCCACCCTATGATATTTATTCCAAAATTCGTTTTCTGCACGTGACCATTTCAGCGCCTAGTTTTCACTGTATGGAAGATTGAAGATATAAGTAACTCTAAAAATGGCTAATTAGACCTAAAAAAAGCCTATTTAAACGCTTCTACACTGTTTGAGATGATTTGTTAGCAAAACTGATAAATTCGTGCTTCTACCACAATTTTGCAAAGTTCTTTTAGGCCTTTTGGTTTGCCCTTTACCTTTATTTTATTTTTTTGATTTTCACACTGTAAATGGTTGATTATTCTATTTTGTACTATATTCTGGTAAAATTTCTACGGAACACAGCAATTTCTTTTGAAAATTGCTCCCACTTCAATGGCTTCTTGAATGTTCTCAGTAGAAATTTCCAGTGTGCTTAAGAAAAGGATTCTCGGAAGTAGCGCTAGGAAAGATCAGATTCGATTGGTGATTGTCTGGAACTAATACCACGCAGTGAAATTATGAGCGGATAGAATGAGCAGACTGTGCTAGCAAATATTTGATGTAGTACATAATAAAACTATTAATGACCCGTTAGGTTTATGAAATGACAGAGAACTGTAAGAATTAGAGGAAACATAAGCGTCAAGTGTTGATTTTATTATGATCTGGCATCAGCTGCCCACACTGATAGTTATACTAATGTTTATTATATATATGTATTGTACATAGCAATGATACACAAAATTTCTTTCAGAAAGTAGAGAAAAATGATATGAGGTGAGAAATTTGACTATGGCATATAGGTTATAATCAATTTACACAATGGGCTGGTTAGAAGTTACGAATTCAAAATACGCAAAGTTTCATTTAGCAAAACTGAAACAATGGAGAAAATTTGGGGTATGTTCTTGCAAAAAATATCTGGCTGAATTTCACTGAATACTGCTTTATATTCTCCGGAATACTCCTCAACTTTGAAAATTGTACGGCTGTTTTGGTATTCATCACCCTTTGGGACAGCTGCTACAATCAAAAATATATCGCTGGCAATTATATTTTGACATTAACACATAGATTGCAAGTGGGCTTGCCAGGGAAACCAATAATAAATAGTCCTTCTCCAACAATTATGCATGTTGAAAAATCTGTATATCACGTGACAAAGACGCGTTTTTCCTGCGGAAAAATGCAGAATGGAGAAGGCAAGGCAGCCAAACAACGCGAAAATTTCACTATAATGTAATACTGACGATCTACAGCTCATCGATGGCTCTAGAACTTACTTACTAAGCGGTATAATACTGATTTGAAAAACGTGTAACGGTTGAGATAGCAGAAAAGTAGCTTGTTTGGATATTTAGTATAAAAGAGCGAGATATTTTAAGTAATTCTTATCGTACAGAGTATCCTATTAGAGATTGATAGATAGTGCAAGAGAAAAATGGACCAAGGAAAGAAAAGGTCATATTTTGGGATATCACCAAAACCGGAAAGTCAAGAACAAGTAGATAATTCATTGAACAAAAGAACAGCGTACAGACCACTTGGATCAAGAAGTGTTAATTTACCCTTGAATAATCTTTCAGGCAAAGAGAGTTTCAAAAAACAAACTGACGAGAAAAGCAATGCCAGAGCATCTAAAACCGTCTCGTACAATATTGTTCCAACGCTTCAGAGGACAGCCGATGACATCGATAATCAAGTAGATCAAGTGTACTGGTCTAGCAGCAGGAAAACCATATCTCCAATAAGATCTTCTCTGCAGACTAATGTTATGAGCCAGAACCTGATGGTTAACGAGAATACTGAGATTGATGTCACAAACTTGCCCAATCTTAAGGTTGATCCGATTTCCACGCTAGAAAAAAAGTACAAGACAAACTTTGCCTTGTCGAGTCTGACGCCTTCGGGCAAGCAGAAGAAATTGCAGGGATTCATCAAAAAAAGTGACTCGCTGAAGTTTGGAATGTCAAACTCGTACACCAATGCCCCAGCGGCAAAGTCTCCGTTGTCAAAAAAGTCCAAGTCTTTAAGTTTAAATCACAGCAAGCTATTTAGCAGGAAAAATAGTGAAAAAAACAATATGACTGGTAGTAATGTAGAAGGCCCCAAAAACTCTTTGAAAGAAATCCTTTCTGAACTTCAGAACAAAACAGAACAAGACAATAATCTAGGAAACACAACATCCGAGTTGTTGGACCGTGGTATCAATATTAATGATTATCAACGAGACGATTTCAATGATGACTTTTTTGATGAGTCTTTGAATACTAGTCTTGTGGAGCCAACCATTCTCCCCAATTCTCTTTCAAACACTAAAAACACCCAAGTTCCAAATAAGATCACACAAAAAAATACTGTTTCGCCCAGTAAGAGCTCAGAGTTTGATGATGAGTTTTCTAGTGATGATGATTTTGCATTTGATGAACTACAGAAAAAAATTGATCAAAAGACAATATCTATGACCTTGGATAATAAAAATATACTGCAAAGTACACCCAGTAAATCAGCTCCTGAAGCTAAAGCGCTTTCTCGTTTTGATTCCAGTGATTCCAGCGACTTTAGTGTAGATGAAGAAGCAGAAGAAGAACTATTCACCAAACTTTCCCAGAAAAAGGTCGCCACGCAACTCACCCAAAGAAAGTTTTCTACGCAACAGATGACCAAAATCAAAGAGACCGATTTGGCCGGAGCAGCCATCTTTCTGAAAGACATACATGATAATGTAGAAGATCAAGAAGACAAGGATAGTTTTGCGGATGTGAATTTGGCAAAAATAGCTTTACATAGAAGTTGGTTACATAGATTCCAGATCACCGAAGTGCACGAGAAGACATATACTTTCAAAGGTGCAAAAAAGAACCAAATTATTTTGAGGGTTACCGATAAGGACGGCCATAAGAGAAATATTGTTGTAAGAGACTCTTGGATATTCACAAAGTACGAGGCAGGAGAAATTGTTCATATAATAGGCCATAATCCCACTATTGTAGATAACGAGACCAATTTTCTCATCTTGAATCCCGATACGCTTTTGTCTGCCACCACGATTGGCGAATCGTTGAACTGTGAACGGAAAAGCGCGTTATTGGCAAGATACAAGTTGCCTGGCGAGTCGTCAAAGGCTCTCATTGTAGGCAACATAATTCACGAGACTCTCCAAAAGTGCATGATCAACAAAGATGCAACCATGTCGTTTGTACAAGACCTCGTAGCAAAATGCATCGATGAGTTTATGATAGATATATTGAGTATCAACGAAAGCCGTGAAAGTATCAAAGCAGAGTGCGAAAAACACTTGGGCTATGTTACAACTTGGGTGCAAACGTTTATTAGAGGGAATCGTAATCGCACAAATGGTGCTTACATCAAGACATTTGGCGAGAAGAAAGATACAAGATTTGTGGTTGATAAAGTATTGGATATCGAGGAAAGCATTTGGTCTCCTGTGTTTGGCCTCCGAGGGCTTATTGATGCTACTATCCAAGCTTTTATACAAGATGAAGGGCATTCTGGCAAATTTGTATTCCCGCTAGAAATCAAAACTGGTAAGGAATATCTCAGTCATCAGGCCCAAACCTCATTATATACATTACTTATGAAGGACCGGTACGAATTAGACATTGACTTTTTTATTTTGGTATATACAAAGTTTTTCCAGACTACAAAACACAATATCGACAAGAAAGATCTCAGGATGTTGTTAATCAAACGGAACCAGGTGTCCAAGTTTCTCAAGCAAATTCAGCCTGAATTGCCCCCTTTGGTGAAGAACTCTGTTTGCGATAGGTGTTTAGTTAAGGACGTCTGCATGACATATAATAAATTGGTTGAAAACGGTAGCGAAGAGACCAGTGGTTTCAAGCCCGGCGAATTCACCGAGGCAACTGAGCATATCAACGATTCTCGGTATTCGGAGTTTTACAAGCATTGGGAGGATTTGCTCAACAAGGAGGAAAACTTCATTTCCAAGTTGACCAAAGAAATCTGGATTTTTACAGGTGAGGAACGAGAGAATGCTAATGGGAAATCCATTTGTAATTTGAAGATCAAGGAAGTTTCATACGATCCTCAAAGTCTTTATTACACTTATGTGTTCAACCGTAAAAGCGAAACAAAGAAATATTCTCCCATGACCTGGTCTCAGTTGTCCCGACATGATCATATCATTGTCAGTGATGAAAGAGGCCATTTTGCTATTTGCTTTGGTTTCGTAGTCCTGATCAGAGAGGACTTTATCAAAATCACCACTAAACGAAGACTTGACCATTCCAATTTGAAATCAACCAATTTTAACAGTACTAACAACCAAAACTTTTATTCTGTTCTCGACAATGAACAGAAAGAAGCCCCATCCGAACTGAGGTTTTATAGAATCGACAAAAATCCAGCGTTCCATGGCTTACAGTTGGCAAGATACAATTTGCTTGACATGTTTTCTAGACACGGCAATAAACGTATAAGGGACATTTTAGTATCTGGAACCAGAATACCCCCCTTCAAGACACCAATTATTGATTTACCAGCCAGTTCCAAGTTTAATATTGACCAGATTACTGCAATGAACAAATGTTTCAGTATCAATGATTTCGCCTTAATATTGGGTATGCCTGGAACAGGTAAAACGACGGTCATCACGGAAATCATCAAACGGTTAGTCCTGGCTAATAAAACTGTTTTGGTGGCTTCCTATACACATTCAGCCATTGATAATATTCTTGTCAAACTCAAAAACGAGGAAATGACAGATTTTGTGAGATTGGGCTCAATAAACAAAATTCATCCCGAGATCCAGAAATTTAGTCCTCTTTCCTCAGAAATTAATAGCGCCGAGGATTTGAACAAAGCTTACATTAAACCCTCTGTCGTGGCAACCACCTGTTTAGGAATAACCGAGTGGGTGTTTAATCATCGTGTCTTCGACTACTGCATCATCGACGAGGCGTCTCAGGTTTCCATGCCCATTTGTTTGGGACCATTGAGATTTGCAGAAAAATTTATCTTGGTAGGTGATCACTACCAACTTCCTCCGTTAGTGGTTGCGCCCAGTGCTCGGAAAGGACTTCAAGTCAGTCTTTTCAAACATTTATCTGACACCTTTCCAGACAGTGTTGTGGAACTAACTCATCAATACAGAATGTGTGATGACATCATGATGCTATCTAACACACTTATATACAATGGCAGGTTGAAATGCGGCACTAAGCAAGTGGCCGAGAGGTTTTTGGATATTCCTAATCCAAAAGAGATAAAGAAACATATGGTACATGACCAAATAGGCAACTCCGAAAGCGCCTGGTTAGACGTCATTCTCAAGCGTCAAAACAAAGTGGTTTTTCTCAACCACGATAGCATTTTGACAGCTAAAGAACGAATGTCTGGCGATAAGATCGACAACCCAGTTGAAGCAGATTTGATTTACCAGATTGTAGAGGGCTTGATAGCCACCGGGATTTCGGAATCGTCAATTGGTGTTATGTCATTGTACAGAGCACAGATTAGATTGCTTAACATTATATTGAAACTTCGTAAAAATGTTCAAGTCTTAACAGCTGACCGGTTTCAAGGGTTGGATAAAGATTGTATCATAATATCGTTGGTCAGATCCAACGACAAACAACTAACCGGTGAGCTTTTGCGTGAATGGAGAAGAATCAATGTGGCTATCACTAGAGCTAAAACCAAATTGATTATTTTGGGTTCTAAAAAAACATTACAGAATCTCCCAACCATAAATGCCTTTCTCAATATCTTGGAATCTAGAGGGTGGTTATATAATCTTCCATCAAATGCTTTAAAATGCTACGAGTTTTTTTCCCAGCCGTTTTCAACTGCGCTGCAGTTTCCTGTTGTTTCTGCCAGAAAACAAAATGAAAATGACACTTTCACATCTTCGTCTTCATCCTCATCCTCATCGCCATCAAGAATTACCTCTTTACGTAATACCAAAATATCACAACGGTTGGTAGATAACCATCTTTTGCTTAAAAATATTCTTGATGATAACTAATGGGACTCCTGTTATTTCATAGTATAGCATATTGTTTTTGCATACATGTGTCATTACGTCTATAATCTACAAATTTTTCAGCAAATACTTTACAAAACTGGCTATCAGGCTGGATGGCTCAGTGACTAGAAGGTGTTGAAAAAGTCAAAAATCCCTAAAAGGATCCGGTGGTTAAACCCGTCTAGAAACGATTTTTTCCCGGTTGGTGAACTTGATTTCACTACCTTAACAAAAGTCTAATTCTTATTTTTCGACCCATTGGATAAGAAGATTATGATGACCGGGCATATATAGGAGATTCCCCACGGGGTTTTACCAGGCTTTCTTTAGACACATAACTGGTATGTACAGAGGAAGAAATGGAGGACTATTATAATCATTTCGCAAGCTTTGTAAAGGAGATTAGTGGTTCATTACTTTTCACTATCTTCTCTTGCTCGTACATGTTAAACTAGTATTTTCAATGTAATTTTCGTAGCTAATATTAGGTAAGATAAGCAAGTGTGTGATAATCAAGGAAGCGTCTATATATGTACAATTCTGGGTAAAGTTCAACTGGTCTCTTATATTTACCTGATTTCTATGGAAAGTGCACTTTACAGTACTTGGATGTACAGTCATCGAACCACCCTGTACATTCACTATTTGCAACTCTTTATCCATCTTGAAGTTTTTTTCGCCTTTATATTTTTTCTTCTTATCGCGTTTTTAGTTAGATTGTAGAACCGTTTTCTTCAAACACTACAAATTCAATATCCCTGCAATGATTATCAAGCTCATTGCACCTTCTTGTTTACTGCATTCCACTATAGTACTGTTTCATATTCATTCAATATATTATGTACAGTGGCATGGCTATCTATGCTTATTCAATGTACACAACTACTATGTCCATATAGCTTATATGTACACGCCTACTCATTTGGTATCTCTTATACTTAGTATTAATATAGAGTATAGTGTATCTACACATGATGATATCTTTAAAAACATTGCTGAAATGCAAAAAATAGCATATTTTACGAGATTGATGTTTATATCAAAATAAGTCGACCTTTACAATCTTATTTTAAACATTGGCGTATATTTCAAAAAAGAATAAACCACATTCAATACTTGTTATTATTGCTTACAATCAAATCGACCAACTCGTTAGGAGGATCGGTGGTATACTTGGAAGTTTCAATATCACTAAGAACCTTTTTAATACCAATATTCAAAGGTGTGTTTCCTAGGTATGACTGGATTTTGCTAACGATCATCTGGCGTTCATTATCGTCGTTCCCGTATTTTAAGAATTGCAAGACATTGTAGATTTCGTCGATACTAGTCAAATTAGGCACTGCAATATCATTGTCAAAACTTCCCAAAAGATCCAAATTCTTTACAAGGGAATGCGATGAAGTTGTAACAAAAATCAACAATTTACGGTTTGCTGGTGGGTTCTTGGTAATTAATGTCTTTAACACTTGTAAGATGTTATTAGAGAATCTCGGACCAATAGGAACGTATTCAATCAAGCTTTCAATCTGATCGATCACCAATACGTTCAATGGCGACTTGTAAGCGTCTCTGAAACAGTTGTCAATGTAAGTGATTTTTGCTGGTTCAGACATGCCGACAATCTGGGCAGAGGAGATCATACGAACAAATGGAAACTGGGAGTTGAGGGCAATGGAAGAAGCCAATGCAGTCTTGCCAGAACCGCTAGGACCATGGATCAATATACTCAAAAGGTTAGTGTTACCGTTTGGATCCTGTATTCTATTAATGAAGGTTTGTCCTGTTTTAATGATGGAATTAATGGTTGTGGAATAGGGAATAATACCACCATGAAAAGTGTCTTTCAAATCATCTTCACTGACACCAAAAGCAGGTTTGACTTCCTCCAAAGCCATAAGGAAGTCATTCATCATAACTTTCATGGAAGAGACTTTCTTCATGTCGACATTAGCAACGGTTCCCACCTTGATAGACTTGTTAATGGCAAAGGAAGCTGCGGATTTCACAAGACCTTCGATTTCTGCACCAGAAAAATTTTTGGTTAAAGCTGCAAGTCTGTTGAAATCAATGTCGTCACCTAACAAATGACTGTCTTTCATCTTCTTGGAATGAATGTCAAAGATTTGTCTACGGCCTTTTTCGTCAGGCAACTTGATTTCCACCTGAACTTCAAATCTACCAGGTCTTAACAAAGCATTATCAATCAAATCAATACGATTTGTCATACCAATAACCAAAATATTGTTCAATTGATCTACACCATCCATTTTGGCTAATAACTGGTTAACAACATTATCACCAACACCAGTACCATCTCCTCTGGATCCTCTTTGTTTGAATACAGAATCCAATTCGTCAAAAATAATAATATGCAACGAAGAGTTTTCCTTTTTGGCTTTATACTCTGCCTCGGCATCTTTAAACAAATTACGGATATTTTCTTCAGAACTACCGACATATTTACTTAGGATTTCCGGACCGTTCACAATCTTTGGCTCGGCAGATCCATTCAACAATTTGCCAATTTTTCTGGCAATCAACGTTTTACCAGTACCAGGAGGACCGTAAAGTAACAATCCCTTTACATGGTTGATCCCCAACTTGTCTATCAAGCCCGGAGGAAAGATTCTGGACGCGAATGCTCTTCTGAAAATCTGCGAAAACTCAGCATCCAAACCACCCACGCCCATATCTTCAAACTTGAAATCCGGTCTGATGATAGCGTCGGGTCTCATTCTTGTAGCAGAGGCCTTGAAAGGAACCTGTGGAGGAGAATTCGAAAACCAATTGATAGCAGTCTTCTCATTGAGTATACCTTTGGCATTTACGGACGACATAAAGTTATTTATAGGTTGGTTATTGCTCTCATCAGCAATCATATTTAATACTTGAATAGACTTGACATAGCATTCAAAGATCAACGATTTGTAGTCAAACAAAATCTGCTGGGTAGGTTGCAAAACCTGGTCGTTGAATGCTGCTACAAACTTCTTTTGCAAATCGTCTTGGTCAAACGGCTCTTTGATCAAGGCACCCTTGTTTTTGTTTCTAAAGTTGATTTCAATGTTCACCGACGATAATATATTGTTGCCATTCACCCTGTATGGCTGAACTTGAATAGCCTGGTTGAGCGAAAACTGCATCCACGATCTTTGGGAACCATTCAAGCCAATTTGGCCCGGAGGCAAGTCTCTAGCTTGCACAGTACTGAGAACAAAAGTGTTGTCAATAAGAATTAAAGATCCAGACGGAAAGTTGTTGGTGGCAACACACCCAGAAAGCGCAATCTGATTGTTTGGGGAATTTGCAACAAATAATGTTTGCATCTGTCCATTTGCCCCTTGCTGAGATGGCAGGCCTCCTCCTGAAACTGGTGGCACTATTCTTCCACTAGTTGGACTAGAAAATCCTTGAGGTGCACCATTATGGCCACCACCATTACCAAACCCAAATCTATTCATCCTACGATATGGTCTATTATTTTCTTTCGCTCTATAATTGTACCAATCACCAGATTTCCCTATGTATAGCTTCTGTCTTGTATTCACGTCATTCTTCTCAAAACATTACCTAACAGTTGTCAAGTATGAAATATACATTTGGGAGGTCACGTGTGTCCGGAAAAAGAGGCTATTTTAGTAGTAATATACTATCCTTAGGTGATGGTGTTTGTTGGTTAGTGATTTATTGGTGTTTAATCCAGGAGATATGTAACTGATTTTGATTGGCTGTATTAGAAGTAGTATTAATGTGGTCCTAGTGCGCAGTATGCGATGTGTATTTTTATAGGGATAAGTTTATTTTAATCTTATTTTTGTTATTTATTGGTTCAACTATGTAGAAGGTTAATTGGCAGAATGGTTCAGTGCTCCTGAAGAAGAGAAAAAAGACTTGAAAGGATGGTTTAATGGCTAGTACGTATCAGGCCAACGGGTTCCTTTCCCACAAGAACACTTTTACTCTCTACTTTTACGATGCTGAACAGGCAACTGTCTAAAATACCACCTGGACCAAAGAATAGTGCTTACTTTCAATCAGTTGGGTGATATGATTATGAATAACAGGACTTTACCAAGCACATTTAGACATGGCACGTATATACGAAACTGATATTTACTGGGCTCGAAATGTATGATATTATTTATAACTATGTAGAACTTGCTTACTATTCATGGTTTGCGATTTCTTCCCTGTAAATATTGTGGAAATATTTGGTATTACTGATTTCCTGCTTTTTCTCTTGTTTTTTGATAACTTTTAATGATTGATCACAGCGAGTGTAATAATACTAATTAATTTTAGGCTTTAGTCACGACTATCAATGTGATTTAAGCAATTTCTACGTGAGCACTTTTCTTCTCTTCAAGACAAAGACATGAAAAGGTTCTCTACAAGAATCACACATTTATTTTCCAGTTTGTAATATGAAGATGAGTCTACGTTTTACCCATTCTCCGGTCAATACAAACTCATCTTAATATTACACAGTTTAATCAAATGCCTATCGCCAACTCTCAGAACACTGTTTTTTCAAAAGAGTATCATATAATTGAACAAACAAGGCACAAATCGTCAAAGACATCCATGAATTTCCACGACTTATATTATCGTTACTAAAACTGCCATCCATAAGAATTACAAAAACAATCTATTCATGTTTCACCATTTATTATGAACAATTTTTGACGCTCACCAAACAGGTAAGATAACTATGTATTCATACGAAACAGTGGAAAATAAGGCATATACTAATTTACACATTGTTCATTGGTCGTCGTATTCTCTTGGTGGTGGGCTTCTGTCTCTTTGAAAGTCATCGGCTGCTCTGGCAGGAGATCTCTCTCTGGAATAACTGGCATCGTCTCTTCTGTCAGAGGTATCTTGTCTTCTGTCGTAAAACTCGCCTTCGTTACCACCTCTGTAGTTGTCTCTTCTGTCGTAATCATCTCTTCTTTCTCTATATCCATTATCACCACCTCTTGGTGCATAGTCGTCTCTAGGAGCATAGTCATCTCTTGGTGGGTAGTCGTCTCTTGGAGGATAACCTCTTCTAGGTGGGTAACCGCCTCTTCCGCCTCTTCCTCCTCTTTCTCCTCTGTATCCGCCTCTGTAGCCTCCTCTTGATTCATAACCACCGTAACCACCTCTGCCACGGTATCCACCATAGCCACCGTAACCATAGCCACCTCTGCCTCCGTACCCGCCTCTTCTGTAGCCTCTTTGTTGGGCTCTTGGCGGATGTGGGGTAGATCTAGCTTCCTGGACCTTCAATGCGCCTTCTGGAAACCCATCGTCTTCTTTTTCATTATTGGCACCTACATATGTATCTTTTGCTCTGTCCGCAACATGTCTATCTTCTGGCTCCAATATAATTGGCTCTGCCACCAATTTGTCCAATGCAGTCTTACAATCTTCTGGGTTGGCGAACTCAACAAACGCGTATGGGGGCCCATCAGGGGTTTTAGTTGGTGGAATGTCAACTCTGACTAATTCTCCAAATCTATGGGATGTTAATATGTGGTCTGGAATGCGAAGATATAAAGAGTGGAAAGGAGTGATAAAATGACATTGAGAATGGAGAAATGCAAATGCAAATGGTATTGGGACTGGATAAAAGTGAACAAAATGCAAAAAGATAGAAAGACGGTTGGCTATTTGGCAGTTGTGGGAACTTGGGCAATGATAACGAATACTTAAAGGTAGGTGTAGACTAGTTGGAGCTGGAAAAAGTGGTATGCAGATATAACCTTATAACCTGATAATCGTTAGATTCTGACAAGTTGATATAAGTTAAAACTCTGACAAACTGATATAAGCTTTGAACCAATGAATCGATAAGCTAGTTTGAGCCTGCAACTTGATAAAATGATACAGTAAGCTTATAAATTGAAGCGACTATTGAGCTGTTAAGTTGACAAATTGATAAATGCTAATATGAGTTGAGCTGATGCTGTTGCAACTTTAGGCAATATCCAAAACAAATTGAACTCATTTCAATAATTGTAGCAATCCAATAAAGCAAATTTTGACAAATCAATTCGACAAATAATCATGATGATAATGAAAAGTTGATATTACGTTATTATCGTAATGAAATCTTGAACATGTCTTATTAATTCAACTTCATTGAAATTTCAATTAATTGACACTTTCTTGACATTGTGAGACACTAAAAGTTCAAATAAGTACTACTGCCACGTTTCAAACGATAGCAATCCATTGTAAACTACAAGTCTCAATAGCCAAAAACTATACAGTTACAACTGATTCGTCAATGGTTAATCAAAATGTCCCATAAACTACTGGCAGACACTAATATTTTCCAATCGACCAAAAAGCCAATTTCTGACAAGCAGAATTCCCCTAATAAAACCAATAACCGGCACTACCAATCGATCCAAAGGACTAGCAAATAAGAAAAAAAATTAAAAAAATTAAAAAAATTGAAATTAAAAAAAGAAAATTGATAAAAAAACATTCTTTAACAAACATTACTTACTTTTCAAAATATGGAGCCAACACCTTTGCTCTGACATTTCTACCAAAACCTAAACAATTGTTAGTACTTGTTATGTCACGTAAAGCCGCATAGTGCATTGCTCATTGGGTTATTCCACATACCAGTAACATATAGAGTGTTCTTGAAACCCATTTTAAATGCCTATATGTGATATTCCTGCTGCAATAAACACTCTTCAAATAAGTTGCATCATGTTGCCACCTAAAATTCACATCTTGTTTCGCTTTATTTTCACCAACAAAATAATTTTTCACGCACGTGACTGGCATGTGAGCACATCTAGTATAAATTTTGACGAATATGTAGTGGGGTAGCTGATATATAAAGGTGAAAGGAAGCTGAAACAACGGTAAATTGGTAAAAGATGATGTTTGAGGCTGGAAGGGTACGATTATGTGGCCTGCGGCGTCTTATTTTTAGGCAATTTAATGCAAAATCTTTGGAAACCAGATCTAAAGTTCCGGTATGTTTGAAAATTAGAATGCAAGAATATGCGGTTGGAGGACGGACGGACTCTAGAAATGGAAGCAAACTGGAGGATACTTTCCAGCAACGGCTCCATTCGGACAAATGGTGGGTCAGATGGGCTGCCAAGGCGCAGACAAAGGAGTTCAACAAAGGGCTCACCAAATATCTTATTCTCGCGTATGCTGGATTCATTGTATATGGAGGGTATCATTTCAAGAACCGGTATGCCCAAGAGAAGGAGTTGAACCAATTGGTGAAACGTCTGTTGGTAGCACCTGATCATGAGCCAGCTGGACCTCCGCTAAATGAGTATGAAGCTCTTCGGTTGAAGGAGTTGCAGGGAAAGTTGCGTACTAGAGATCGCTTGAAGCTCGAAAAGTACAGAGAAATGATCCAGAAAAAAGAAGAAGAGTATTATTCCAATGTAAAGAATATCGGCTCTGAGTACGAGTTCAATGCCAGGGAATTTGACGGCGTGGTATTGGACGATGCATCCTACTACAAACAGAACAAAGACAACGATTGTATCTTGCCATCGCGCGACACTTCGGAGTTTTACGACAGTAAAGCACCAGATTACGATTCAGAGATCAATTTCGAAGAGAAAATGATCTTTTTGGGAAAACGTAGAAAATGGTTGATGAGTAAAGCATTTGGTGACGTCTTGGAGGTCGCTTGTGGTACTGGTAGAAATGTCAAATACTTGGATTTGACAAAAATCAATTCCATCACCTATTTGGACCCATCTCGTAAAATGGTGGAAATTACCAATAACAAGTTCAGAGAGCGTTTTGCCAAGTACAAAAAGGCTGCTTTTGTTGTAGGAAAGGCCGAGGACCTTATCAAACTCGCCAGTGGTAACGGTGCCAAAAATGTTTCTTCCAAAACCGAGAGCGACGAGATCGATACTGTTCATAAACAATCAAAAGTCAAATATGACACCATCATAGAAAGTTTCGGTCTTTGCTCCCATGAAGATCCTGTAAAAGCACTTCAGAATTTCGCCAAGTTGCTTAAGCCAGGTGGAAGAATTATCTTACTTGAACATGGCCGTGGTACCTGGAACGTGATAAACGACTATTTGGACAAGCGTGCTGAAAAACGGTTGGAAACTTGGGGCTGTCGTTGGAATTTGGACATTGGCGAGATTCTAGATGATTCTGGGTTGGAAATTGTCCAAGAAGACACTCACCAGTTTGGTACTCTTTGGTGTGTAGTAGCTAAAAAGGCCGGTGATGTCAAACGTTATGAAGAATTGTCCTTGTACGAGAAATATTTTACCAGCTTGTGAGGGACTGTGCTTGTATATACATTCTGTAAATGTTATCAAACCATTACTGTCTATAGATATAGCAAATTTTGCATTGTGTTGGATATTTGTAAGATGTGCTGTAAATGGTGAAAAGAGTCTTTTTCTTTTTGATGAGTAGTCTAATGAGTTTTCCAATATGGAACAAAGTATGTTGAGCTTGAAACTCTTTACTTTATGAAACAGATCATCTACTAATGATTTGAAACCATAAACGTACCACTCACAACACTAACCGAGAATTATGGGAGAGTACTGATCAATGGCAAGAAGGGTGAGATATGGTTTGAAATGCACAGGCTCAGATGTTCCTTTGTATTAAAGGTCCTTTTCTACCAGAATTACCCTAAATTGTTCAATTAAGTCAATGATTTTTTGAATTTAACGGTGGACGATGTAACGTTAAAGGCAAGATTTTGTTCGAATATTTGTACAAAATATTCTTAGAATCATTTTTTGGGGATAAAACGAATCAAGGAATTTGTTATAGAATATAAAACTCAAAAATATTCATAATTTACTTATTGGGAGCTACAGAGAATGATAGTGCAACTGTTTATTGCAAGTTGATTACACATGTTAAAACATGGTTTTGAAAATGTGCTTAAAAAACTGTTGAAAATTGTCAAATAATAATGTCCATTTGATGATTTTCATAGTTCATGTTGTAAAATAGCATCTTTATAACGAGTATCATATGATTCATTACACTGGCCAAAATCACAACGTTTGAACTATGCTGAATATTCAAACTCAATGGTCTGCCAATGCAACTGATTACAATCGTTATTAATTTTTCGAATCAGATTCGCTAAATGTTCATTTACTAGTACCATAGCTATGGTCATGAGTCTCTTTAGAGTTGTAGAAACATCTGTATCAACGTTGGCGGCTAAAGACCGTTTTTACTGTAACTAATACTCGCAGTAAACACTAGGACCTCCAATACGTCTTCAAAAGGTAATCTGGTTGCATTTTATCACTGTACAGTCCATATGGCAGGGCAACCAGTAATATATATCTCCACCTCTATTTATAATACTATTCAAGACTAATAAGGACATCCATGGGCCAGACAGCGGGGCTAGTCCTTCTTTTCCGACCGTTCTGGGCCTTGCCGACACTGCGAGCTGCAAGCGGCCTGTAGCTCGACGTGCTATGACATCTGCGTGATTTCTTGTTAGGGAAAGTTTTTCTTGCATCATAGGGCTTCTTCCTGCGCCGTCGGGCATAGTTGTGCGTTTTTCTCAAGCAAACTGCTGCACTCTCCAATACTGTCGTTTTTTCTTGTTTGCCAGTGTATAATACTCATATTAATCATAGTATTGACTTACCAAGGAAGAAAAAAAAAAAAGGAAGAAGAAGAAAAGCCATACAAGAAATCTTTTCCGTATCACATTCCTCTTTATTTCAGTCAAAATCATACCTTATCACTTTTGTTGACTTTTTTCAACACATTGTATTACGTTGTTCAAGTTTGAATCAACACGCCATCGTGTCATATCTCCTGTTTTCGCTTGCACTAATCCGACATTTGCTTTGCTTTAAAAGGGAGAAACCCGTACCATCAAGCAAAATTTGGAAAACTCAAATACAGTCCTTTGCCACTCAAGGGACCTTGGATATAAACGGTATTGGCATAGAAAAGGCTTTTGGAGGCCGCAGTGTTGATTAGAGCAAGTCATATATCTTACATACCACTTATAAATAATATATCAACAGTAAAAGCCCATGACAACGCTAACTCAACATTCGCCGTCGTTGTCGTCGCCTCATTTTGCTATTAATGGCTCTGCTGCCGAGGGTGCTCCAGACTATTTCAGCATTCAAATACCCAGCAAGACACCGATCACACATACCACGCTGCCGATTGAAGGGTCTCATTTGGATAAAGAGCACAATCCGTTTGTTTTTCCGATCAAAAGCAGTCCCTTTGCAGCTGGAGACGTGGAGCAACGTAACAGTGCTGCCCTTGCGGATCTTCAGCACCAATATCAACAGTCCACAGCATCTCCTGGGGCCAGCAGGAACAATTTGGGTGATCAAGACATAATCATGGCGTCCTCGTCGCCTTCGCCGTCGTCTTCTTTGGGTTCCAATGCTGCTCCAGCCAGTAGTCCCGAGACGTCTATAAGAAGAAGTTTATCGAAAAAGTTGAAAATCTCCGAGATTCCCAAAAAGTTTATAAACATATCGCAGTCTCTCAAGTCATCTTCGAGTGATGCCGAGGCCGGAGATATCGACAGTCCCACATCAAGTGCCAGCGGCAGTGCTGTAGATGTTTCGAACCAGGCACTCGCAAATGGTAAGCCTTTAATCAATTCCGGTAAATCTAGTAAACCTCCCATGGTAAGCCCTAATATAAGCACCCCAGACCAGAACAAACCTCTTCCTGAAATACCCCAGGAATCGGTATCTCTCACATCGCCTATCAAAGAGTTTATCAAGGCGTCTCCCAACATTTTGAAAGGTTCGTCGCATCAGCTCCGTTCCTCCAAAAAACTAGGCACCTTGTCTCATTCTCGGCCCCATAGTTTGATATCCCATTCCTCGCTTGAAGATGTTAGTAATAGAAACACGGTTTACGACAGGAAACATACCCAATCGTCTGCATCGTCCATCTCCTCGTCATCTCCTCAACAACCTCCTCAATCACCGCAGAATCCATTTGCCATGGCTTTTGAAGAAAAAAGAAAAAAGCTTCTCGTAAGGACCCCCACTTCCAGCGACGTCAACTTGTCCAGCTTATCTCTCAACGAGGGCACTCAGAACAACAACTCATTGTATTCCAGAAGCAGAATCCCTGCTTACTTGGTAGCCAGCAATTTCAACAAGGCAATGTCTATGGGACAAATCCCTGAGGACGAACCGGTCAACGCTCATCATCGTCATAGCAGCTTGGCCAACCGTAGTGTAGTTAATGCCTCGCGACTCAGTGGCGCTGTAAGTTTGTCCAACATGAGCATCAATAGTGATAGAAAGTATGGCCATGAAAAGGCATCTCCTTCTTTAGGTTCCATCAATAGAGTGGCTAGTAGCAGTGGCCATAATAGCCACGGCAGTATTTCTAGCACCCCCAAAGATACTCTCTACAAAACGTTCACCAACTCTAGCATATCCAGTCTACCTAACATCAGTAGTGCCTATTATAAGAGAAAATCACAGCGTACTTTGAACAATCAGGATTTGGTCCATGATTTGCCGCAGGATGCCATGGTTTTGTCTATAGATGAGTTGGCCAACTTTTTCCAAAACGACTATTTTTTGAAAAATCATGACCAAGGCAGCACTTATCCGTTTAAAAACTTTGTGATTATTGACATCCGTTCGTTCAACGAGTATGCCAAGTCTCGTATCACCAATGCGATAAACATCTCTTTGCCTACTACACTATTGAAGAGAAACAACTATACATTGTCCAGAACCATTTCCTCACTCAGCAATTTTGAAAAGGGAATATTCACCAGCTTTTTGAACCAACAACAGCAAAATATTAGTAACAATCTAAAGAACTATAAACGGGAAATCAACGGCATTCCCTGTGGTCCTTTTGGTCTTCCTTCCATTTTGCTTTACGATTCTCATTCCATGATCAACGACCAGGTGAAATCTTCCTTTTCATTGTCTTGTATGGTGTCCAAGTTCCTAAGCAATAATTCTTGGAACGCCCCAGTGTTTGTTTTGAAGGGTGGGTTTGAGGCCTTTGCTGAGAAATACCCATCCATGGTGGATTCTAATGAACCCTATAAAACCACCATATACATGAAAACCAAACAACAAAAACAGAAGGATCTCGAGAAACAAAGTCAACCTGTATTGCAATTAAACCTAGATCCTCATCCTTATAGTCATCAGCGTGGCCAATCTAGTTTGACCATTGATACTGCCAGTATCAATCAATCCAGTATTAATGGTAGTGCTTTGGACGATAAGTCGTCTCTTGCTGACTCCAAATATAGTGCCAATAGCGTGCTTTCCACTTCGTCTGCGTCTTCTATTCTTTCTGGTTTTCAACTTCCCGCAGCCAAACATTTTTTCAGAGTACGTCAAAACGACGAAATGATCAATGTGGAAAATTGTACTGAACATATTAAACTCAACAATCTTGACAAGCTCAAAGCCGAGGAGTTGGATAATTTGCCTAAATGGTTTTTGAACGCCCTTGCTCCTAGTGCAGCACATGGTTATGGAAGTAGACATTTGGTGGAGAAGTTTGGCAAATTGGAAATGTTGGAAAAAGAACGGTTGAATAAGATTATGACAGTGGAAAGTTATGACAGTTTCAATAGCCAGAATATCGATAATGATGTCATGCCTAGAATCTCGGGTGTTGAAATGGGCCATAAAAATAGATATAAAGATATTTTGCCATTTGAAAACACCAGAGTGTTGATTCCTAAAAATAAAAACGGCTGCGATTACATCAATGCCAGTTATTTGACCTCCATTGATAGCCAGCCAATATCTGCTCATAAAACTGTCAACAAACCAAAATTTTTCAAGTATATTGCCACTCAAGGCCCATTAAACAACACTATATGTGATTTTTGGCGCATGGTTTACGGCCATAGATCACCTATCATTATTTCTCTCACAGAGGAGAAGGACGGTTACATGGAAAAGTGCGCCAACTTCTGGAAATCACAAATCTCCCACGACAACGGTACCGTCAAAGTTGAACAGTTGGAATGCACTGTTCTAGATAGTGCTTCTACAAGGGAATTCACCGGCTCGTTATACGACCAGTCTGCTCATATAAATAACTCCATAGTGGTCAGACGGATTATGGTGGAAATTGATGAAAATGCAAAACATGAAGTTCTCCAGTTTCAATTCAAACATTGGCATGATTTGGGAAGCTTCACAAATTACGACGAGCTTTTATTAGTGGTTTTTTTGAAAAGATTCATCATGGAGAAATATTCCCAGCTTGTTTTGGAACATGACAAACTAGATGCAGACATTTCTGATGACGTTATCTCAAATATTGATGATATTCCTATTGTTGTTCATTGCTCTGCCGGTTGTGGTAGAACCGGAACATTTTGTTCCATTGATTCTGCCATTGGATATGAATTGAACCATTCTGAACAATACAAAGAAGTCAATGAAGTCACACAATCTGCCACCTCCACTCCAAAAATACCCCTGTTCAACTTTGAACCTTCTAACCCTGTTAGTTCCGCAGAGTCTAACTCTTACTCCAATGAAACTCTCTCTTCTATAAACAAACTACATTCCAGTGAGACTCTTTCCACCTTGCAAAAGGGTGACTACTTTTCAAACGTGAATAACAAAGACAAGTTTGATCCTGTTTTTGAGAACGTCAACGTCTTCAGAAAACAACGTCTCTCAATGGTACAAACCCTTCGACAATACTTGTTGATTTACGACACCTTATTGATTTTCCACAAGTACAGACAAAACGACAAATTGCGTTGGTTTGAAAATATTGGAAGCGACATTCAAGTGATCAACAACTTTTTTGAAGATTGGAAAACAATCTTACAGTAGATCACGCGTACCTACCATAAACGACGACCGGATAATATATATCCCACTACAATGCATTTTATTATGACAACATGCATTCTATCATGACAATATGATTTATACAATACAATGAAGAAAAGTTATGATTTTTTTTCTTCTTGTTTTTCCTTTTATTTTTTCTTTCTTATTTTCTCAAGTTTTGTATTATATTTATTATGTTTTTTTCTCTAGATATAGGACTTTGTCCATCTTACGTTTGCTATCTTCTACGCTCTGCTTTTTGCTCATCTCTGTGATTTTACGACTATACTATTAATCAATGGCTTAAAGAATAATATTTACCGTTATGTAAAGTCTATAGTTATTATTACCTGCTTTGGACAGTTGCAAAAATGCTTTACGATCCCATTATCTTTGATTTTCTTTGCAAACTAAAAGCATATGCAACTGTCCGAAAAACGACCTAGGCATATTCTAGTGCTTACTTTCCAACTTATCTGGTGTTCAAGTAGATGGTTATCGAAGGTTTTACTTATTGAACAAGGCAAGTTGGCTTTTTTGCCCACTGGAGTTTTTCCCAGCCTTCTTATAGTATAGCATGCATATACCTAATTAAGGTATACTGACTTCATACCCAACGTTATATACTAGGCGCGAAATATAAGATTACTGTTATCATCATTGAAGCAAAAGCATGCTTTGAAATACACCAGACTTGAAATATATGAGTTATTATTATTATTTTACAATGATGACCAGCTGAGTGCTTTCCATCTAGTAGGTTGCCCTGGCTGATTGAATTTAGAAATAAAACATATTTTTAAACCTGACGATTATATTTGCAATGTTAAGCTGGTAATACTATTATACATTTTTTATTTTATTTATCTAACCAATCGTACTCCAGTCGTAGGTCTTGTCCTCTGACTATAGGGCTGAAACAATCGCCTTTCTTGCTTACTGACAACTTATTACTATTAGGGAAAATAATACCCTTGATCCAATTTTTGTTTATCAATGAGACCAAAATTTCCTCTACTTTTTCCATTTCTTCCTGTCTGGTGTTTGCATTGTTAGTGGTTCCAATGCCACCGGCTAGTCTTAAGCCAACAAGAAACTCGTTGTAGGAGATGACGTGTTTATAATTGTTAGCGGTGAGGTTTCCATTATTATAGATTTTGAATACCCTAAAGAACAAATTGCGGTGCACTATAGGTAAGAGGTTTTTTAAAAGAAGATTGTAAAGACTTTTGAACCGGAAATAATCTCTGTTGGATTCAATAAGCTCGGTGAATCCGCCTATATTACCTGCGTGTATATGTTGGACCAACTGAGAATATATTGTGGCTAATTGTTGGTTTTTGCAAATGATTGCAAACTTTGAAAGGAGGCCTAATCGCGGTCGATACCCGTTGATTAACAAGGTAATTACCAATAATTCCAAGATTCTCTCAAAGCTTCTGTTGGTGCTGTTTCGTAACTGTGAAACAGAATGCTTCAAGTAGCAGTATTTGAATTGGGTGAGCGCTTGTGAATAATTGTTAGTGATCAAAAGAAAACGGCCCAAGAAAAATCTATATTTTATCAAGTCACTTTTAGTGAAACTAGAGCCTTTCAAAGTGCGGAAGTTGTGACGGTTGGAGATGAAGATGGTGTTACAGTTTAGGGGCTGGCCAATCTTGAAATAAATCTGGACCAAATAGTTGGATATTCTCAAAAGAATGGATTGTTTGAGTTTGTTCTTTGTCAAGTTTTTTTTACAGTTATTGAACAATTTGGACAAATTGATAGATATTTTGGAAACAATAGGATACGACTTGTTGATCCTCTGAGCAAACAAGACTCTATCGGTGACCAATCCAAGTTTGTATATATAGTGCAAATCCTGCGTAAGCACGCCTATAAGAACTGACGTGAGGTCGTCGTAATTGTTGAAGACAACAATGAGCAGGTTGAGATAATTGAGAAGCAAATCCATTGATTCGATGACAGAATATGGATTGAAACCTCGGCAAAATGTCAAGAAGCTTTGGATGTATTGATTGAAAGCTGCCTTTTCATTGTCATTGCCAGCATTTTTCGACCTTTGCGGTGAAAAGAACTTGAAACTGTCCACTCGTTCTCCGATATCAATTCCAGGGTTGTCTAGAAGATAATTCTGTAATCCAGCAATTAATTGCTGGTTCGTCTCCACATTTATCAGCAACACTTTCCCCAACGGCTGGTTGTTGGAAAGTTGCACCTTGAGTTGTTCAAAGAACTGCTGTATAATGTCATTGTTCATGTTGTAGCCCAGATGCTATTATCTGTTATCCAAGGTGTTTTGTTATTTCAATACTTTGGCTGTTTATAGGTATATTTAATTTTTCACGATACCATAGATGCCAGGGCCGTGCACCAGAATCTCAGGCTTATTATATATGAAAAAAGTGGAAATCTACTAGTATATTTTCACGAGTATAATAGTGTGTGCTTTATAATAATAATTTCTTGTTTCAATCTTAATTTACACTTTCAACAAGAAAACTCTTTCAATACAATTTATATATCGTTGTATTGAAAACTAAAACTTACCTTATAATTTTAGTAAAAAATAGCCAAGGTTTATTACCATTTTGAAGTCAATATAAATTTCCAGAATAATGTAATAAAGCAAATAAGAAACTAGAAATGCGAAAAAACAAAAAAAAAAGTTAAAGTCGAAGTAGCATTGAATCATTTGCATCTCTAAGTTGAATAGGAGTAAATGTTTTTCTAAAACGGACTGCCGTCTACAGAGGTATAGAGCTTATTAATAAACACAATACGCTTTACCGAGCCCCCTAAAATATTCAATGTATAGAGGAAGTTGAAAAAAGCTCGTTTAACAATATATAATGATTATTATCGAATGTAAGTTCCACTGAGAACCTAAAATAAACGATACCTTTTTTAGCACTTGAGATACGCGTTTTTTAGAATAAAATCTCATTGATATCCTGAAGGAAGTGCTAGAATCAATCAAAAATTACGGAATAATATCAAGAATGCAAGAAAGTTTTTTTGAGAACTGAAAAACACGATCTTTAACAAATTATGTGTGATTTTCGACAAAATAATACTTTGTCACTGTTGAATAATTTATCAAACCCAAATATCGAACAAAAGTACATTTTTCAAAACTCTAGATTCTACAGAGTATATAAATATAACTTTTGTATGATTTTTTTTGCTGTAAAAACTCTAGAATATGACATCAAAGAGTCAACTTTTTTTCAAAATTGACAATTTTCCGTTATACCAAATATTTACTCACAAATTTGAGATTATTTGCTGTAAGTAGTACCATAATACAACAAAAAAAATTGGAAAAACATTGTATGTCTTTTTGGATCAAATTAACCTGTATAGCACTGATTTAATTTAAAAAAACGTTTGCTGATTTCTCCAAAACGTCAAGAGCGCGAATCGAGTACCAAAACCCAAAGTGAGGAACGCCACACTTATTTTTCTGCACTATTATGCACTATTTTGTGTGGCGCATGGCCTAACCAACTTGGCCACCTGGCAATAGTAAAGCATATAGGCATATTTTGGTCAAAAAGACAGAGTATCTTTACTTTCTTTTTAAAAGTTTATTTTTGCAATAAACACTCCCATTTTTTACTTAGCGTTTGAGCAGAAATAAAAGGGTTATTTGGTAGTTCATGAAAGATACTACGCCTTGAATTGAATGTCTATAAGATCAGTATTGTTGTGGACAATATTAGACATAATGCATATCATTAGTAAATATCAGTTTCGTATATATACGCTATATTTAAAGGGAAACCGGGGAAAACTCAATTATGTCTTTTTGGTCATAATATTTTTACATAATGAATAAGAAACTAAGCACTAAACTTTGGTCTACGATGCTAAATATGGTTTCTACATTATGACATTGCCTGAAAAATTCAAAAAGCGTATACCTAATCAAAATAGGCAACAAGTAGTGACTCATGTAGAGTTTAATTGTTAAGACTACCTACCACTAAAAAAAAACTAAATGATTTATTATATCAATAACTAGAATGAAAAGCAGAAACGAATAACCAAATTATTAAGCTGTTCTTAAAAACTTGAGAAATGTACGGCTTTTGTAACCCTTGAAAAACAAAAAAATACACGTTTAATAGTCATAAAAAGGAGACTAACAACAACCCTCGATGCGCTACTTTATCGTCAATTTACAATGTACAAGTCAATAATAGATGAAAAATCAATCTTTATAACGGAACAAGTATCACAACTTGTAAGGATAGTCAACTGGATCGTCTTTTCTTTTCCAGATTCTCTTCTTCTTACCGGTAACAACATGAGTCACAAACTTCTCCTCACAATACTGTTTTTTAAACTTTCTAATGAATCGTGGGTCCCACAATTCAGAGCCAATACCCAAATCCTTACAACATCTCATGAGCGCATTACTTTTGCAGCCCTCGGTGGCAGTAGGAATACCTTGCTCGTTGAAATAATCCTGCTCGCCTCTAGCTACACTGACAAGTTTACCCATCACCACCAATGCATACTCCCTGGTGATCAATTTTGGGGTAATGATTGTTTCCGAGCGTGGAATCAAGCCCCAAGCACCAGGCCCCAAAGCACGATTCAATATTCTACGGTATTTAATCTCTGGCAAATAGATCAACCCATCAGGTTTCATTTCAATGTCCTCTGGGTCCAAAGGCTGCAATAAGAGTTCAACTTGACGTTGATTAAGAAATGTAGTACCAATACCATGGAACGAATTAATCCAATCAACGCTGTTAGACTGCTGTAGTGCTTCCGGACTTAAAGGTTCTATTCCATTAAGAAATCCTGACTTACTCTTTGCAGTCTCATCTGGCATCACTGGTGTATCATGGAGTGATTTGGTAAAGGTTTGATTGAACGTTTTAGCGTTCAAAGCTGAATTTAAGGTAGATTTGGCTGATGCTTCAGTAGTATTATTAGTTGACGCGTCCTCGGTGGTCACTGGAGCGGCTTTCGCAGCCGGTATAGTAGCTTTAGTCACCCTTGTATACGAGCTGGTTGCCGGTTTAGTATAAGCGGTCTTCGTATAAGTGGACCGTACAGGTTTTGCTGCCTGTGTAGCCGGTGACGTCTGTCCTTGAGGCCCTGGTGACGATTCCTGCTGCTTTGGCGTATCTGATTTAAATGCAGCCTTAAAAGCATAACCTCTACGAGACACCCCAGAAGAGACACTCAAAAATCGAAACACTCTATTTGTCAACATTTGAATAGTATATGATGAGTAGATGCTTGGTTATCTAAATAGATGACATTCTATTGACTTTTCCCTATAAAGAATCAAATTCTTCAATCATACGATGAGGGTTACCCGGGGTGAATAAAGTATAATATAGTAATATCTTATATTTCGAGCCGAGTACATACCAGTTTCGTATATACACGCTATGTCTAAAGAGACTAGGTAAAACCCAGTGCGGAAAACCCCATCATGCCTCGGTCATTGTAAGCTGCTCACCCTTGAGCCTGTTGAGTCTGTTTCTCGAGAGCACTAGCCACTGAGCCATCCGGCACAGCGCCCTAATAATAATAATCTTATATTTCAAGCCCAGTACATATCAGTTCCGTATGTACGCGCTATGTCTAAGGGGACTTGGTAAAACCCAGTGGGAAAAAACCCAAGTGTCCCAGTCATTGTAAACTTCTCGCTGGCTTTTCTGAACACCCGATGGGTTGGAAAGTAAGCACTAGACTTTCGTCTAGGTCGTATTTCAGACAGTTGCACTTGCCTGTGGAAACCACGTTCAGACAGCGCCCTAATAAAAGCAATAATAATACTAGTAATTATCTAAAATTTGTAGTTTTTTGCTTCAATCTTGATTTGAGCTCTCCAAAAATGAAATTCTTTCAGTAAAATTAACACATCGTTGTATTGGAAACTAATGAATCTTACCTTTTATTTTTTTGGCAAAACAATAGTCAGTATAAATTCCCATAATAATGTAATAAAGCAGATCAGAAAGTTTAACAACGAAAAAACAAAAAACCAAAGTCAAAGGAACATTAAACCATTTACAACTTCAACTTGAAGGGGAATAAATTTTGACTATTATCAAACAAAAGCTCCTCTGAGAACCTAAAATAAACCATACCTTTTTTTAGCACTTGAGATACGCGTTTTTTGAAATGAAATCTCATTAAAATACTTTGTCACTGTTAAATAATTTATCAGACCCAAATATCAAACAACAGTACATAGTTTAAAATTCTAAATTTTACAGAGTATATAAATATAACTTTTGTATGATTTTGTTTGCTGTAAAAACTCTAGAATATGACATCAAAGAATCAACTTTTTTTCAAAATTGACAATTTTCCGTTATATCAAATATTTACTCACAAATTTGAGATTATTTGTTGTAAGTAGTACCAAAATACAACAAAAAAAATTGGAAAAATACTGTATGTCTTTTTGAATCAAATTAACCTGTATAACACTGATTTAATTTGAAAAAACGTTTGCTGATTTCCCCAAAACGTCAAGAGCGCGAATCGAGTACCAAAACCCAAAGTGAGGAACGCCACACTTATTTTTCTGCACTATTATGCACTATTTTGTGTGGCGCATGGCCTAACCAACTTGGCCACCTGGCAATAGTAAAGCATATAGGCATATTTTTTTTCAAGAAGACAGTATATCTTTACTTTCCGGGAATATCAGCGGCTAGTGTAGCATAGTAAAACTAATATATTTTACAAATATTTCAATGTAGATATGTATTGATGACTAAAATGCAAGAACAATCCATTTTGCAGAAAACGACACAGCATAATAAGAAAGACAAATGGAAGCAGCAAGTATTGAAAGAACAAAAGAATGGAAAATCAACGGGATGGTGAAAACAAAACAATTAAATGCAAGGGAAAGCAGCACGAAATGAAGGTGGAAAGTGAATTGTATATATAGGTAATTATAGAGAAATAAATGAATTCAGGGATGATGGGCAAGATATTCTTTTTTCCAAGCGTAATATTCTTCGAGTCTGTTGACGCAATAGCCGCCGTAATCGAAATCGATGGTAGAGATTTTATCTTGGATTGCAGACCAGATGCCCCAATAAAATCCAGGCAAGCCAAAAAAGAAATAAATTTCATCAATCAACTCATCGATTTCGGTTTCAATATTATCTGAATGTAAGCTGTCAGTAACGCAATCCTCGTCATCGTTTTCCTGGAGAGTACCAACTACATAAGCATAGCACCACCTTCTTAAGGCAACGTTTCCTTTGAAAGGCTTCAAGATGCGCAGCTTGTCACATTCAAAGCCTTGCCATTCTGCCAAATGGTTTGCAATATCAAAGCCTCGAGGAGCGCAGAGCATGTATTCGTAATCAATGAATGAGATTGTGTTTTTAGATGCTTTCGGAAGCTTAAGGTCGTATTTGCTATCTTTGACAACAATATCTTTTTCTAAGAGATAACCATCAAGGTTACCATATTTTTCAAGCTGTGAATCAAGTTCAGGAGGAATGACAATGTTTCCACTGAGCAAATCACAATGTGAATTGACAAGTCTGCTTTTCCCACCAACGGTTTTGTAGAGCCACTGCAATTCGTCTTTCAAGATCTGTTTTACCTTTTCTGAAAAGTGACAATTGCCGGAAAGAGATCCTATTTTGTAGATCAACTCTTCTGCTTCTGGGGTAAACTTTGGTGCAATGTCAATCCAATGGGATATAGTGCCCCAAAGATCGTTCTTCTGCTGCATAGGCTTGCAAGAATCACTCTCTGTTATGACAGTATGCCAATAGCCCAACTTCTGACTGATCAATGCTGAAAAATGCTTATTGCTAAGCTCCTCAGGAGTCAACGATCTCCCTGATAAATAGCCGTATATTATGCCGTTGGATAGTTTCGCATAGATATTAGGAGCCAAATTAAGCTTATTCAACTTGAGATGATTACTGAACTCGCTGTTTCGATCAATTATCAAACTAGTGTTGTTCCCATAACTTCTGGCTAGCACTACATCCTTGCTCTTGCTTGACACATGCGTGCACTTTATGAGCATGTTGGTGATACCCCCAGAGACAGGCTTGACCGATATATTCTCCTGGATCCAGCTGGGAAATATCTCTGTGAGGATCTCGGGAAGATTCGACATGGTTATCGAAACGTCCGGAAGCTCTAAAGGATAATCCACGATCGTCATGGTTCCCTCGCTAGTAGCCAATACTCAATAGTCGCTGTCTTAATGTCTCCAAATCGTGTCAACCAAATCTATTCTCATAGATCTTCAATAAATAAGATCAGAGTACCTACTGAATAAATAGGAAAAATAAGAGATCGTAAATATAGATACGAACTGAAAAAAGCCAAATTATTATTAGTAAATAAAAAAAGACAGAAACAAGAAATAAATAGAAATAAAAATCACTTTTGTAAGGAAATTCAGATAAGAAAAGAGCGTGTTTTTACTGTATTATATCAAATCGGTTGACACTCGCTCGTAATACGATTAAAGGATGAGCTGGAAAGGACAGGAAAAAGGAAAAAAAAAAAAAAAAAAAGTAAAAACAGAAAAAATTGGCCGAAATTTGAAAAAATCACATGCAGGTATACCGTTTTCGTCGCTTTGGTGTAGTATCATGTGACTCGTGCATAAGTGTGCAGTATACTGCATGATAATACAGTATCTTGCCTTGGGATGCGGTTCAATATATATATATATATATTACTGTTCATATACAGCATAATATTATGAAGTTATAATATACGGAGGAATCAGAAGAGGGTTTATCAACGTCCAAACTGAGATAGCAATGATGCAATGGACAGTGGTGGGCCTTTTTTCGAATTACTTGTAGTTTTACCGCCACGTCCTCCTCGTCCACGGCGGGATCCTCGTGTGGTTTTAGCAGCTCCTCGAGAAGTGCTTTTTTTGGAACTCTTTTGTTCGTCTTCTTCTGATGAGACTACTATTTGTTCGTCTTGTTTACGACTTCTTGTGGTTTTCTTTTTTGGCGGCACGTATTCGTCTTCAGAAGATACTACTTCAACATCTTTATCCGCCTCGTCGTAGGAGTCTTCGATCTCAACCTCTTTTCTTGCTCTCTTTCTGGTAGTCCTTGCTTTTGCTTTTGGTTTCAAAGCTGGTTCATCAGAATCGCTGGCTATTTCTACAGATTTGGCCTTCTTAGTTATCGGCGTTTCGTTGTCGTCACTATCGAAAAGAACATCCACGGCAGCTCTTGGGGCTTTAGATACTAGTTGGTCAACATTAGTGTTTGGATTGTTGGAAAGAAAGCTTTTTTTATGATGTTTTATATAATTTACTAATTGGCCGTTTTCTTCTATTTGAGCTTTTGTAAGCAACTTGATATCGTTTTTCAACTCCTGTTGAACAAAGGATTCCAAAGCCTGTTTGTCTTCTTTGTCTACAAAGTTTTTGACAGCAGCATTGATTCCAATTTCCGGCAACAAGGACAAGCTGGATTCCCGAAGAAACCCGTTGACAAACGATTGGACTTTAATGCTGGCGTTCTCCTCCACCTGTATATCTTTCAACTTTATGTTTTTCTCCTTATTTTTACTGGTGTCTCGTTTTCTATGGAACAAGATGATATCATTGACGTTGGCAACTTTCCCTACAAACATATTACTGAACCGTCTGGGATTTTCCACTTCATACCCGCCAGAGTAATCTACTCTTAACCTTATCAATGGCAAGGGGTATCTGGGATCATTGGTATCATTCTCACTGTTCTTGATCTGTGAAGCAGTCTGCTCGTCATCGGCTTCTACAGCAAATACTTCTGGGTTCTGTTCTTTCCATTTTCTCTTAGCATCTTCTATAAGCTCTTCAACCTTACCTCTTAAATATCGAGTGACCTCGGCCTTTGAGGTGGGACCAGCAATTATGCCCGAATCTGCCAATGACAAGTCTTTCATTACAAACGGACGGATGGTTTTTAGCTTAATTGGCTCGATATGGTAATCTCTATTTTTGATACTTAATATAAACACGTTCTTCTCATTGGCTTCTTTGTCACTTAGAGATGTTGCTACAGAAGAGCCTGGCTGCAATGTTTCAAAGCCAGCCTCGTAATTGGTGACAGTGTATGGTATACACTCGTGTTCGTGGCCCCAAACCACCAAATCCAAAAAACTAGGTAAGAAGGTTTCTGGAAGATACGATGTTTCGGTATGTGGTGTGTGATTCTGATGAACAGCCATCAAGTTGAACCATTCATCTTTCCTTACATTGGGAGTCTTGAACTTTACACCACCATCACGAAAGGTGCGGAAAAGTCTTTCATCAAGAACACTGGCAAGACCATACAAAGCCAATTTGGTTGTGCCCTTTTGCATCAATATCGGTGTTATCGTGATATCATCGTTCTTCAACACCCTGCCAAAATGGTTGATGAACCCAGAAACATGTAAAAGATCCATTGGTGACAATAAGCTGTTTCCACTGCTATCGTCATGGTTTCCCGATATCGCAAACATTGGTATCGATATGTTAATGTTTGGATCCTCATAATTGACAGTATTAAATCCATCATCAAACGTTTCACTGGGATCACTTAATAATTCCAATTCACACGGCCGACTGCCCAAACAATACAATCTAAGAATCCTTAATACTTGAAATAACGATTGCTTCGACGGCTTATTCACATGGAACAAATCGCCTGATTGTAAAACCATATCGACATCTCGTTCTTTGGCTATGTTCATGATCTCATCAAACGTCTTCCAGGCATCATCACCTATTATTGGATCATTTTCCTTGTAGCCAACATGGTTGTCTGTCGTGAGTAATATACGAATTGTGTCTTCAGACGGCGCAAGGGGAGTCGTCACCTCAGGCATCTTATTCCAAATATTACTTATGATAATGATTTAAACTTGATATTTAAATGTAATAACAATCTCATCTAATTTAATCATTTTTCACAATTTTTCAGACTACGATGCGCGCATTCCTTTAACAAGCAATAATCACTTGATATTAATACTAATAATCTTCTATTTCGAGCCCAGTACATATTAGTTGGGTATCTACGCAAACTGGCAAAATTTCAATAACTGGATTGTTGAGGAAGCTTGGTAATTTCTTTGATATTCATACAAATATTGAGAATCACGACTTAACATGCTGCTTTGAAGCATATAAAGTTCTTTCAAAGTGAAAACTGCTTACAAAATTAAAGCACTATAATCAACTAGTTTTAATAAACCGAATAAAAACACTATAATAATATTAATAATAATCTTACGTTTATGGCTCAGTACATATCAGTTCCAAATATACGCACTTTATCACAAGAAAACTTTGTAAAAATTAATGGGTAAATCCCTATATATGTCTAGTCATTATGATCTTTTCACCCAGTGTGTTAGAAAGAAAGCACATTAGGTCCTGGGATACTATTTGGCATCCAGTAAACTGCCTTCGATCAGGTTCGAACTCGAGATCCTGTTAGGTCTTTTCCTCTTTTTCGAGACTTCTAATCACTGAGTCATCCTGCCCAGTAGCCAAAAAACACTATAATGCAATTAGAAAAAAAAAATATAAATATACAGTTGTACAATAAGTTTACATTGACGAGTAGTAGCGGTTTTCAAGCCAGTCAAGAATACTATCTAGAAATGGCTTTATAGTAAGGTAATATCAGTTACCGGATCAGAAATAATCAACATCATCTTCATTTGACATCCAAGAAACTCCATTTTGGTGATCAGAATACTGGTATTCCAACTCAGAATCTTTCTCTTTATCATCCTCTTCTTGGTACAAATCTGGCTTTTCTGCTTGATTTGTCTCCTCTTCATTGTAGATCAAATGACTCACGTATTTTTCATTAAACAACTCGTCGAGCTTGATGATATCATCCTTGTATTGGTCAAATTGTTCATTGTTTAACAAGCCTTCACTATCATTAGAGGGTCCATCTTTACGAAACAACAATTCTTTTATACAATACAAGTCGAAATCACTGATACTATAAGCTTTAGCTTTGAAAAGATTAGTGACATATTGGTCGCCGTAATTGCTTTCTATAGCAAAAAACACAGACTTCACACTTACTTTGAGACTTTTAAACCCTTTATCGATAGTAGGAAATCGTTGGTTTATTACGCCGGATTTCACATCATATTCCATGAAACCGATTTTGACAAAATTTTGAGAGAACAATTTGAAATTTGTTTCATAAAACTTTTCATAATTAACTTCTTCGGCTGTTTTGAGTCGTTTTAAAGGAATGGAGTTTGCAGGCTGTTCATTTGCAAACTTCTTGTTCGCTTTAGTTTTCTTGGTAGCTATGGTTTCTTCCAACTTTTCTAGATTCACTACATATTTATCCTCGTATTTTGACTTTGTAATCTCATACAAATAATTGTTGAGCTTTGTCAAGTCTTGTTCGGGCTTGTTTAGTTGTATCCAGACACTAATCTTTTTAGGTGCAGAGTATATCATCTGGGCATTCTTTTCAAAACGCGGATATGATATGATCAAGTCAGTCAAGTAAATGGGATGTGCAAACTTGATCGCAAATGTTTTGATGCCTGTTTTATGCCCATTCAAGCTTGGATTGTTATCCTTAGCTACATAGTCATTAGGAAAGATTGCTTGGTAGGTGTTTAAAACCAAGTTTCTGTCTGCTTTTTTAACATCTTTGATGAAGAGGCGTCTCACTTTATTCACGAGTTTGGATTGTTGTTGCAACGTGTACAACTCAGTGATGTTGAAAGAATCATAAGCTGACACAAGATCGCTTACAATCCTTGCCCCATTCTCGTAACTAGCGTAATTGTACTTGGCCCTATACTTGGAATTGTTACTATCAACAATGCGTTTTACTAGATTAGACAATACTTTCTCTGTGGTAGAGTCTATGATAAGTCTATCGTTCTCATCTTTAGTGAGGTTTGGGTTCTTTATCTGATGCAAACTTTTGAGAATTTCATTCTTGATGAGTTTGCCAAAAGAAGAATGTTGCAAACCAACAAGAGTAGTTTCGTTACCGGTAAATAACTCATTTACATACTGACTTATTCTGTTCTTATCTATGCTTTGTGTGAGACCAGTAGTATTTAATCCTGCAACATATTGATCTATCAAATATTTTATATGGTCTTCGAAAGCTGGTAAAATGCTAATTTCATTTTCTGGCGAAACAGAAACAGGTAAATATTTAGGTAAATGCTCATCTAGAAATGTCACGAAGCTTTGGTTCTGTACCTGGTTATATAATCTTTGTATAATTCCATCAGTTTTATTTTTATATTCATCAAACTTTTTCAAAGTACGATTTACCGAGGATAGCTGAGCATCCACAGTTTTGAACTGTTCATCAACTTGTCTAAACTTAAGGTCGACCTGTTTGGCCAAGTCCTCGTTACCTTGTTGAAACTCTGACAAGATATCATTAATTTCCTGAAGCTTGCTGCTCAAATTCAGCACATACTGGCCCTGCCACTGAGAATGGCGTCCATTCTGCTTCTCTGTGGCTTGCACTCTTTCATTTAACCGCTTCAAGTCTGCCTGGATATACTTGAAAGTGTCGGTCATATACTTTTTCAAATCCTCCGAAGCTAGCAGCTCGGGAGGAAATTCCAGGGAATTCATACCAGATGGCACCCAGCTGGGTATCACTGGTGTTAGTGTTTTACTAATTAATGGTCCACAAAGATATATAGTAGTCAATATACAAAATAGCAAAATAGCAAATATACTCTTATTAACATACGATTTGACAGCATTTTGCTGCCTTTTTTCCGTAGTTTTTGTGTAAATAATACTTTTGGCGGTCTCCAGATCCTCATCTTGTGACGTTAAATCATCCCTTTCGTCCTCAGAAGAGTCTACATCGACTTGTGTGGACTTTTCCCCAGCCATCTGGTAATCCACATATTGATTTTTCAACATTGCATAGTGCTGATTGAGCAAGACATGATCGTCTTCATTTATAGTAACATCAAAATCTTCTTCTTCTTCTTCTTTTTCATATTCGCTATTGGATAACACATCATCATTATGTAAAGCATTGTCTAGTATCTGATCCAATTCTTCTCGTGACAACCTCTGCTGCTCTACCGTTCGGGCCTGACGACGCCCACTATTTTCCCAACTATCATTTGGCGTTTCCGACCCCATATCACCGCTGTCACTTGGCATTAAACACTTGTTCTAATCACGTTTATATATTGTTTATTCAATTGTTTATATTTCAATATATATTTCGCGACTGCATGAGATCACGATGATAGTGCTTTGGGGTGCAGTATCCTGCATTATATTGCATAACAACTTTACCAGGAGGTAATTGAAGACAGAGAGGAGGTAAATGTATATATTAGAGTTATTTGAAAGGTTTTTCAGGTAGTATTTATCAATATGAGCCCAAATATAAGCAAAAGTCATGAGGAAGAACACATGTTGCTAAACAGAATAAAATCAGAAATAAAACAATTGAAAGGACCAATAACTAGAGGTAAATTAATGTGAAATGTAATAAAAAAGATAGTGATGAAAAGTAGATGATCAGTATTATGTAGTGGGTAGGACAGTTTACATAATTATACAACAAGAATTGGTCTTTTTGGCATTGTTGTAAAACATTTTGGAGGTGTTACTTAGAGCTTCAGACTTGTCGACCAAAGAGTCCAAATTTTCACCTCTTCTAAGGACACTGTCGATAGTCTTGTGGAGAACAATCTTGGTTTCGTCCAATTCTTGTTGAACTCTCATGATAGCATCGGCTTGCGATGGGTCCTGGTATTTTTTGATGTAGTTATCAAAAGAAGCCATTTTGAAAGTGTTGACGGCCGGCTCAGTTCTCAAGGAAGACCACTGGTTAGGAGGATAAGTGGAGATAAACTCGTCCAAAATCTTATTCAATAGCGTGTAAGCTGGTCTGATAGGATATTGCTGGTCGGTAAGCAAAACACCAGCAACACCCTCGGATCTCATGAAAACATGGCCAAGATAGTTTTTCTCCTCAATACTTTGTCTTTGGCCTGCCTGGGTTCTGCTGGTAATGGTTTCCGCAAAAAACTTCATAAACTGGCCTACACTGTTTCTTTCAAAGAAACTGAAAGACGACAAGTCCTTCACTGAGGTCAATTCAACAGACTTTTCGTTGCCAATTGGCTTGAGCACACCAATATAATAGATCTTCATTTTGCGTACAGCTGTATGGGGGTATTGCAGCAGATGAACAAATTACAGTGGCAATAGCAAATATTAATTTAGTCTATCGAATCAAGCAATATCGGCTTTTTCAATTTTCCCCTTAGAAAAAAGACTACGTGTCGGACGTCCGCTCTAGTAAGGAATAGAATATTTAGGGTTCGTAGAAAGGAGAAAGTTGCAAGCAAATTGAATCTTTTGTCTTTGGTATTCTTTATAGATACCTAATAATTGACAGTGTTTTATTCATCAAGCTTTAATGTATTGAATGTTTATTATTTAACTTTTAACAGGAATTCAATATTATATCAAAATAGATATCTCAGTAGATATCTCAGTAGTAGACGAATGAAAGGAAAGTAATCAATCTAAACAAGTTGGCCAACTAGCCAAAATGTAATTTTTAACGGAAATTTGAACATTATAACAAAACAAGTGTTTCAGTAGTAAACGAAAGAAAAAAAAAGTAATTAAACTAAACAAATTGATAAACTATCCAAGATGTAACATAGTATGTAGAAAACAGCAGACTGACTTGATAACTTCCCATATATTGAATTTTTGTAATAAAGTTACAACTAGTGAAAATGCTCATTTTCATGGAAAGCTGTATGGCTTTAAAAGTTGAGTGAACAAGTTTGTATCGAATTTTCTCCTAATTAAAGATTGTGTCTTTTGTTTTATTATCAAAACATAACTGTTTATCCACCAATAATAAAAGAATCCCGGAAATTCTTGAAACTACTAATACAACCACACTTCAAACGTGTAACAAGCACTACAGTTCTTCAATTTATAAAATTAATCGACTTCTATAATATTTAAGGGCAAGCAAAAAAAGCAAAGTAACAAGTGAAAACCAACACATTTTTTTAAACAAATCTAAACTAAACAAAAGTGCCACTTTACATGGCATAAACCTCTGAAATTAAACCAACATCATTATTTTTGGTCCACTTGGCACAATCTTGAATTAGACCATCTGGACCGCATCCAACCACCCATTTACTTCTTGTTGATCCGAAATCATCATCACCATTGCTAGCTAGCAAATTATCAAAGCATTCTGCCAAGTCTGGTCTACCATTATGTACGAAATCTTCTTTGGGTGTTTCTGGGATAGCAATAGATGAGCCTTCATTGACTCTAGTACTGCTGCCTGACTCTTCATCACTGAGGCCAATTTCAAAATTTATGTCATCATCAGTGATAGGAGAGTTTTTGCTGCCAAAAGCAAATGTAGATACTTTTGAAGCGGGCGGGGCAGGGCTATTTAAAGTATCAAGTTCAAAATCTTGTTGTTCTGCTTGGTTGTCACCATCTATTATTTGTCGGTAATTCGATGTGCTTTTACCCATACGACCTAATACTTTGGAATAAACGGCCTTTAGTGTGCTAGTTGTGTTATCAAAAGCAGTATTACTTGTATGAGCATGAGGATCTGTTTTAAAAGATTCGTTGTACTCTTCAAGTTTTGTTAGAAAGATATGAAGATTTTTGAAAAATGGGTCAACAATTTCTGTTCCATCTTCTGACAAAATGCCTAGTTCCTTAAGGATAAAAAGATCACTGGTATTACGGATTATCCAGATCAACTGGACATTCAAATCAGCAGCGCCTGTTCTGCTGTCCAACTCTTGGGCCAGCAAAAGACGTTTTTTAGAGACAAAGTATTTGTATATAGGCAAACCAAAAGATATACCCGAGCCACCACACACAATAACCACATCCGTGGCGTTTCTGAAAAAATTGTCTGACACAGCAGGATATGGCAGACTTACACAATACTCAGTAAAGTCGTTGACACGAAAGGAGGTTTTTTTCATAATCAATTTGATATCCGAGTCTGTAGAAAGCGATGCAATGGTAAATGGATGCGAAGGATATACCCAAGCTTTCCAATTGTTCAAAGGAGGACTCACGCGGATGTGAGAACCAGGAGAAAACAAATGTAGAGCAGCCTGATCCTCAGGTAGTTTGGACAGTTTACGGTATTTGAGGGAAGATGTAGGAAACGTCACAAGAACAAGTCCAGAGGCGTCTAAGGTTTTCAATTGAAACTTGACTTTTTTTGAATAAACGACTCTCATTATCGAGGAATAAAGAATGAGCATCCAACTGACCCAAGAGAAAAAGTTGACTTGGAAACGAGAATGGAGAAAGATCAATGAGATGCTTAACCAAGCACTTATAGTATGTATGGAGTAAAAAACAGAATAGAACTTTCTTCTGATTGGTTGTATTGAAACTACGGCTACAATGGCATAGAGAATGAATACGACTAGTCCTAGGAGATTCTGCCATTTGAAAAGCTTGTCTATACGTTGTTCATATATCCATTTAGCTATGAAACCGATGGTGTGAAGCAAAGAAAAGAGTATTAATAGGCGAGACACCCATTTATGAAGAGGCAAAAGAGACAAATAATATGTTTCTGGAAGCGGAGACGGCTTGGTAGCAAGAAAGATGTTGAAAGGAACAAGTGCAAATGCTATCTTGCCCAGTCTTCTGGCAAAATCAGCCCAGATTGATACCGACAAGGAGCCAAGCTTGGGTATCATTGGGAAAAAAACACACAAGAAACAGAAACCCAGCCCACATTAGCACTTGCACATATAACGGTAGCGAAGCCAATCGAAGAACGCTTTTGCCAAATGGACTTCGCTTAAGAAACCCATTAAACTTGTACCTGTTGCCCAACCAATTGACTGCCCATATGCCTATAACGTTCAAGACAGACACCATAAATACAAGATATCCATAGCGCCTGGTACTTGCATGGTGATGGTGGCCCGCATGTCTTCTAACAAGTGCTTCATTGATACACTCCAACAACATGGCTCAATTTGTTTCTGGGTTTACATATATCATCTCTCTGTGGATGTCATCAAAGCTTCCTTCCCCTTTATTGGACCGCCCTTAGTCCATCCATACATTCAGCCATCCTTACTTACCCACGCTTAGTAAGCAGACAGAGATATGGTTTGTAGGAACCTATAGTGGGATAACCTTATATACGAGAGATGTATACCTACCAATCCAAGTTTATAGGGTTATAGATGTCTGAGGGTGTTGCCGAGGCGCCTGCTACGGTGAAGGTGTTATTGTTGGGCGACCCGTTTGTTGGCAAGACGTCGCTCCGGTCTCAGTTTATCCATCATGTGTTTTCCAACTCGTATAGGGCTACGGTTGGTGCAGACTATCTTTCCAAAAAGGTGGTCTTAGAGGGCTCTGGTGCAGAAGTGTTGCTACAAATATGGGATACTGCGGGCCAGGAAAGGTTTAGTTCACTTATCAAGAATTTTTACAGAGGAACCGACGTGGCTGTATTTGTTTATGATGTCACCAAACCGTCTTCATTCCATAATCTTATCAATTGGATAACCCAGTTTATAGAAAACGTCCGTGTAGCAAAACCAACCATTCTCCTCGTCGGGAACAAATGCGACAAACCAATGAGCGAGCATTTGATCAGTCTTCGGCAGTGTAAGGAATGGATTCTTTCTAGTGAAAACTATATAGATCAATACATTGTAGACATGGATTTGGATATTTTTTACATCTCTGCAAAAGATTCCAAAGATACTGACAAGGTCTTTGAAAGAGCAGCTTATTTGGGTTATCATAATTTGCAAGACAATCATGATACAATGATGACGTTTGATCGTGTGGATATTTCAGAACCCTTGGATAATCGAAACGCCAAAGGTTACTTTGGTAATTGTTGTTAAGGGCATGTCTTTTTTATTTTTTTTATATATTTATATTCTTTGATTATTTAGTAGTTGTTCTATTTGTTTTTTTGTTTGTTCTACATTTGCTTTATTGCTTGATATCCTTTTCCTTTCAATTCTTTATGCCAATATTTGAAGTTTAATATTTTTCCCTTTATTTATAATTAGTATTATTGATTGCTTGTATCAATACGAGCGATTTTTGTCTCTTGGTTGTTGAAATATGGCCATTTTACATAATTCTCATCCAATTATTCAAAAATTTTTAGCAAGCTAATTATTAATGTTATTATAATTGTCGTGCAAATTACGAATGATATATAATTCTCTTGCAATTTTTATAGTGAATTGCGTATAAAGGTTATTTTGTAATGAGCGTATATTGTTTATTAATCAAATGGGGATGAGGATTACTTTTCCTTGAAATCCATCTTCGGATATAAAGCGTCTTATTAAAGCAATTATCTAAAATTTTGACTGTAAAAATATCTTACCTAGTATTTTTAAAACATTTCATTTTACAAAATCATAACTCGTGCAAGGTTTATTGCTAAAACATCGGTTTTCCTTACCAATATATTAGAAACTATCAAGATACACCGGCTTTCCTTACCAATATATCAAAAATTACCAAGATTATGAATGGGATTGATATTGCAATTGATGTGAGTAAGGAACGAATCAACTATCGAATAGCATACTAACAATACAGCGCGGTGGCACTTTTACAGATGTAATTGCGTTTATCCCTGGTCAGCCTGATTATATATTCAAATTACTTTCTGTTGACCCAGCAAACTATGCTGATGCTAATATAGAAGGCATCAGACGAGTGTTAGAACATGTGAATAAAAAAAAGACTCCTAGAAACCTGCTTTTGGACACGTCGCTGGTGAGAACTCTCAAGTTAGGCACGACTGTTGCTACAAATGCCTTGTTAGAGCGAAAAGGAGAGAAATGTGTGTTTGTTACTACAAAAGGGTTTAAAGATTCCTTATTGATAGGCAATCAATCGAGACCTCATATATTTGACTTGGAGATTAAGCGTCCAGGGGTGATATATGATACGGTTGTTGAAATCGATGAAAGAGTGACATTGGAAGATTTTGTAGAGGATCCTAATCAGCACACCACTCAAGTTGATGATACTGATGCTGATTTGGTGAAAGGAATATCTGGTGAAACAGTACGCATATTGCAACGACCAGACCCAGAAAGTCTTAGATCGGTTTTACAAGTTTTGTATGATTCAGGATATAATTCCATAGCAGTGGGATTGGTTCATTCGTACACATTTTTCGACCACGAGCTTCTAGTAGGTAAGATTGCTAAACAGGTTGGATTCAAGCACATTTCATTGTCATGTCAATTGTCTCCTATGATCAAATACGTCCCCAGAGCCAACTCCTCGGTAGCAGATGCCTATCTTACTCCTGAAATCGAAAAGTATTTGGCCAGTTTCAAGGCTGGGTTGCAAGAGGGGCTTCAGTCTGTTGCTGAGAAGAAAAAATCAGGCGTTAAATGCCAGTTTATGAAATCCGACGGTGGATTAGTGGAATCGTCCAAGTTCTCAGGGCTAAAAGCCATTCTTTCTGGGCCTGCTGGTGGGGTTGTGGGAGGAGCCAAAACTTGCTATGATGAAAAAAGAAAAATCCCATTGATTTTTGTAGATGTTGGAGGAACCTCGACAGACATTTCACGTTATTCTGGGAGGTTTGAACATGTGTTAGAAACTACCACTGCTGGCATCACTATTCAATCGCCTCAATTGGATATCAACACCATAGCTGCTGGTGGTGGTTCTCGATTGTTCTATGAAAATGGCCTTATGAGAGTAGGGCCAGAATCAGCAGGTGCACATCCAGGACCAGTTTGTTACAAAAAAAATGGCTTCTTAACCATAACCGATGCCAACTTGGTCTTGGGTCGTTTGGTGCCTGATTTTTTCCCCAAGATTTTTGGTCCTGACGAAAACGAGCCTTTAGATGTTGTGTCCACCATCAGGGAATTCCAGAAGTTGACTGATCGTGTCAACCAGGAGTCTGGAAAGAACAAGACAATGTACGAGGTTGCAGAGGGGTTTTTGAATGTAGCTAACGAATCCATGGCTCGTCCTATCAGAACTCTTACTGAATCCAAAGGACATATTCTTACAAGTCATCGTTTAGTACCATTTGGAGGGGCTGGAGGCCAATGTTGCTGTTTTGTTGCTTTTGACAGTTTAGGTCTAGACACTGTGCTTATACATAAATACTCCTCGGTACTTTCTGCCTATGGAATGGCATTGGCTGATGTTGTGGACGAGGTTCAAGAACCGTCATCATTAGTGCTTGCTGCTGCTAATGAAGCAAAAATAGAAGAAGCGTTCCAGAGGCTTAGTATTACTACAATCAGAAACTTGACAGAACAAGGCGTGTCTAAGGATAATATTGTGTTTGAGCGGTATTTGAATTTGAGATACAAAGGCACAGAGTCGTCATTAATGACTGTTGCTGATCTTGGTTCTGTTGAAGATTACATGAACACATTCACAAAATTACATTTGAACGAATTTGGGTTCAAGTTTGATGACAAAGACATTATGATTGATGATATAAGAATTAGAGCAGTTGGAAAAGTGTATTCTTTAAAACAACAGCTGATAGATGACCAGATTGAAACTTTGACTGAGCAGCATAGGGTTGTCCATTTGAAACAGTATGAACAGTGCGAGTTTACCAGAAACGTATATTTCAATAAAAAGTTTTACAAAACACCAATATACAAGTTGGACCGTTTGGAAATTGGAACTAAAATCAGTGGCCCAGCAATTATTGTGGATGGCACTCAAACCAACGTAATTCCTCCTGATTCGTTTGTTATTCTGTTAGAGTCACATCTTTATGTCCACAGTGTGCGGGATAAACAGACAGCCTCTACAATATCTGATGGAACAGCATCTATCGATCCAATATTGTTGTCCATCTTTGGACATCGGTTCATAGACATTGCAGAGCAGATGGGCCATTCTTTACAACGGACAGCAGTTTCTACCAATGTCAAGGAAAGATTGGATTTTAGCTGTGCCTTGTTTGATGCAGAAGCCAACTTGATTGCCAGTGCTCCACATATTCCTGTACATCTAGGCAGCATGAGCACGTTTGTCAAGTACCAGGCTTCATTATGGAAAGACAAATTGAAGCCAGGAGACGTTCTTGTAGGAAACCATCCCATATGTGGTACACATTTGCCAGACATTACAGTGGTTACCCCAGTGTACCATCAGAGCAAGATTGTGTTTTATGTAGCCTCTAGAGCACACCACAGCGATATTGGCTCTATTTTACCTGGCAGTATGCCTCCCAACAGTAAAGAACTTTGGCAAGAAGGAGCAACAATATATTCAGAATTGTTAATAAAAGACGGTGTGTTCCAGGAAGAAAAGATGACTCAGTTGTTACTTAGGGAGCCAGCAAAGTATCCTGGCTGTTCGGGCACTAGAAAGTTGTCGGATAATCTCAGCGACTTGAAAGCACAAGCTGCTGCTAACCAAAAAGGTATTGGGTTGCTTGCCCAGCTCATTGCAGAGTTTGGACTCCCTACAGTGGTCACTTACATGGAAGGAATCCAGGCAAATGCTGCCAGCACCGTAGAAAATCTTCTTGCAAACATCAAATCAAACACATTGCAATCAGAAGATTATATGGACGACGGTTCTACTATCCGGCTCCAAGTGACAATCAAAAATCGTAAAGCAACCTTTGATTTCACAGGAACCAGCCCCGAAGTATATGGCAATTTGAACGCTCCCAAAGCTATCACCTACTCTGCGATCATCTTTTGTCTTAGATGTTTGGTCAATCAAGATATTCCGTTGAATGAAGGTTTCCTACGTCCCTTAAAAATCATTATTCCTGAAGGGTGTTTGTTAGCTCCTTCATCTACTGCCGCAGTTGTGGCAGGAAACGTTTTAACATCACAGAGAATCACCGACGTCATATTTAAAGCATTTGAGGGCATGGCAGATTCCCAAGGTTGTATGAACAATTTCACATTTGGAATGGGCGGAACTACCGATAACAAAAAGTCATACAAAGGTGGTCTTGGCTATTATGAAACGATAGCCGGTGGCCACGGTGCTGGTCCTTCTTGGGACGGAGTAGATGCTGTACATACTAACATGACCAACACCAAAATGACAGATGTTGAGGTCTTTGAAAAGCGGTATCCTGTTCTATTACGTGAGTTTTCCATTAGAAAGGACTCTGGAGGCAGCGGAAAATTCAAAGGAGGTGACGGAGTAATCAGAGATATCGAGTTCAGAGTGCCAATGCAAGCCTCAATTTTGTCCGAAAGACGTGTAGTATCACCTAATGGACTTCGTGGTGGTCACAACGGTGCAAGAGGACTCAATTTGTGGATCCGTAAAATTTACAATGAACATAATAAACTTGTAGACACTAAATCCATAAATATTGGAGGAAAAAACTCAGTCAAAGTTAACCCAGGTGATAGAATAATTATTATGACTCCTGGAGGCGGAGGATACGGAAAACCTGAGGAAAGATCAGTCACACAGGATAATAAAGGATTGCATCCAAGTTTCAAACATGTGGCTTACGGTTCTGTCCATCAACGGGCTGATATTCAAAATACAAATTGATATCGTGATTTTTGTAAAATAAGAAATATACTAGTATATTTTTCAAAAAAACTCTTGTTTATTAGTGTTTTTGATATATTGAGCTCCCTTACAGCACGAAACTGATATATACTAGGTGTGAATTATAACTACTTGTTATTTCCATTATAAATCATCTTACAACAACTGTTAGCAAAGCTTTTGCCAGTTCATTATAGGTTGATATGAAAATAATGGATACCTATTAATATAGAATTCAAATCAAAAATAAACTTTAATAATTCTCTGATTTATTGTTCCAAGCTCTTTGGTCTAGCAACTCCTTTGAATACGTTCTAATCAACAACTGGAAATACGTGAATTTCAGCTCTTTTTTTTGGTACATAATGCAGCGTTCATAGCGAATAAAAAATATATACAATTTACTATTTAAGCCAATCATATCCTGATATTTCTATACACTTCCCCCCTGCCAAAAACCATGGACAATTTTTTTCTTCAAATTGCAAGTTTGTAGTATTCATTATATTCAAATGCTATTTGCTGTGCTAAAAATGAAAAACTTTAGGTAAACCACAATTGGGCCTAATATTAAATATGACATAACCCCTCTTGTATCATTTTTGGCGGTAAAGTTTTGTATGCTTCTAGTCTTAGGGTCTGATCGACTAGATATCTTAAGCCCCCTTATTCTATGATTTGCTCTTCTAACAGTTGCTCTCTTGGCACTCTTTATTTTATTTACTAACACTTATTGGCTAGACTTATCAGGCATTACTCAAGCCATTGGCATTTCCTGTTGTGTCGTTACCTTCAAGACTCTACACAATGGTCTAGAGCCTTCAGTTACCCTTGTAGGGCTTCACTGTTCTAATCACTATTTAAGACTTTATTGTCTCCTTTATTTCAGTCTTCTTCTATTCTTTTATATGCTCAGTTACATTTTGCCCATTTTCCGTTCCCTACAAATCCATCTTAATAACCCCCCTATCATAACAATCCAAAACATATCAAAAACAGACTGAAACTCAAAACCTCAATACTCATAGTAAATACTATTTAGAAGAAGTAGCAAATTTCTAAAGCACTGGCTTATTTATTGCCAAATTATTACTGGTATTAAAGACGCTATACAAAGTGTTTTTTGTCCTTACAGGTTCTAAGCACCAATTGTGACATACCAATACTACATTCAACATAGATACAATTTTTATTTCCAAGTAAAACTGTGTAGGATGGAAAATCAGGCTTCTAAAAACAATAGAACAAAATCTAAAGCGCAAACATGACAATGCCAAATACCGCACAATATCTAGGTTTTAAAGCATGAGCGGAACTTGTAAAAAGAAGACAAAGTGTAAAAATGCTTTTTAGATAAATAAAAAAAAAGTAAAAAAAGAGGAGAAGAAAGTGTAGATTGAAAACTTTTTTTTAGGCTATTTTTTTCATATGGATTGTTTTTAGAAGGTTTTGGTGTGATGGGGTTAGCCCCGTTTTTAATGGTCATCCTCTTCGCCACTAGATGGGGGAACGGATTCACCTCTCAAAGTAAGAGGGTATCTATCGATATCCTCGTCAGACTCGCTATCATCGCCGGTGCTCAAACGGAAGCCGACGTAGTCTTCAGTTCCCAATTCCTGTTTTGTTTCTTGTAAGGAGCCTAGATCGCCAGGGGTCATCAATAGCTTGCGATCTCTTGGTGATCCTGGTGCGGACAAAGGTCTGGTCAACTTGATAGCGGTGTTGTTAAGGAAAGGGTTACTTCCTGCTTTGAAAAGGTCAGGATAAGCTCTTTTCAAAGCCAATTGTCTGGCCTTGATATATTCTAGACCCATTCTTTTCCAATCCAACAATTCGGACAAACGTTCTGTACGGTTTCTCTGGTTGATACGTTGCCGTCTGGATTTGCCGACAAACTCAAACATGTAATCGGACAACTGATTGATACTTTCGTCAACAGACTTCATTCTTCTGTCTACGATGTAGATGCCGTAGTCCGGGGCGTTTTCAATCAAGTCTTCCATGTAGCCGCCGAATCCAGAAAGGTTTGTAGTGATGGAAGGAACACCCATGACAGTACACTCTGCTGGGGTGTATCCCCACGGTTCGTAATAGGAAGGGAATACGCCCAAGTGGCAACCTCTGACAAACTCGTCGTAATCCAAAGGCAATATAGGATTATTGGAGTTTAAGAATTCTGGATGGAAAATCACCTTGACTCTGTCATCCGAAGAATTGAACAATTTGACTCTTCTGATCTGGTTTAAGATTGGATCGTTAGCATCGTCGTTCATGTTATGAGTGACAATAGGCGGCAAAGAGTCTCTTTTCAAAGCATAGACTCTTCTTTTCAACAAGACCCTGTCTGCAGGCTTGATTAATTCGTCCAACGTAGGCACCTCTTCTCCGTGTTGTTGGTATCTGGCACAATGTTCCAACAATCTGCGCTCGATGTTCTTTGAAATGTCAGCGACGCTGTTTTCCAAAGCTTTGGTGACGGCCTGGCCTTTCAAGGTGTCGGCGGTGTAAGACCTTGTAGAAGCTGGCATGATTAGAAACGCTACCACTGTTTTTTTGGATCCTGATTCTTTCAAACGATGGTTTAATCTAGCAAGTGCTTCGATGAAGAAATCAGCTCCTTTGTTACGATATTCGTATCTGCCAGCAATGAAAAAGTACAATGTGTTATCCAAATCAAAGTCATATTTTCCATAGAAATGGCCTCTTACAAAATCGTTGATTTTCTCCTTTTGAACTGCATGTAAGTTTTGAAATTCGTGGACTGCCTGGAACTTGACAACGTTCAATCCGTTTGGTAATACGCCATCTGGTTTTCTTTTCAACAAATGTTCAGACTCAAAAGCGGTGATGTGAGAAACTGTGGTGAAGACATCTGCAGAATGAGCAGCAGCTCTTTCAATGCAGTATCTATGGTAAATGCCTCTTTTGCCAGCTTCTGCGTCAACGTCAAAGTTTGCTAGGTTGTTGTAGAAATCAACAGACCCAGCACAAAGATATCTACCCAATAAGGTGGCATGAGTGGTGAAAATGGTGGTTACATCAAGTCTTCTTTTTCTACACAATGGCAAACAAACACCAGCCAACCATTCGTGGAAATGAGCAATCACTGCTCTTTCTCTGTCATGGAAAACTAATTCACCCAAAAACCAAGCCACCAAATAGCCAAGCAATATTGCATCATTGGTCTCACTGTCATTTGGTGGCGTAGGGATTCCCGACAAGCTCCAGAGATCAGATTTCCATTCATCCAAATAACCACGTACCGAATTGACATCAAACAATAACACTCGTGGAGCGCCTTCAATCAACCATCTTCCATATAACCATTTGACACCTCTCGAAGACATGGCATCAAGACTCTGTTTGATCTTGGGATCCTTTAGCTCTAATTGTTCCACCTCCGTGGCCGCTGAGTTATGGTTAAGAGGTCCTATCAAACAATACCGGTGACGATACTCGGCCACTGTTATGGGCGCTTTGGATTTCAACACAGAATAGATCCCGCCCACACGGTTAGCCACCTCAGTGGCAATCTCAAAAAGCAAATGGTTCTTGATATCTCTGGTCATTATAAAGATACTGTAGACAGTAAAAAAGCTGAATCTGCTGGTTAGTAAGAAAAACGAGTCTTATTTATACAGCCCAACAAACAAAAACAAGGCAAATAACAGTATCTTTCTACGTTTCTTGAAAACTGGGTCCAACTTACCAAAAAAAAAGGCCAGCGCTTAAACAAGGGGCAGAACAAGCAAAAACAAACTGGTCTTCAAACGTTCCACCAAACTCTATATACTAAACAAAACACTGCAAATAAAGCACACTGAACCTCAGGGAAGCATCTAACCAGCTAATTAATACAACCGCCAGCAAAAACAAGTCGAACAAACGACAAGTGGTGGAAGCAATACTATGGCATCATCACCCGAGGAAGACAAGCAAAACACGTCCTTCCCCCGCACCAGTGCTGAATAACCCTCCGTCTAAGAATGGGGGGATCCGGGGTACGGCTGTCAGATGGTTTGACACTTGCAGCACGGATCCGGCATGCCGACGGATAGCTTGTAGATGGCAAAATAGAAACTATTTGGAAGATAATTTGAGACGAAGCAATGTCATACTTTTTTCCTCCTTGTTCATTATAATTCTTGTACCCAAAAAAAAAAAAAAATATCCTGGATTATCTCATATTCAAACTCCCAACTTTACCCGGTTGTGTGCCCTGGCCTTGGTACACACGCCAGGGCTCATGTGCTTGGAGATGATAATATAGTGAGGTAAGTATAATATGTAGCTAAGTTTAAAGTAATTTCAGCCTGTTGTGATGTTCAGATTTTGCAGTTTCATAAAATTTAATGAAATTTCAAAGTAGAAAAGTTTATATTTTGACATATAAGTCAACGGGCCAATTTGACAACCTTTTTTCTAAAACTATAGGTTTAAATCATCATTTCAATCAACCTAGTGCGTTCGTAACTGGAAGCTACAGCCATATGGATGTTTCCGGGCTTAATTCTTTACGAATAACTATAAATGTTCAATTATTATACTCATTACAATGCAAAATTGGCCAAAACTGCAGAAAAACTAAAAAAGGCAACCTAATTCTCCTCTAGGTTTTGTCAAGTTTTGATAGTTTATTGTTTTCCCCAGACACCCCCAACCATATACTTGGAATTTCAGGATTCTTGACAGCATTTTGTTCAATCCTCGCTTAACAACTTTGAAAAGAACGGTCAAATTTAAACCGACAAGTTACGTTTAGCTGTGAGATGCATAGCGATGCATATCTCCACATGCAGCACCATGCATGGCCCCGACGCAGGTTTAAGCTTCTAGAATACAGTCTTGTAGATGAATATTATGTTGGTTGGTTAAGTTTGAAATTCCAGAAGCCAGTGTCAGTATTATTGAAGAGTCTTTTTAGTATTGAAATTTCTTATCAATAGTAGTAGCTTGGTGAGTTTATTTATTCTTCAGGCAAGTTCTGTCATGCATGCAAGAAAGTGTATCAATTTCAACTATCCGAAGCTTTGAAAATACGAATCTATGACAGCTTCTTTTTCGAGAAACCTTTCCAATGTTCAAGATCCAGTAACTAAAAGTCCGTAGGACTACAGCCCCGCAAGGCTTGCCAAGGAATCTCCACCTGCCTTTTTTTTCCGTTCATAATAAGTGCCCACTATTTTCATATTCTTTTGAAATCCAGCGAATAGCTGAAAAACCAGTTGTTTTCTTTTTATTCAGTCTAGTTTATTTCTGTTTTACTGTGCGACAACTTTTTGAATCAAGCAAATGTCCCATATGGCAAAAAAGCCATAAAGACTAGAACTATTTGTAAAAATGTTGATTTATTTTTGAACAATTTTATTTTGTTTAGTTGGCAGATTTTTCCGGACTTGATGTTTGCTTATTTTTCTATATGTATTTTGTTAATCAGATGATGTTTTCGGTGACGAAATCCAGACCACTTTTTCTTTGAAATGCCTTTTTACAGAGAGCGTGTCAATTAGAAATTCAGTTGCTGGACAAAGCCAAAAATTGCGAAGATGAGATCCCGTAATACTTTCAGACGCATTAAAGACCGTAATTATCATCAATTTGAAGCAGGGTTTTGACCAAAGGAGAGATATTTTTAGAGAATAGCTATAAACAGGTAAGATGTATTGAATATGAGGCATATTATGGAACATTTCGTCATACGATTTTCGGAATACACGTCAACATTCTAGGCTACAAAAGAATAAAACAAAAATAGCTTACGCAATTAAAGTTGCAGAATATGTCAGTGTATTGACATAAGATTGAGTGACAACTACTCTCTTGTTACCAGAAACAAGTCCATTTCAACAAATCTGTGTATACCTTCGCTTTTCACTTAGGCACGACGTGTAAAAGTATGCGCAAATGGTTTCTAAATATTACATAATCTCTTGTTTAGATTATGTAATATACAACTCCTGTTTAGATTGACAGTAAATTTCATTTATCAAGTCATGGCCAACAGTGAGATTCAAAAGTAGGTCTTGAAAAAGTGTTCAAGACATTTATTCCGAGTAAAAAGCGGACAAACTGGCAATTTAGCCATAGACAATGTGGTGTTTGAAATCTATCTTCAACAAAAAACTTGTATGGCACATTTTTCAACCTCTATTTTTTGATAGAGAAATTTCTCGCCTGATTTGACCTGCAGCACTAAGCATATTTCGTACTTTAATTTGCCTATTGGAGAAGATTTGCATCGTATTGCATCAGCCACTTTTCAGTTTATGCACGAGCGGTGACATCGACTTGTTGTGCAGCATATCCCTGTTCAGGGAGTGCGGAACAATCGGTCAAGGTAACATGCATATATGCATGCACCCACGCACGCACGCATGCATAATACATATACATATACATATACATATACATATACATATACATATATATGCATGCATCTTCTGATGCAATTTTATTTTCCAATTACAGAGTTTTTCTCTGTGCATATGCATGCATAAATTAATGTGGGTTATACAGAAAAAGTAAACAAATTATGAAAATAAAATAAAAATATAGGACTCGTTTTTCAATCTCATGGTTTTGATACATTGTACTGGTCTAATTCTGGCTTTTTAAATATTTGTTTGGTATTACTTCATGGATTATGACATGAATTTAATTCCCTCACTTTGGATATGAGTGCCAGATAAAGAGATAAAGAGAAAATGTGGACGACAACCGCAAATGAGATAATATTAAGGTAGTTTTAACTTATAATGTAAATATGGGCGATGACATAATTAATAGAAACCCTATGTAAAAGAAAGTTTCTAGTGGGCTTTGTAAAAGTCACATTTTCAGTAGATGTGTCATTTAAATGTAGACACGCTTGTTAATAGGATAAGGTAAGTCGACTCTTTGATGAATCTAGCTAGACTGGAGCTGTAATATTCGGACCTATTTTAAAAATGTGAATACAGGATCTGCTATATTCACCAGTAAGCTTTAGTGGTGTTTTGTCAATCAAAAAGCAGGAACCTGAAGTCAGGGCTGGATGGTGAAGTGAAGCCTGGAAGTCATAACCACAGTGAAGCCTATGATATAAGAACCATGCTGATATTCCTGTAGCTTGCTTCCTAGCAATTGACCTATTCTTGTAGGTTTGTTTTATATGGTAACCTACTAGAAAGCAAATAAGTATGACAAGTGTCTGAATACCGGTATGAGCTCATTATAAAACACAATAGTAGACAGGGACACTGCCTACCTTGAAATTTGTAATCAAGTAAAACAGATAGTCTTATTTATGGAATATCAATATTACAGATAGTCTTATTTATGGAATATCAATATTACAGATAGTCTCATTTATGGAATATCAATATTTACTGATAATGTTATGTAAAAATATCGCTTAAAAGCAACGGTTTATAGCTGACTTTGACGAGTCCAAATGGTTCTAGATGGTCTTTTGGCCCAAACTCCTTAATAAATACAACGGCGAGGATCATAGATTGATAGACCATAAAACAATGCGGAGATATGATTTCATAAGACAGAAGAAAACCGCACCTACAGTGGCACCTACAGTGTATCAAATAGTTGATATAAGCTTTATAATATCAATACTTGCGATCTAAAAACGCCAGTCTACCATGCAACTAACAATAAACAACCATTTATTGTCACCCACCTCGCCCCTGGATGGGCTCTTTCTTTTTCTATGACAATGTTTACGTCTTAGCCCTCCTTCTAGAAATGACAATAGCTATTGTCAGTGCTCCTCAGCAAGGTAAACACCCAGGTACCAGCAGGTACCAGGTATTCCATTCTCCTTGACTAATTGGAAAGCTAATTAAGATCTATGACGTTAGACGATTCTCGCCAATTCTCATTAGCGAAATTTCACCAACCACATTCTCCAGGGGGCCAGGGTTACCAGACAAAGTTGATCGTAAATCTAATCAACCTATCTGCCAATCAATACGGCATCATCTGGTCCGCCAGCTAAGATATCCTAACAAATTGCCCACTATGGGTATTCTTCATGTAAATATGGCCTATTTATTCAAACAGGTTTCAGTCTGATCAGCTGGCAACAACCATCTGTTATGTTTGCGGTTTAGGACTCCGTACAATTACACTTCTTTCTCTTTATTTGAAAATGTCACAGCCTATGGAAACGTAACAGCAATTACCATAGGTTAACGTTTAGTCAGCTGGAATATTGACAATAAGTTGTTTCTACTTGAACCTGTTGATTGACAGGCCATTGGCTAATTTTTCGATTTAAATTCTATAAACCTCTTCTACAGTTGCTTGCTGGATCGTTCTTTCGAATAGATTCGGATAATAAATGTTAATTACATCTACATTTTAACGTTATAACTCGCTGCATTAGAAGCATTCAATAAAGCTGCTTTGCTTTTTATCCAAAAAGAAAAGACTAGAAATTAATTAAAACCAAATACATTATGATGCAAAGTATTGAGGTTATGGTTGTTGTCTCCAGGTAAATAAACCATCTTGTTTATTGTCCATATATATAATTTATATGGTTTGATGCATCACGTGCCCATTACTAGCCACTAGTGGCTAGTGGCCAGTAGGCAAGTGGCGCACGCACGTCATAGTTTTCCTCGCAATGCGCTGCTGCTGCACTAAACTAGAGTTGGAGATACATTGCACTGCATTGCCGCGCAGCGTGGCAAAAAAAAATAAAACAAACAAATAAAATAAAACAACAATAACAAAAAAACAAAAAAAGACCTTCTGGACACAAGCCACACGCGTGCAGACGGGTCCAGTCCGAGCGCCACATGCATGTGCCACATGTGGCGCGGTTCCCATGACATCAACAGGTTGCACGGCCACACTTGTTTCCCAGTGCGGTCGGGAGGTGCGTGTGGCGCATCAATTTTCGCGCTACGTAATAGCGAGGCAGTGCTTGCAATCAGTAGTAAATTGTCTTATTCATTAGTTTTCTTCTGGCAGTGGTGACGCCACACCAGTTCTGAACAAGAAGATTTGGACGAAGGATGTCACTGGGGGAAATCTGGCGTTGGGGTGGCTAGTACGGGATATAGAACAAGTTGGAGTCTAGCCCCAAAGGAAAGACCTGGGGGTGAGGCGGGGGCTGGTGTGACATTGGGAGGAGGAGGAGGAGAAACTGGTGCTGTTAAAGTTGAGGCAAGGTGCATATTGCAGGAAGTTATGCGGGTGAAGTTTTTAGTTTCCACTCAATACTATATACTGTATACAAGACTACTTTTTTTTTTTCTTCTTTTTGTATGCAATGTATTACAGACTGCGTATGCATAACGCATAACGCACCATGCATGCATTACAAAAAAAAATTAAAAACCGCATGCAATGCATGCAATGTATGCATAGCGCACCAGAAGATGATAGAATCCTGCAGAATGCAGTTTTTCTCTGGCTGAAATAACATATTGGTGCAGTGCGCCCAGAAACCTTAATTCAAACTGTCTCTGTCTGACCAACAAGGAGGTTTTGGATATTCAAGTATATAAATATATATGTATATAATAAGTGGACAATCCAGTGCTGCCAATCTATTTCTTTTTCGATTGGACTTTTTAACACATTCTTCTACTTTGCTTCTTGTCCCTACAGAACGAACCAGTTGCTACGTTTGACCAGCTATATAAGAAGAAGAAGAAGACCGTTTTTTTTTTTTGACCAGATATTTTGAAAAAGTACATGCTAAGCAAAAGTAATATGTTTAGCGAGTATATGTCGGAAAACGCCAGATGGAAGGCGTACCAGTTTCAGGACCCGTATGCAGAGGGTGTTTTTGTTGTTGCCAGCAAGGAGACACTGCAGTTCTGCACGCCAAACTGCGATCTTAAGGACCCGGTGCAGGACCGGTCGATGGTGGTGTTCTACAGCACGTTTATGGAGGCGCTTGAGCAGGGATATGCGCCATGCGGGCACTGCAACCCTACAGATGTGAACGAGGCGCGCAAGAAGTTGGTTATGATGTGCATTGACAGCATCAACAGCTCGATCAACTTTAATCCGCCTGCGACGCTCTTTGTCGAGCTGTACCACTCGGACAACGGTTCTGCAGGCTCGGGGGCTGCAGCAAACAACTCGACGACCAACAACAACATGGTGACAATCATTGCATGCCGCCACATTGCATATGCAGCTGCAACAAGCCATTTGAACCAGCATGAGGCGCACCACGACTCTGTTCCGTCGTCTCCGACGTCTCCGAACGCCGCGGGCAGCAATGCCAGCAAAAAGAGAAGAAAGCGGGGCGGCGTGGTCGGTTTCAAGGAGTTGGCGGCCAAATCCAAGCTTTCTCCATGGCATTTCCACCGGGTTTTCAAGTCTATCACCGGCTTGACCCCGAAAGCGTACGGAGACAAGTGCTCGGCGTTTATAAAGTCGTTCAAGGACCAGAACGTGGACGCCGCGGCCTTTGAGGGCACCGGTTCTGCCGCAGCCGCTGCGGTGGCGGCCTCCAGACACGGCTCGATCAGCGGCCCGGCGGCCTCGGCGGTGATTCCGACGCTCGAAAGCTCGGAAAAGTCGGATTTAAACTCGGCACAGTTGATGTTGGACCCAAACAGTTCCTCGAATTTCACTATGGGCGCCCCTCTGCACCGGCACTCTATCATTACCACCGCTACCAGCCAGTCTTTCGACTCTCAAATGCTCGACAATCCAAATAGCTTCAGTCCGACCGAGTTGGACAACATGTCGCCCATCTCGTCGTACTTGTCGAGCCACAACAACAACGACTTCTTCACAACCCCGCAGGATACCTACGGCATGGGCTCTGCAGGCACCGACCAGCTTTTGGACGTTGGTTTGTTCGATTTGGTCAAAGGAAACGACCTCGGCTCGTTAAACAACGCCCTCAGTCCTTCCAACATTGCTGCAAACCCTGCTGCTCCTATCATAGCCAACGATACTGCCAAAACCGGCGAAAATACCAGTCTTTTTTCCACCAAAGCCGCCGAAAATACCAGTCTTTTCTCTACAAACTTCAATAACGGAATTCCGACCGCAAACCCAAACCTCGCCGCTTCTGCTATCGATTCCTTTAGCGTAGACCCTTTGACAAGCTCAGAAAACATTGATTTCAGCTTGTACATGCCTGATTTGGACAGCAAATTCGACCTGGAAAACGTTTCGTCGTTTGGACCCTTGGAAAACACCAACGACGCCTTGCTCAACTCATTACAGGCCACCAGCCTTAACGACCCTGCAGGAACCGTCAACGGTGCTGCTACCGCCACTAACTTTTTGTCCCAACCAACTGTTATCAACGGTGGCTCCATTTCCAACGATTTTGTCTTTATCTGATTAATTTTCTTAATCCCCAGTTTAGAGGTGTCCGTTTTGTCTGTTTGTTCGTTTCGTGTCGTGTCTTATTTGCCTTTTGATTGATTTCTCCTTGTACTACTTTTAATCTTTTCCTCGCCATTTACCAGACGAACATTGCCATTTCCTCTCCTTTTCTCACTGCTACGCTGCTCGCCATGTCCTCTCCTTTGCATGAAATACTGTTTTTATCAATTGTATTTGTTTTAAGTTGCGTTATAATGTATTTAATGACTCTTCAATATTATGCCTTTTATGATTAGATGATTGTAGGGATGATTACTATTGACTATGAAATATCAGTATTTTACTGAATATGTATGGTTTTTTATTGACTATGAAATATCAGTATTTTTGTTGAATATGAAATGGCTTTTTTAATGACTATGAAAAATCAGTAATAATACAGTTCAAACCCAGTACATATCAGTTCCGTTGGCTTTTTATTGACTACAAAATGGCTTTTTATTGAATATGAAATTGTTTTTTATCAACTACAATATTTTTATCGACTATAATATTTTTATCAACTATAATTTTTTATTCACTTTACGATAAATTACATTTTCAATAATACATTTCAAACCCAGTACATATCAGTTCCGTATAAATTCCATTTCCTAATAAATTATATACTACTTTAAACAACCCATACCAAAAAACTAGTTTACATATTACACAGCCAAAATCACAATAATACAGCCACTTTGCTAGTTCAGGAGGTGTCTTGACAAGTTTTCACTTGTTAATTTGATAAAGCGTTTAGATGTGGCAGTGTAAAAGCAACAAAAGACGATAAACAACGACCAAAGAGAACCCCCATTGTGAAAATCAATAAAATTTACAATCTTTTTTGACCCGAGGCAAAGTACTGAAACCAATCTCTATAGAAAATGGCTTCTAAGATTTACGGGATTTAATGTCAAATACAGGCAGCCAGAGTTAAATACAAAGCATCGCGGCTATTTTGAATATGGTTCTGTCAAGTTGATACTTTGGATTTAAGACAACTGGTAATGTAGGTTTCTCTCAAGTCAAATGTTCAGAGTTTAAGGTCAAAGATTTTCGGGTGCTTGTCTGATGAGGCAATTTTCGGCTTAAAATGATCGAGACCTTGATGATAAGAGAGAAGAATGGTTTAGCTGGGATCGACGACTGCAAGGTGCAAGAATGGCAGGTTGATCAAAAACATACTAAGCAAGAACAATAACCAAACAAGAAAGAGCCCCCTGAGAAGCGGTTGTGCTATTCTTTAAACTTGGTTAGATAAGATTTGAATATAAGGAGTTGTGTATACTAGCGGGGACGCCCCCACCCCATCATATATATGACCAATGGGACATTGGAGACATTTTGCAGAGTGGCTTAAATGGTGTACGGTCGATATATTCGTACTTGTTGCCAGCATCTATAGGTTGGGTTAGGTTTGAAAAGAAAGACAACGGTCTGTTAGCCAAGTAGCAAGTAGATAGAGTCCATGTTGACGTAAGATAGCCAACATGTGAAGCTGGTTCTCGAGGACAGTGCCAGGAACAGAAGTGAGGAAACCAGTATCCATCGGCCAAATGTCGAAAAGAGCAAGTAGAATGCCTTTTCCATGCTGATAGGCCATGATGTGCACATTTTCTGTGTACAAGTGCTTCGAGGATGCTGGCAGGTCAACCTCTTGCCCTATTGAGTAAACCAATATGATGACTTGACAGAAAGACGTCTTTCTAGACGTCTGCTCTTAGCATTGAAGAGCAGGGTTCGTGGCTCAATGACCAAAACCTATCGCCCCTCTTGGTAATTTCAGCTATAGTTGAAATTCCAGACATCAGGCTGCCGCCACAATTTATTGTCATCTTGAAACTATAGTAAACTATAGTAAACTATAGTTTCTCGTATTATCTACCATGTATATATGACCAACCTAGTCGTAGCTCGGCAGGGTGAAATATTACTATCAAGTTACACTTCTTTATTAGGCACGTCCACACAACTGTAAAAGTTGAGTACTAATATCATCTGTTCCAAAAAGACTAAATAGTTGTTATATCCTCGACTTTTAGACTTTTATCTCCAAACATGTCTACACTACTACACATTAACTTCTCCACCTTGAGCCTTCGAGCGAGGCTTGCCACTCTTCAACTTGTTTACTTTTATGCTCTTATAAACAAAGTTTCAATATGCCATGTAAAAACGGAAATCAAGGAGTAACAGGTCAAAACTAAAACGTTACAATCTAAAAAGGTAATAGATTGAACCGCAAATTATCTTATAGGCCCACTAGGGCCCCTCTCGGGCCACTTAGCTCCCTCATCACAGCCAATCAACTACACTCTACACCCTCTAAGCACTTGCCAGCCAAGATATTACATAGCTGTTTTGTTCTTTCCATCATACAACCCCACATTTTGTATCGGAAATTTTACAGACATAGCCGAAAACAAAAGCCTCTATTTTAGTTCAAAAAGTAACCACTAGTAAAACGGCCTATGACTGATCTGCCAAAATAAACACTTACTCTTCCTGTCAAAGATAATTAATCTAATTAAACATAAACTTCTTGACAAGTTACATTCATTGATCGACAAGTTGCCAATTAAACTTTAATTTACGAGCCACACCTCAGAAACTGCAACCCGATTTCGGGTTAATGTCGGTAGACGCGTGTGTCACATGATACACGCATGTGATGGTTATTGGCGATGGTTGTTCAGAGAGGCTGGTGAAAAAAAAATAGGGCTAATAATAATAAAAGTCGCGAAATATTGAAATATACATATATATATATATGATTGTTTTGTTTTTATATGATTCAATTTGAAAATGTTGGCAAACAAGAGACAAAAGCTTAATTTTTCCACGAAAAATGCTGGTGAAGGGGCAGGTTCAACAATATTGCTGGCGCCATTATTGGATGGTTCAATAAATACCTCTAATTTTGTATATCATCCAAAATCTGTGCTTAGTGGTGTTACGTCCAATGAGGGGTTAACAAACGTTTCACTCAAATCTGCGACGTCTGTCAATTATGTCGTTGCAAACGAATTGCTTTTCAAGACGTTTGGGTTGATAAAAGAAAAGCAGACTGCATCAGAACTTGTTGATTATGGCGTAACTAACAAAGATGTCAATATCACCAACGCTGTTATTGGAGAGAGCAAAGACTATCAAAGCATCATCAGCCAGCTACAGAACGAAGTGGACGAGCTAGTGGCAACTGCAAATACAAACAGCAGATCGTTTTTTGATGCGAAAAAGCAGAATCAAAAGGACGAAAGTCTGGTTAGGGCTGTAAAAACCGATAAAGACGAAGAGAAACCTTCTATTTACGAAAACATTGGGCTAAATTTGTTGGAAGAAATCAAAAATCTATCCAAGGAATTTATTGATTCAACAAACGGAGAAACAGATATAAAAAGTTCCGTAAGTGCTTCTTCCTCTACTGGCCCAGCTGGCGCCACCACTACTGTAAATAGCGACGTAGAAGAAAGCATTGGCGACGATGGGCTCATAATAAGTGACAATATAGCTTTCCATAATGATAAAGTACGCTCGTTGTACGAAAAACAGTTTAATGAAAAGGTATACTTTTTCCATGCGGACAACACCAATCCGGAAATAGGCGTTTCCAGCCATCTTCCGCAAGTTACACAGGCAGGGGCCGCAGATAACGGCTTGCAAAACCACCTAAGAGTGTTCAGATTAGGCAGTATCAAGTTGATTGATCAAGAGGTCAAGCCAGCTAGTTTAGAAGAAAAAGCAAAACAGCTGCTGCTGCTGGAATCACAGCCAAAAGCTGCCGTTCCTCTGGAGACCCATAAAGCAGAAGGTTCAGATACAGTGCAGTCAGGCGACCAAACCCAGTCTACTATTCCGCAAACTGCTTCTTCTCATACTGAAGATTTGTCTACAAACACGCCTGCTGAGCATTCTTAACTATTTTCTTAGGATTTAATGTATTCTAGTTTTATGTATAATATCAATTATTGTTGACAAAAAGTAATTTGCATACTTTTTTTGCTTTTACTTTGACTTGTTTGTAGTTTTTTGGTTGTAAAGTTGACACTAAACGATTACGAAGAAGATTATTAAATAGTAGAGAATGTAGAAGGGGCCGTATGGCGAGTGGCCCAGAGAAGCACACCGGTGAGAAGATAATAATAATAATAATAATAATCTTATATTTCAGGCTCAGTACATATCAGTTCCGTATATACGCGCTATGTGTAAGAAGAATTGGTAAAGCCCAATCATATCCCGTTGATCATAATATTCTCACTACGGAACTGACATGTACTGGGCTTGAAATATAAGATTATTATTATTATTATTATAATATTCTCACCCAATTGGAAAGTAAAAAGGCTTTTTGTAGGCCATCTTTCAAACAATTGCACTTGCCTGTGAATTCACGTTCAGCATCGTAAAAGTGTCTTGATGGGAATCGAACCCGTATTCCTGTTAGGTCTTTTTCTCTTCTTCGAGAGCTCTGACCACTGAGCCAAATGGCCCAGTGGCTTTAATATTCTTCTTCGTAAATCGTTTAGTGTCAACTTTACAAGTTAGCCCAGTGGCTGCATTCATTCTATTGAAACCAACATTAATATTTGGTTTGATAACCCAAAGTAATAGGAAAAGAGTCTGCTAATTGAGAAATTGTTTGACAAACGGTCAATGTTGTAATTAGGTAAATATTGAAAATCTTAGGCCTACAGAAACCGACTTATTCGAATGTAATTAAATAATTGAATGTGCACTCTATGAAGAAAAGAAAAAAAGGGGAGAAACTCACATTAAATGAAACGATAAGACAGCAGGAACGTAAACAAAACACATAGTGATATCACACGGATTAAACAATTAAAAGACAATGAAAGAAGAGAAAACAAAGACATTATAGAAAACAGCATGAGGAGCTCAAGCAACTGGAGATTTACAAGTGAAGGAAGTAGTACGACCCTTAGCGAAAGCATGTTTCAAGGACATGGAGGAAGAATAGATACCAAGAGCAGCAGTGGCCAAAGAAGCCAAGAACAAAATGATGTGAACGGTATGTCTAATGTAATGTTTCTTGTAGCCACGAGTCCATCTGCTGAGGTTTCTCCATGAATCGACACGATGAGTGACTTTGTTAACATGATCGTATTCGCCATCGCCAGAAAGAGCATCGATTTGGATATCCAAGCCGAATTGCATGATGAATGGGAAAGTGTAAGTGAATTGCAAAATACAAACAGCACCGACTAAAGAAACCAAGGAAGAAAAGTTTGGAATAGCGGCAGCAAAGACAAAAGCAACACCCCAGTAAATACACACAAAGACAGTCCAGATGATTCTTCCGGTTTTGGAGACAAGACTTGGGAAATGCAAGAATCTTTGGAAGACAGAAACGTAAATGACTTTAATACCAACATTACCGTACAAACCAGCAGCAATAAGGGCAGAAACCAAGTTTACAATGTTGGTAGCGGTTTGCCAGCTGTAGTTGGAAATACCTTGGTTAGCTGGGTTGATGACAAATTGACCCTGGTAATGGTAAACAATCAAACCAAACAACAAGTAAATAGAAAAGATGAAAAGTTGAGCGCAAGCCATGCCTTTCCAAAAATCAAAAGGTCTTTTCATTTCAGACATGAATTCAACAAAAACCAAAGCACCACCGTAAGAATAAACAATATTCATACAAGCGTTCAATTGAGGAGTGAAGTTTCCACCAGAACCACTGACAACAACATTAGTAACGACAGGACCCTTTGTAACATCATTAGTACCTAAAGCAGCAACGTAGTTTGGCAATTCGCCCGAAACACAGGCCATGGTGGCAATGATGACAAAAACGTTCATCCAAATGGCAGAGTTGGCCAAGAAACCAAACTTTTGTAGAGAACGGATTTGCCCAACAATCATACCAGCAATAGACCATACAAAAATCAAAATAGTATAACAACCTTTGCCCTTGGCAACTTGCGACAAGCCTTGGCCATTACCCAAAATAATAACGGCAACATTACAGAACAACTGGACAGCTTGGAAAAAATCAATAGCGTATCTGGTTTTTCTGCCAAAAATACGACCAACAATATCACCATAGTTTCTCAATGGATATTTCACAGAGTCAAGCTTCAAAAACATGTTCCAGATCAAAACACCAGTGTAAGCAGCACAGATACCAAACAAAAAGAAAAGCAAAGACCCTGGAACATATCCAAGCTGGGCAATAGCGTAAGGAGCACTGGTTGGCCCAAGAATGTCGGTGGTAATCAAGTAGAAAACAGAACCCCACGAAGCAGTTCTCAACATTCGGTTTGCATTTTCCAAGCTGGCACTGGCTGGCTCAGAGACCAAATCATGAGACTCTTCCTTTTCATTGCTAGGGGTTTCAGAAGTGTCAATGGCTTCTGTCTTTGGTCCTTTTCCTAAAAGATTCTTTTTGACAAGAGCCCATAATGGGATAGTAGGAGCGGCTTCGCCGTATTCAGGCGATTTTTCAACTTGTCTTTGAAGTTTGGCATGATATAAGAATTCTTCCAAAGGAACATCGAAAAACTCGTCAAAACCAGCACGTTCAACCTCTTGAGGGACAAAGTTTTGTAGGGCTTTGCCGTTCTCAGAAATTGCTACAGAAGCGGCACTTTTAATGGCATCCAAAGCAGGCATTTTTACTGGGTTGTTGGTATTATCAAAAACCTGTACAGCCAAGCAAAACAAGATGGAGATATCTTATATTTATAGTGTATACGACTCTTTTTCCAATCGTCAAAAAGAAAGTTCAACAGATACAAGATAAGTACTAAAGGGTGAATAGCGACTCTAAAAGGAGATTAAAAAAGTAAAACAAATCTAAATCATTGGGAAATTCTTACTAAACCAAGAGCCATAAATATCAACATGGACTTTGTCCAATAATGACGAGAGTTGATCCACTTTACCTACAAGTATGGATGCTGCCTACTGATGCGCCAAAAATGCAAGAGGTGCATGGCGGGAATGCACCTCTTGCAGGACTCATGTATGTCCTGCACAATGCAATGCTGTACGGCAGCCGTTTTTTTCCCAAAACGGCTGTTTTTCCCCTTGAACTGAGTGCGTCTTGTGCTGCCAGAAAGCTAATGTTTGAGCAACAAACACTGTGGTGTTTTGAAGATACGCCGAATGGCTTGTGATAAGCAGGATAAGCTTATCAAATAGTGCTAATATAACACTCGCAACAATAATTGACAGCCAAAATTCTCTTCTTTAGGCCCAATGCTTAGCTTACTAACGCCAAGCTGCAAAGCTTGGCATTGGCGGGTAAATATGCATGTTTTCCCGTACATGTATATGCTTTGCATGGGTGCTTTGCATGGGTGCTGCAGAAGGATGCTGAAAAATTTTTCATCTTCGGGTATTCTGTAATACTCCAATTGGTGATTTAACAAAGTAACGAAACCGAAACCGAAATCCCACTATGAATATTAAACATTCTTGTTGATTTCACCATTTTGATAATGATTGTTGGGCATTTCCTGGTTACCGGAAGTCTTTTCTTAAGTCCGCCACTAGTCTCATTGCGATTGACAGGCTGGGCACACTTAAAAAGTCACTAAGCAATGTGTATAGAATCTCTGCGTAGGGCTACAGTTTAGCCTACTGGAAGACTGTTTCTTTTAGCGCAATAGTAAAATAGACTTTGATCGTTGGTGCCGTTTGGCTATTCTCCTCAAATCCATTATCGCAGTGGTGTGGTTCGTGGATAATCGGTACACACAATTTAAACGGTTCTGAAATGCAAGTTGTTCCCCATATGGCTAAAGCCCAGCACTCCTTCTGCAAATGGTACCGTCTTTCTTGGTAAAATAGCCTTTTTAGGAAACTTTGGCTCTTATTAAACTTATTGCGCCGTTAAACATCATCCACTGTTTCATTATCAAGCATATTCGTACTTCCCACTGCTTGCCCAGCGAGGCTTGTTGTTTCCGGAGAAATATACGAAAGTGTGGTGTTTTGGTAATATGTTGGTAATTATATAAGAAAATAAACAAAGTCATGCGATAATTGTTAATTCTATACTGTTTCGAATGACAATTGTTAATTCTAACTTTTATAGTTTTTCAAATGATGATTGTTAGCAATATTTTGAACTGAAAAATATGTATGACTAGTGAATTTGTATTGTAATGTTGGAAAACACTTTATTTGGCCTTTTTTTTGCTATATAATCTTAATTACAAGAATAATGTTGAAGGATCAAAAAAAAGCATGCCAAGGTCCATCAAAGATCCAACTTTATTCCTACAATTAGATGAACCCTTTGACCATTATTGTTTAGCAATTTCAACAATGTCCTAGATAGGAAAGAAAGGAAATGTTAGCGATTGGATGATCATTTTGGACTTGCAGCGTCACGCATTTATGGATCAAGCCACGATTCCTCTTTTGGCATCACTTGACTTTAATAGGTTTGCTGTTTGTGTTGATATTAGCATTGATAATTCTATATACAAGATGATGAAAGTTTACTGTAAGTGTATTGTAAAAGCCGTATAAGATCAGATTGTAAGACACTATGATGACAGGCCGACAAAACCAACGAGTTGTGATGAGGCTGTATCTAAAGCTTATACTTATTTTCGTTGCCTTGACGCCAACAAATGGTAATGCCCCTCCAGCCTGTTTTTTGGCTTGCACCAACAACATTGCGAGATGGTGTCCAAACGGCCATATCAACATTACGTGTATTTGCAGCAACCATTTATCGTTATTGGGATGTTTGACTGATGTTTGTCAAGTAGATCAATTTGTTCCTTCCCGAGACCATTTCCTTGGAACTTGTCTGGAACATCACATTGACATTGATCAGATTACCAATAAGACAACCTTGGAGTTTCTGGAAAACAAAAACGGATATATCACCAAAGCAGCAAACAATTTTGCCCATAATCTGGTGGATTCACAACCAAATGTGATACTTGCCCCGCCATCTAAAGCAGGGCTAGTGGCTCAATCCTCTTCAATTAGTAATAAGCCTGTAAACAACCAAAATACGGTGGGAATCAAGGAAGATTACAAGGAATCTCCGGCAAAACCTTTAGAAAGAGTGACATTTAGTGACAATCAACCCACTATTGTTCAGCCTGAACAGTCTCAAATAAATCAGAAAAAGCTTCCGCAGAACGAACCAAACTTACAAATACCAACATCTTCTAGATCAATACCAGTGAAAGTAATTAGAAGAAGAAAACAATCATCGAGATTGGGCGGCGCAGAAATGGATATCAATCAAGGTAAAAAACAGCAAGATGCTACTGATTCGTTGAAACCTACTGCAAATGACAGGCCAAAAGGTGGTGTGCAATACAATGATGGACAAGGCGTGAACATTCCTACAGGTTCAGGAGCAAGGCAGTTAATACAATATGATGACAATGTATGGCCAGAAGAAGAATTGGAAGTGTATCCCGGGGACCTTGACCATATAAATTCAAGCCCAGATGCCATTGTTGTTTCAAACAAAGACCATAAGCAAAATCTTGCAGAAGAAGCTGTTTCAAATAGTTTTCCAGAGCCTCCAAAGAAGATTTACAAGAAAGAAAGCCCCGTATACGATTCAGACGGACTACAAGTGGACCAATATTCAGGCTTTGTAAACCCATTATCCAATTCCCGCGCCAGAGCTAAACTCTATAAAGCAGTTCGAAGAAAGAATAATCTCTTGGGTGGCAAAACTAATGAGCCATTTGCCGCCAACCATATGCCAATGATTTCCGAAAACTGATTTATTCGCTTACATATTAACGCTATCTAAAGACGTAAACTTATCTTAATATTACAGCCTACCAATTATATACAAATACACACCTTGTGAAATCTTGACTCTACTTGTAGTAGCTCCGAAAACCACTCCATCTCTGCCAGATCCCACATGGAATGTCTCATTTAAATGATAGTTTAGCCCTATTCAAAGGCCCTACTTGGGACTATTGTGAGATCGGCACTTGACTCCGCTTTATTACTCCGAACGCATAATTTGGGGATCGCGTGAGTGATACGCGGGGCCGCCGCTTCTTGCAGCATCATTTGGGTCCAGAACATGGTCCTTCAATATACTCAAGACAGTAGTCTTGCAAGACTTTGACAAGTCTTGATAAAGCTGATTTTCAAAGCTTTTGTTTTCCTTTCAAAGGTGGTTGGCGTTGGTTCTCTTAAATATCAAAATTTTTGCACGACTCAGTGATGTGCACACGTCATAGTTAAATCACACGTCATCATGATGCCACGAGATAAACTCAAGCTAACCATCAACACAACATCAAAGGAACGCCCTGAAGCCAACAGTGTCCAGCGGCTGTTTTCAGAGGAAGAAGACGCTTGGTGTGTTTGCCCTTATCAACGATATTTCGCCCGTGCTATTGGTGAACAGGTGCCTACAGATTGGAAAGATCGAGTTGAACAGAAAAATACGTTTAAAACTCCCCCTCCTGCCATGGAAATCACAAAAATAATAGTTCCCAGGGCTAAAAGCATCTTTGTCTCTCCAGATTCAGGCTCAGAATACGGTCTTAATGAGGACTTTGAAAGAAATGTAACTGACTACTCTAAAAGCTTAAGTATATCTTCTTTGGATTCTCCTATTACTGAAGACGAGGCTGAAGATCTTCCAGTGGTTTTGAATGCTCCGCAGAAAAAAAAATTATTTACCTCTTCAACCCATCCTCTTCCCTTTAAAACAGGTTATATTTCGCCTGGTGCATAAACATAGACTCTTTGGCATAATATTGCCACTAACATTTTTTTTGTTCCATTTTTTCCAGTATAGTTTCGTTGGTTCGCTTTTACAGTTTGGGTTATTGTTTGCGTTGCTCTTTGTTGTTTTATTTAGTTTAGTTTTCGTTATTCAAGTTTTAATGTTCATCGCTCAAAGGTTTATTCATTTTTAATTCACAGTTTCTCGGATTCAACTTTTTTGTAGTTGAAACTGTATTTTGAGAATCAAACGGTTTTAGACAAATTGAAACAATATTTGTTTAAATAGTCCCATCAAGGTTGACGGATATAACTAGGCTGACTTTTGGCAAAAATAAAAAGAAAAATAGTCTACTTGATGAAACATTTCTACTTGGCGACTTCATTTTTTTGATACAGTTATTTTTTGTCTATTGAACTTAGTTATTCAGAACCTTTTTAATACAATCAACAAGAAACTTTTCCTCAAAATTTTCAATTTGCTATGGGAACATTTATTCACATTTAAAACCATACCAGTTCAATCAAATTAGTTTTTTATTGAAAATTTCAACAAGTACTCATCAAAGAATTCACTATTAAGATAAAAACTACTCTTCACACGTTCAATACTACTCACACACGCTCAAAACTAACCAACAATTGTTCTAAATTACATCAAATAAAACAAAGTACATGAAACATTAAGATTTTTTGTATTGAACGGAAAATGGATGAAAACCTATGAAAGGATAGAACGGGTCTAAAATAAAGGAGGAAATAAAGTATTGAATAGTGCTTAGAACAGTGCAATGCCTAAAATGGTAGTTGATGTTCTAGACAATAGTGCAGACTTGTAAGAATAACTAAACAAATGGCTACGAGTGCCAATTAATAAGTCGAGCCAAAAAAAAAATAGTAAAACGAAACAAGGAGAGTAGTAATAATACTAGAAATTATATATTTTGAGACCAGTATATATCAGTTCCGTCAGGAGAGCAATAGAATAAGATAATGAAAGCTAATGCATCTAATCGATCAAACCATTGGATTAGAAGCATATAAACGGTTACCGTCAAAAGTAGGTGAACACACCAAATAACTAAAAAAAGGTTATTTTTGAGATGTTGTAATACAAAACATTCAAAGTATAATAGCTCATTAACCCACATATATTACCAGTGACAAAATCTACATAGTAATACAAACAAAAACACGTATTTATCAGTGAAATAAGGACAAGCTTTTATTCTGTGATCCTTTAAATTAGCATCACTCTTGTTGACATGGCCATTGCATCTTTTATACTACCAGTAAATACGTCTATATAAGACTTGACAAACCACGGGCGCGTAACCAAGAATCAGTGAAAAAAAACGGATATATTAGTATTATGTCCGTTTTTATATGGCAAAATACATTAAATATAAGCAGGATAAAGTGGTGTTTTGAAGATAACGTAATAAACAGAAGGAGATTGTGGATAAAGGAGATTTTTGATAAAATGGAGACTTTTGAGAATTGGAAGTTTGCAGTGGATTATCAGCAACCGATAGAACAGGATAGTAGTTCATTAAACTCATCATCAGTTGAGTCTAATAGTATATCTAATACACCAACCACAACTACCAATGGCGGCAGCAGTATTGAAGAGGCAAGTGGAGCTACCTTTCTTCCCGCTATACCGACCAAGCCGGCCACGCCAGCGTTTTTGAATGATTATCCTGAATGGGTAAAAGCCCGTGAAGAGGTGGATAATAACTTGAACAATATAACCGCTTGGGACAACTTGGTAAAGTTGACGGAGAATTTCTTGCTTATCAAACCGTTGAATGAAAACCTACAGACCATAATACGTCAGACGTTTGACGAGCTTCTCGCTAGATTCCCGTTGTTTTTTGGATACTGGAAAAAGTATGTTTCTGTTCAATATCAGCTAGGAGGGCTTGAATCCTCCATTCTGGTACTTTCTCGTAGCTTGGATGCCTTTCCCAATTCATTAGAGCTTTGGCTAGACTACGTGTCTGTGTATGTAACAAATGTAGGCTCCCAGAATGAAGACAATGTCGAGAGAATACGGGTCTTGTTTGAGGCAGGGTTGCAAAAGGTAGGCTACCAGTTTCTATCCCATCCATTTTGGGACAAGTATATTGATTTTGAGAGCAATTTAAAAACGCATGCTAATCTATACGAGAAGAACAAGAAGCTCTTGAACATTTACGTCAGGGCTATAGGAGTGCCGTTGCATCAGTATTCAAAGTATATTAAGGATTTCAACAAGTTGAAGCTGAATTTCAGTGCCAATCAGTTGGTTGAAATTGATCCTGAATTGCTCAAACATGTAGGGGACAAGAAAAAAGATTCTACAGAGCTCAAACAAATTGTAGATGGTTATTATAACAAAGTATTCACCAAGACCGCTGCCGACGTGGCAGCTAGATGGAAATACGAGTCCAAGTTCAAACCAAGTTATTTCAATCTTGTGACATTGCAGACTGAAAGTCTTCAGAACTTTGAAGAGTATTTGGATTTCGAAGAAAAGCATGGCACAAAACAGCAAATCATATCTCTTTATGAAAGAATATTAGTTCCTGCAGCTTTCTATGAAAAGTTTTGGCTTAAATACATCAAGTGGATAACCGCAAATCACCCTCAGGACCAACTGGCCATCAAGACCATTTATCAACGAGCTATAAACACATTTTTGCCGCTTTCAAAGAACCAATTAAGACTAAGTTATCTATACTATTTAGAAGCTTTGAACGAAAATGAAGAGTTGAATAACTTTTACCTTGCCTATCTAAGGATGTTTCAAGACAACTTGGAGTTGCAGCTGCAAGTTTTCAAGAAGTATTTGGGTTTTTTGAAAAGATATCAAGGTTTTCAAGTATATGTCGAAGATAGCGAAGCTGTCTTGACAAAATATCTCAAGATCAAATACAAATCAGGTTCGAAAGATTCTCTTTCAAATCCAGTCTTTGTCAAGCTATACAACAGTCTCAATGACTCGCTAGCTGCCGTACTTGTCACCGACTATATAAAGAGCCTTTGGCTTGTAAAATTAGAGAAACCAAGCATCGTGAGAAACCTTTTTAGCTCTTTTGGAGAACACAATGTTTTAAAAAGTTCAACGGAATTTTGGATAAATTATTTTGGATTTGAGAAATTGAACCAAAATTTTACTCTTTTGAAGAAACTTATCTATACTATTAAAACAACTACTTATTTACCTCCCCAAATAATCAATGATTTGGTGATTTTGTACAACGAATACTTGGAATCGAACGCTAGTCTGATCAGCAAATCTGATCCTCCAATCACAGACGTTTATAAGGAAATCTTTAAGAACAAGATAGACATCCAAAGCCCAATTGCTTTTCAAACTTCTCACAAACTCAGGCTTTCTAGCGATACAAAGAAATCGTTTAGGTCAGAAGAATCCATCAACAATTACTTGGCAAAATCTAATGGTAATATTGGGTTTGAAATAGAAGACCGTCCATTGATAGTTAATCAACTTCCACTATATGAAAACTTGAGCTCCGTGCCTAATCTTCCAACTTTCAAAAACGTTGAGAAAGCCAATGCCAACATCACCTATTCTTTGTCCACTGAATCCAGTTAGCTATGATTTAACGAATGTACAGCAAGTCTAATATAATTCAGTTATGTAAAGAATTACAGCATGGCAAGTGCATGCAAACGTGCGTAGCTCCAACATTATAGACGAACATCTCTGATTCTCTTGCTACAGAAGTATCATCATAATGGTTCATTCGGTTACAACGTTAATAAATATGTCCTATTATCAATTGTATAGATGAAAGTATAAATGGCAAACATCTTAAAATCTATAGACGGAAGTATTTCCTTCCATTTGTAACACAAACGACAAGATTTCCAAAGATTTAAAGAGAAAAAAGGCCATGAATAAAGAAAATATAAGAGTTTCCTTTATTCTTTCCTTTCTACAAAGATATATCAAATCATTGCTGTTTGAATCTTAAGCTTGCACCAGATTTTTCACCTTACTTATCTGATAAACACTCTTCTATCATTTGCTATCTTACAACCAAAAGTACCAGCCATTATGTCTGAAATACTCATAGAAAGTCATATAGATACAAAAACATCAGATTTCATTGAAAGTGTTCTAAATAATTTGACCGATGAAGATCTTGAGAGCCTTATTATTGACTTTTCACAAAATAAGACAGATTTGGTGGATCAAGAGTACAACCACTTCAAGAACAATGGCTTGATGCATAATTATTCTCATGATACTAATAATCAGGAGTACACATATACTCAATGTGCCAATGTTGACCCTAGAAACCTATCTTTGAGTAACATTAGAGGCTCTCCAAGCTCAACAAATAGTTGGGAGGCTGATGCCCCAGAGGAAAATTACTTAGATGCTACGGTTTCTTATGAAATGTTGGAAGAATATTGTAATTATGATAGTGATCCATGCGAATCACCGTTTTCAATTAAACATAACGATATTGAAGCCATGATGGTGGCCAAAAAGTACTGTGCTATATTTGGCCAACCAGATGCAAAATTTTTGAATGACAATCCATCTGGAAGTGGCATTGCATATGCTGGTGTAACCAGTAAGGCAGAAATTTATACCATTTCTGAAACTACAGCCAAAAACATAATAGTACAGACTTTGGATATAGATGAACCGACTTTAGAAGAACTTGAAGACCTTGTGGATAATGTGGCTCGAGACTTGGGAATATCGTTAACGAATTCAAAGAATAATGGCACAAACTTCAAAGGAGCAAGTCAAAGAATAGATAACCCATGGAATCGAAAACCAATTGATGAAAGATTTCGACTTTGTTCTGTAATCAAAAGAATTCTTTGGGATTCTTTTGGTTTTGATGGCCATACAGTGGATTTCATCATAAAACGACATGCTTATGAGTTGGCCCATTCCTCATAAATATTACAATAAAACTACGCCCTTAATAATGATAATAATATAATCACACTTTCATTAATATACAATTACGCCCTGTATAAATAGGCTGTAAAGAAAAAGTAAGAATATTAAAAAAAAACCAAACTTGAACATAACCAAACCTAGATAGCAGCGCTTTGAATCCCTATAACTTTTAAACCTTTTCTGACTTTTGCACTGGCAGAGCAACGGTTATTTCCATAAACCTCCAAGATTTTTAACTTTGGACAAGAGTCACTCAACAATTTAAGAACATTATTGTCCACTGCTCTAACAAAGCCACAATCGAGAATCGTTAAAAGAGGCAATTTCTTGACAGAACAAACTTCAAAAAAAGTATAATTGACTTCGCTTAAAGAGTTGATGTTGAGCTCAATCAAAGAACCAGCAGAATGATTGATGACTTCTATTAAGGAATTGGTGGACAACAACACACATTTACGAAGATTCAAACTCATCAAACCAGTATTAATTTCCCAATCTTCAAATAATCCAGAAATCCCAACGTCACTAATTTGATCCAAGTTCTCTAATGATAGCTTTTTCAAATCAGAGCAATATAGTCTAACGCCAGCAGTGAGAAATTGATCGGTTAGACCAGTACAACCGTCAAGAACAAGAGATTCTAAGGAGGTACCGATTTTAGATACAATTTCTATAACGGTACTGTCTGGAACCAATGTTTCGGTGTTTGGATGACTTATTTCTAAATGTTTTAATTTTTTGAGTTTGGAAATCAGTAAGAACGATTGTTCGGTAATGAGCCCATCAAGTCTAGATATAGCAAGCAGTTCCAAATTAGGACAAAACTCTGATAACGCGACTAAAGATTGGTCGGTGAATCTGTAATTGCTACGAAGAGTGAAAGATTTGAGCTGATTACCAAACTTTGAAAAGAACTTCAACCAGGAATCATCATTAATCAAATATGCGCCATCGAAATCTATAGCAGTCAAGTTGCTAAGCTGACTGATGTAATAATCGAACACATTATTGTTAAGTTTGCCAGCATAAGTCATTGCCAATCGTTCTAGGTTAGGACAGAAAGACGCCACAGTCTTTAAAGCAGTCACTGAAAGCTTTGAGCAGTCCCATAGCTGCAAATCCTTGACATCAGGATTTAGAAACAAAGGTAAAGTGGAGTCGGTCAAAAGTCTGTTTTTACATAGAATACGACATATTTTGTTCATATTCGTTGTACCAATATCACCAAATGCTTCAATCTCATTGATATATTTGATAACCAATTTGATACACAAATCTTGCAAAGATGGAAACAGCACTTCTTCTTTATCCAACAATGCTTGTGCCACTTTTCTTCTCTTTTTGCGGGCTTGTAGTTCCTTTTGACGCTTTGCCTTGTCCTTTTCCAATACAATCAATGTACAGTCACGGCACAAGTAGCCCTCGATATTACCTTCGCTATCTTTTACCTTCTTCGAAAAGGCAGTGATCTTAAATGACGTTTGGCATTGAAAACATGCAGCTGTCTGCCCTGGACCTAAAATTTTCTTCTTAGGTTTTTTAGCACCAACGTCATTACCATCTAGTCCTTCGTCTTCACTATCCGTATAATCAGACTCATTCTTCTTAGCTAAACGTCTCTTTCTTCTAGCAGCAATCCGAATCTTGAGATCCTCATCGTCTTCTTCTTCTTCCTCGACTTCTCCATTAGCTTCTGTCACCAAGATTTCAGCAACAGCATCACCATCTTCTTCTTCTTGCTGTTCCTCTTCAACTTCTGCTGCTGCTGCTGCTGCTGCTGCCATTCGTCTTCTTTGAATCAACTCATCATTAATACCATGCTCTTTCAAAAACTCTGTCAAAGCAGAATTTGGCCCTCTAACGCCACCAGCACCAGAGGTGTTGTTACCCCTTCTTCTATAAGACATAATAAATCCAAGCTACCTGCTTTATTTTTGAAATAGCAAAAGATTATGAACATACAAAATCTGAAATTTTTCAGGCGATGAGCATCTTCATCTCTTCGCTGCCACTGCCTGCATCTTGATCTGCGCCACGTGACCAACAAAAAAAAGGCAAAATTTCAATTTTTCAGATTATGCAGGTCTCGCGTGATTGTAACGATTTCCTGCGGCTTCCCAACATGAGCTGCAGTCTTTAATATATCGAAGGATAATAGGTGTTATTTGATAGAAGTGGTGGTAGTAGTAGTAGTATTGATTGATTAACTAGCTGTGGATGGTGAGATGATAATAACCGTTCCGTCGTTTGTTAAGTTTATGCTATAGGATTAATGCCGAATTCAAATAATGCATAACATTTCATCTTGGCTATTATTTACCATCAACTTTTACTTGCAGCCCAAACGACTGCAATATTTCAAGTGGAATGTACACCATCCACCTCCTTTGGGCACCTTTGATTATCTCGCAATATAAGCCAAAAAACTTGGTCATGGCTTATATAAGCACCGGGTAACACCTGTTAAGAAATAATGAAGAAAATGCAAGAGAAGAGGCTAATTATAGGGAAATAGGCAAGTATTAGGCGTGGCGAATTGAGAATTCTAGTAAGCAACATTTGAAAAATGCAAATCATATTCAAGAACTTCAAAAAAGAGAAGATTCCTGTTTCTGTGGACCCTTCTGACACGGTATGTTGTGAAGTATAGTGGGTACAATGGTGGTTTTTAGTTTTGAGAGTTGCTTTCGGCGCTTGATCAAAAGATTGATTAAGCCAGAAATGTTGATTTTGTTTTAAATCTTTTCAAGTGATTGGCAGATTGACCACCATGGTATCAGAGGTATTGTAGAAAGCAGAAACTAACAAGATCTCATTAGGTATTGTCCGCCAAGGAAAAGCTTGCTGAATTAAAGTCCGCCGAGGCATCACAGCTTAAACTTGTCTATTCTGGCAGGGTTTTACAAGATGACAAATTGCTAGAGTCTTATAAAATCAAAGAAGATGACCAAATCATTTTCATGCTTTCTAAGGCAAAGGCTTCAAAGGAATCAACACCAGCACCAGCTGCTTCCAGCACTCCTCAGCCAGAAGAAGTTAAGCCTGAACAAAAGGAGCCAGTTTCCAACATAACTGGAAACACTTCTGCTCCGTCTGCCTCCACCAATCCCTCCACAATCTCTAGTGGTGACTTTGCCGCAGGCAGTCAAAGAGAAGCAATCATTAATAATATTGTCGAGATGGGCTACGAAAGATCTCAAGTAGAACAGGCTTTGCTTGCTGCTTACAACAATCCAGACAGAGCCGTTGAATATTTATTGACAGGGATTCCTGAAAGTGCTCAAAGAAGAGCACAACCACCTGCTGATGAGGGAGCTGCTGCTGAATCTACCACTGATTCTGCTGCTGCTCCTGCTGCTGCTGCTACCGAATCTTCTAGCACGCCAGCTGGAAATTTGTTTGAACAGGCTGCTGCTATTTCTTCCCAGCAAGGCCAGGGTCACGCTGGTGCTCATGGTGGAGCTGCTGAAGGCAGTCCAGAACAGTTTGCTAGATTGAGAGATTTGCTTGCCCAGGATCCAACCATGTTGGATGCTGTGTTGAGCGAGATTGCCGCCAGTAATCCACAGTTGGCAGAAATGATCCAGAACGACCCAGAAGGGTTTGCTAGATTGGTCATGAGAGATGACGAAGGCGCTTTGGACGCATTTGGTGGTGCTGAAGGCGAAGAAGGCGGCGAAGAAGGATCTGTTCAAATACAGGTCACTCCAGAAGATCAAGCTGCTATTGCTAGACTATGTGAATTAGGATTTGATCGTAATACTGTTATTCAGGTCTATTTTGCCTGCGACAAGAACGAAGAAGCTGCTGCTGATTTGTTGTTCAGAGATGAATAATTTTGCTCTTGTTAAATGTTATTTTTCTTTCTTCTCCCCATTTTAATATGACTGTTGAATGTACTGTACCCTTTTGTCATCGGTAGAATCTCTTGTAGTTGATCGGCAATTTATCAAGGAGCTTCAATAGTTTAGGCCAAAGGCCAAATAGTTAATGCCTATTGGCTTAAACAAACAACTGGTATTACTTACACACTACAAAATATATGTAAATTTGTAAAATTATAATACTCCATAGATATGACTCAATTTCACTGGTTCAAAGATTGTAGATTGGAAGGTCAAGACATGAATTTATACATATTGTATCATTGGTAATAAACTCCTACTCCTATGGTCTGTTCGACTAGATACCTTGAACCCCTTTATTCTATGTTTTTTATGCTCTTCTTACAGCCCTTCTCTTTGATCTCCTCATTTGTTTTACTTATTCTGATTGGCTAGATTTATCAGGCAATACTAAAGCCATTGCCATATTATTTTCGTTATCTTTAAGAGTCTACACAGCGCCCTATAGCCTGTGATTACCCTTTTAGGCATCTCACTGTTCTAAATTCACTATTTAAGACTCTGTTTTCTCTTTTATTTTAGTCTTCTTCTATTCTTTTATATAGTTGGCTACAAATCCATCCTAACATTACACATGTCTAATCAGATATATATATTTTACAACATCTCCTATGTAACGTAAACATACAAGGGTAACAAGACTTTACACAATTATGGCAATTCTTGTGATTCTCTGTTTTATAAACCAAATTCTCAATTCAAACTATCTGAATTATTGTACGAGTTACCAACAAGCAATTTTGTTCTCATCTTGAAGGTTTTATATTTTTTTTATTTTCTTTCCCTTGATACCCAAACAAATAATTGATTTTCAGTACTCCTGACTAGTTATACCATAGAAATAGCAATAGCATTGATTAATTCTTATTAAAACTACTACTAAAGTTGAAAACTTTTTATAATAGTCACATTCTTCTTGTCCTCTAATGTTACCTCCTTATTTCCTGGCTTTTCTACAAGGCAGATCTTGAAGCCTGCTTTACTAGCAGCCTTTATTTCCAAGATGTTGTCGCTAAAAAACAAAATGTCCAGTGGCTTTACAGTTGGGTCGTGGGAAGATTTAATAGATTCGAAAATGTTACAATACGATTGCGACTCTGTCTTGTAACCAGAGGTGTTAATATCGTAATAATCCGATATCAAAGGATTCAAGTCAGTTGTTTCAAAAGCTGAATCTATGGATTTAACATGGCCGAGGAGCAACTTCTGGGCCTTGACACTGCCACTGGAATAGATGTAAATTTTGCAATTGTTCTGAGGATTGGCTAGTTTTTTCATAAAACCAATGGCATCTGGGAACAAGGAGACGGTAATCTCACCACTGGCATATCCAGAGGCCCATACGACTCCCTGAAGCTGTTTGAGATGTTTGTCTTTGACATCTCTGCGCACCAAGTCTTGAAAATGGAGTAGAAGCAGTTCATAAGATTGTGTCAACGCTGGGTTTTCCTCCCTAAGGGCAAGCAAAGTTTCATGGATTTTGAAATAATCAAGTTGTGGCGTCTGTTGTGGAGCTGAAGCTTCTGTCAATGGATATTGAAACTTTTCAAGAATGGAGGGAATGTAGTTTAAAAAGTAGGTATAAAGATTGTCTTTAACAAACGAAATTGGACAGATTGTGCCCTCAATGTCAAAAACAACATGTTTTATGCCGTCTACAAGTACTTTGAGCTCAGAAGACATGGGCTTTTTGGGTGTTATAATGCTCTTTAATGACTGATGATTCATCCCCGGAAAACGCTTTGAAACTTTCCGATGGAAAATTGAAATATTTTGTCACGGCATCTACCATGTTAACTATACCAAAGTTGATAATATCATTGCTGCAAAGGCTAGGATGTTGATTGATATGTTTTGGAAGTTTCAAATTGTGTAAATATCTTAGACAGAGCACAGATCTGTATGAGCCGTTCTTTTGCTACGATAACTTTATATACTGTTGGCATGGAAAACTGTTGGCTAAAAAGTATCAACTGTAATTATGGTATTGCTGTACAACAATAGTGCTTCATATGAAAACTAATCTACCAGTAGATGACCATATGAAATAAAAATGTTTTGATGAATTTATTTTTCATACATTAAAGCTATTTCATTACTATTATAAGCTACATACATACATACATACATACATACCTGTAACAGGATATGTAAAAACTCTATCCATATCATACCTAATTTGGCTGCAAAGACCATAAAATTAAACAACTACAACTTTAAATAAATCCACGAGTATACAGTATTTCATGTGGTTTTCTACTAACATGTTTTTGTTATGGGTTGCACTTCCTGCGGAAAATGAACCTGATAGACACAACCATCTGTTACCATGTGCAAAATTAAGTTGATTCAAAGAATTCTACATAAAAAATTCAATATATATATGAACAATAGGAATTTCTAGCGAAAGCATAAGATTGCCTCATCCATCGTTCTAGACCATACGAATACTCTAGGGGCATGTGAGCTATGCATTGTAAAGCAGCATCTTACTGAAGACCATGTCTGGCTGCCTAATAGCGAAGTTAAAAGTTTAAAAATAAAGAGCCATTTTGAGTGGGCGATGATTTTCTATGGGTTGGCAGTGTTGGTTCCTGAATCATAAATGTTTTCCCACACTCACAATAGAATTCCCTTCCCTTAATCAGCATTGAATTAGCTTGATCTCAGCTACATGCTGTTTCGTTTCAGTAGACACGATATTGAGGATTTTTGATTATTCAACAAAACCTTTCCACATTTCAAGAGCCGTCAACCCATTGAACACCTTCAACCTAACATTTGGCTGGCACAGTTAGTGAAATAAATGTTCCTGAAAATCGTAACTTGATCTACTAGGGTTTTTATAAAAAGGTAAGGATAGTGCGTCATGCATGCAGGTGCAGGGCCCCGAACAATCCAACATGCGCAGTAGACAATACCAGTTTTACCGCGTCCATTTTCTGGAACAATACTATGATGTTTGAGGAAAGTAAGACGACAGATCTAGGCCAAACTGGGCTATAAAGGTTCTTCAGTTTCCTTATAGGGCCCATTGCTCCGAGTAGTTGTTGATATGTTTATTGTTTTTTAGAGTTTCTTGTAGGGTTTTCAGGAATTATATCAGTTTACCAAATTACTCTTTTTTTTTGGTAAACTTTTTTTACTATTTTCCTGAAATAGTTCATTTAAATGAGAAATATATGTTGAAAATGTTTATTAGCAAGGTGTTCACGACATTATTGGCAGCAGGTTTCGGTGTTACAGCTCCAATCGAAAAAGCTCCAAAGACATATTCTCTTAGCTTCGACATTTTCAAGAAAAGCCGTAATACTGGTGCTAGCAAGGCCACATCTCCTTACGGTGTAAATGCCACGTTGATCAATGAATACAACTTCTATGTGGCTACTGTCAACTTAGGAACCCCTGCTCAAACTCTCAAGGTGCTTCTTGACACTGGATCGTCTGATTTGTGGGTTCCTGGCGAAGGGGCAGAGAGTCTTTATGGTACATTCAATGCTTCGGAATCGTCCACCTTCAAAAATGTCAGTTCAGACTTCCATATCTTGTATAACGATGGAACCAGTGCAAGAGGGGTTTGGGCCTCTGATACCTTCAGCATTGGTGATGCTGAGGTTGATGGTTTGCAGTTTGGCTATGCAACCTACGAAGATTCAGGAGAGGGTGTTTTAGGTATTGGTCTTCGTGAAAATGAGGCCAGCAATGCTAGAAACAATCAGAACAGAACCACGTATGATAATTTGCCTCTACTATTGAAAAGCCAAGGTATTATAGATTCTATCTCATATTCCTTATTCTTGGACTCTCCTGATGCAACATCGGGTACCTTGACTTTTGGAGGTATTGATAAAACAAAATATGAAGGCGATTTACACTACTTTGACCTCTTGGACGTTGACTTGAGTGGACAGCAAACAGATTCTCCAAGCACTTTCAGTATTGATTTAGATGGCATTGCTACTGGAAACATGTCTTTCCAACAGACATATCCAGCTCTTCTAGACTCTGGCAGCACTCTTGTATATGCCCCAAAGGCTATTGCCAATAAGATTGGCGAAAGATATGGAACCTATGACCAGTCTTCTGGATTGTATAAAATCAACTGTAACGCCACTGGTGATGACTTTGTCTATACCTTTGGCAATTTGACCATCACGATTCCTTTCTCCAGTGCTGTCTACGAAACCAACGGTGCTCTGTGTGCTCTTGGGATTTTCCCAAACCAACAGGACACGTATATTTTAGGCGATGGGTTCCTTAGATCTGCCTATGCCCATTACGACTTGGAAGGCTTGAAAATCGGTCTTGCCCAAGCCAAATATTGATTTCTTATTACTCATTTTTTCTTTCATACCGCATTTTACAGATATTTATAAATACCCTTTTATATACAATACAAAATGAATTCGCCATAAAACATGTCTCAACAAGGCAACATCTGATTATATATGTCATTAAAATTGCTTTTATTAATAATAATTTCTTGTATTTCGAGCCCAGTACATATCAGTTTCGTATATACGCGCCATGTCTAAGGGCAGCCCAATCATGTCCGGTTATCATAATTTTCGTGCTTAATATATTGGAAAATAAGCATTTCTTGGCCTAGATTGTGTTTCAGACAGTAAAGTTACGTTCAGCATCGTAAAAAGAAGCGAATAAAAGTGTTGGTATGGGGAATCGAACCAGCCTTTTTGCTAGGTCTTTTTTCTCTTCTCCAAGATTGCTATCTGCTGATTTATCCTGCCAGATCTTTTTCTCTTCTTCGAGAGCACTGGCTACTGAGCCATACGGCCCAGCGGCAACTTGGTTGTATTCATACAAAATATATTACTATTATATACACATAGGAATGGTTCAAGTCAGTCTACCATTATTTATACCACTATTTTTTTCTACAATGCCCCATATTCTGTCCATCTTGATACCTCCCAAGTCGTCGGCCACGTAGTAATACCGTATCACACCATTTTCATCGGTGTGCTGCCATAGCTTGGTGCCATAAAGAGATTTGGTCAATTTCAACTTGTTAACCTTGACCAACTCGTTGTAGTGCCGTTTTCCTCCTGCTGTCAACTTCTCCATGATCAAAGTCTCATCTTGGGTCAAATTGTCCAATGTTTGAGGGACCTTATTCTTGTCGTACAAGCGGAATATTTTGGTGACGTAATGACGGGTGAAATAATGGGCAAATGGCACAGGAACTACGGAAAGAGCAGCCGTCAAAGCAGCTAGCTCGTCGCTAAAATTAGGGGAATTATGAATCAAATAAGCAACATAAAGCCCTACTAGTGAAGATCCTAACGTTATCCGTTTTACAAGAGAAATATAGGATACGGCTGGCGCAGTATATAGAGGAAAGTAACCGGCCCGGAGATTCAGAGGAAGCGGGACTGGAATAAACGATCTAGGAAGCTTTATAAACACTTTCTGGGTTTCTTCTTTGTTGGCATATGCTGAGGACTTGGGAACCGGTAACCCTTCTTTATCAACATTGATACCGCCAGCGGTATTGCCATTAGAAGATATGGATGTTCCATGAAACCGTACTATCCCTCTGGTACTAAACCCTCTTTTCCAAACCTGTATCATGGCAAAAACCTCCCTCAATTGATTATAGATCACTATCTAATCGATTTATTGTCACCAGTTAACCAACTTAACCGCCATACTACATACTGCCTATCTACCAGTATGAAAATTTTTTGTCACCTGACCTTTCCTTACCCTGTTCTAGATTTCTCCAGAAGAAATGCAGTGCGAAAGGAAAGAAAAATCAAGCCAAAATAAGAGGAAGAAGAAGAAGAAGAAAAAAAAAAAATTATAGCAAAAACGGGATTGATATATATCATTTGGATTTAAATATAACATAACGAGTTTGATACGCTGGTGATAGTAATAAGCGTTAGAATTGATCCAACTGCAATCGACCAATTTTGAAGCATACGATTGATTAGCAAGATTTTGGAAAAGTAATATAACTTATATATATATTAGTAGAGGCAAAACACGAAAAAAAAAGAAAAAGAAAAATGGACGCTGATACCACAACTAAATTTGTTCCAGAACATCGTCGTACAAACTTCAAAAATAAGTCGAGATTTGAGGCTGATGAGTTGAGAAGAAGAAGAGAGACCCAACAGGTCGAGCTTAGAAAGCAGAAAAGAGAGGAAACTTTGCTTAAAAGAAGAAATCTTATTGATATGAACTTGAATGATGATTCTGATGATGAAAACAGTGATGATGATCAAAACTTTTTGCAACATCTCGAATCAGAATTACCTAAAATGATGGAAGAAATCAGTTCTAGCGATTTCAATTCGCAATTGCATGCCACCATCAAATTCAGACAAATCTTGTCTAGAGAACACAATCCTCCAATTGATTTGGTCATTAAGACCGGCGTAGTTCCTATTTTGATCGGCTTCATGCAAGACCAACCAGAATTGTTACAATTGGAGGCCGCTTGGGCATTGACCAATATTGCCTCTGGTACCTCTGAGCAAACCAAAGTGGTTGTTGAAGCTGGTGCTGTTCCTCACTTTGTTCAATTATTGTATTCTCAATCGTTGGATGTTAAGGAACAGGCCATTTGGGCTTTGGGTAATGTTGCCGGTGATTCTTCGACTTTCAGAGACTTTGTCTTGAGTTGTAACGCCATGCCTCCTGTCTTGTCTTTATTCAGCTCCACTAAAATGTCTTTGGTAAGAACCGCTACTTGGACTCTTTCCAACTTGTGCAGAGGTAAGAATCCTCATCCAAACTGGGATATGGTCAGCTCTGCTTTGCCTACCTTGGCCAAGTTGATCTATTCTACTGACACCGAAACCCTAATCGACGCTTGTTGGGCTATCAGTTATTTATCTGACGGGCCAGCAGAAGCTATCCAAGCTGTCATTGACGCTAGAATCCCAAGAAGATTGGTCGAATTGTTGGGCCATGATTCTAACTTGGTTAAGACCCCTGCTTTGAGAGCTGTTGGCAATATTGTTACTGGTAACGATACTCAAACCCAATATGTCATCAATGCTGGTGTCTTGAGTGCTTTGTTGCCATTGTTGAGCAATCCTAAAGAATCTATTAAGAAGGAAGCTTGTTGGACCATTTCAAATATCACTGCTGGTAACACAGAGCAAATCCAGGCTGTTATTGACAGCAATTTGATCCCTCCTTTGATCAGAATCTTGACTTCTGGTGAGTACAAAACTAAGAAGGAAGCTTGCTGGGCTATCAGTAACGCCTCCTCTGGTGGTTTGACCAAACCAAACCAAATCAGATATTTGGTTCAACAAGGATGTGTCAAGCCACTTTGCGATTTGTTGACTATCGGTGACAACAAGATCATCGAAGTCGCTTTAGACGCTTTGGAAAACATCTTGAAAATGGGTGAGATGGAAAAAGAGTTGAAAGGTGCTAATGTCAATGAGAACGCCATTTACATCGAAGAAGCAGGTGGTATGGACAAGATCTTTGAGTGTCAAAGAAATGAAAACGAAAGAATTTACGAAAAAGCCTACAACATCATTGATAAATACTTCAATGATGAAGAGGATGATGGAAATAACGACGATGAATTGAATCCTGTCAACAACGGTGACACTTTTGGTTTTGGTGCTGCTCAACAACCAAAAGAAGGTTTCCAATTTTAAATATGGCTCAGAATCATATATCACAAGCATGTCACTACTTATTATTCAGTTTTTTTTATTCTTTTCTTCTCTTTCCATTTATGCTGGTTATTGATTGAATAGCGTTTTGCCTTTTTTCACATATCTTTCATCCTTTTATCCTTTTTTAATGATTGTCTGTCTCATTTTTCCCTGTTTATTATCATCATTTTGGAGCAATATTTTTATTGCCCCTAGTTTTTCTCATCATTTGTTCACATTTATACATTATCTCTCTCCATTTACTATTTATCATTTACCATTTACAACTTTATACTTTAACTAATTTCACTCTATTTTTCTGATTCACTGGCCATTTTACTACTTTTCATGTCCTCTTTTCCTCTCTATACAACTCCATTTTATACTGCTGTTTCATCCCTTCACCTATTTAGTTTTCTAATCTCTTTTTTTGATCTTTACTTTTAATGAAATTCTGTCTTTTTTCTCAACTTTTTGTTGAAAGTATTCAATTTTTTTTTTCTAGCCAAAACGGCTTATGATCTTTGAACAATTTCATTCTAGTGTTATTTACTATTCATATGGGTCCCTATTTACTTACTTTGAACGTAGCGAGTTGAGCTACCATAAAGCGGTTTATTTCCCCGTGGAAAAAGCCAGCACCCCAGACTGTGAGTATCATTACATTTGTACAAAAGGTATATAGTAAATGGACATGCTAATTGGGTGTACCAAGAAGGCTGTTTGGTATATTCAAGTATTGGAAAGTGCACTTTCCAAGGAAGTCAGGTAAACATACGAGTCCAGTTAAATGCTACCTCCAGTTGCACATATATAGATGTTTTCGTAATTATTACACCCGTAGAAAGAAAAATTTTATTTTGGAGGGTACCAGAAACAATAGTTCAACATTAGTTCAACATATCTCAAATTGAATACTTTTGCAAATCAGTTTCAACTTGCTTGTTAAATGCCAAGACTTGCTTTTCGAACACATCTATTAATAAGCAAATCCTTTACTATCAAATTGTTGAGAATCTGGCCAAAGCAAGTGCAAACAAAAAGCACATATACTGTAACCTCAGTAAGCTTTACAATGGGAAAGAAACCAAAATATATAATTATGCCTGAATTCAAATAGCAATATGTAATTTATAAATAATGAATATTGGAAAGAGTTAAGATGTATAAAAGAAATAAAAAATAGAGCCAAAAACAAGATGCAAGGTTAAAAGAATCAAATAAAACAAATCAAATGACTGATTGTACTTGTTGATAAAACAACACGTACACATCACTACTGGTGATAGTATTATCACCGTAATTGATTCCTGGGTTGATGTTGATTTTATAATTTTCATCATCAAAATAACACCACACGTCCTTCTTTTTCTTATCTGAGCTATAGCTTCCGCCATTTCTTTGCTTGTTAACAATGGATGTGTAATGGCCACTTTTCAAGCTGCCAAAATGATTAATAAATGCGAAAAGCTTATAAGTTAGAATGCGGTCTTTGACTTTAATATCTAAAATGATAGGAAAGATGATGGAAGTGGTGTCTTTGGAAGATTGTTCGCCGTATTTGTTAAAGTTGAAACGAGACAAATTGATCACGAGGACTCTTGGTAATTGAATAAACTTTAACGACTTTATGGTCTTATTGCCTTTGATTTCCATGCTTTTATACTTGTCTTTGACTAAAACGTTCTCAGTGTTGGGACTAGCATGAGCAGAACTGTGCTCCTTGGCTTGTTTATCTTTCTTTTTCCCACGAAGATTGAAAAATGTTTTCTGATGACCAGCACTAGGAGGCGGTGTGGGGTCCTGAGTAATTTCTTCCATAGGACGTCCTTCGGTATCACCGTAATTCGAGTTGTAGAAACTATTGGCTTCTTTCAACTTTTCCTCTCTTTTCTTACAATTAGGACAATCCCAAGCATTATCACCACTCAATATTTCATCTGATGTGAATAATTTGATGCAGTCCTCCAATCTGATTTTCTTTTTAGAAGAGGTTTTCTCTACGATCGGCAAAGTCAATACCGAGAAATTGGCAAATGTCTTAGAAACTTTCAAGCATTTCACACATTTCAAACAGCTTTCCAATTGTCCCTGGAAAAATACACTTACTGGAGAACAGCCATTCTTTTGCATGAGACTTTTGAACCATTTGGAATAGTTTTTGATCTCTTCATCAGTCACATTAATGGATAGCCGAGAACTTGCATCAAATTCAGTGACATCTTTGTAATTCAACGCTGGAACTAGCAACTCTGGATGTTCATTAATAATCACGTTGGACCCGTTTAGCTCCTCATGCAACACATCCAACAAGAATATCAAAAACTCAGCAGTATCCTGCTGCTGATAAGGAATCTGAAAATCTGGTCGGAGCTTAGAACAACTGTTAAGAAAGTTCGTAGGAGCTATAATTACACCTCCATAAGCATTCATTTTGTCAAACAATTTGCCAAGAGCTTGGGAAACTATAGGCTTTCTACTGCTTTCTAAACGGTATTTCCTATAGTTTGAGTTTAAGAAAACTTCTGTAAACTTGTTGATGTTAAAGATACATTGTAGAAGGCTGTTGATATAACAGTTGCTTCCATAGTTTTTCAAACCAACTATAGATAGTGCCTGTAACGCATTAACATGTTTGCCAGAAACCTGTTGCTGCGGTTGATGAGACAGCAGGTGATTCACCTGCTGGGCCACCTGCTGTGGTTTTCTTTGGTGCCGATGGCCTGGGTGAGGGTGATTGGCCTGTTGAGGAGGCTGCAACAGTGTGATATTTATAGCTTGCCCCCCTTGGATTTGTTGAGAAACTTGCGGAATCGGAGGTATTGGAGGAGTATTGTCTGGACTACTTAATGTCAGCTGTGGGGAATAAAATTGAGGATAAGATGTCAACGGTGCTCCAGTTGAAATATTATTATTATTATTATTATTATTATTATTATTATTATTATTATTATTATTATTATTATTACGTTTTTTATTCTTTTGTTCCAAGGCTGCCTCATATGGTGAAACGATGTTTTTCTTTATTTGAGCATCACCGTTTCCAAATGTCGGTATTTCAGGTGCTGTATAAGAAGGGGGAGCAGGGGGAGCTTGGGATGGTGAAACATCTACAACATTTTTACGAATATTGGCCTCGTAATTGTTCACTTGATGAGAATTGGCAAAATGCGGTTTAATGGGAGAATTTCCTCTAGAACCAAATCTTTGGTTTGTTTGCAGTGGGGCTACCAAATAACGAGTTTTTTCGTTCGTAATGGCATTGGCAGGGGTATCAGAAACAACGGCAGTTCCATTATTGTTATGCATAGCATTGTTGTAGTTTTGCGAACTCGTATAGTTGGTATTTGATAGTCCTTGCAGCGAAATTCCCGCTTGTAGCTTATTACTTATTTGTTGAGGGCTAGTTTGCAACTTGGTACCAGCCTGTTGCGAACTACTTTGCAACTTTGATTTTTTCTGACAGGACTTGTGTGGTACTGGAGGAGGTAATTCTTTAGGAGGATTATTATATAAATCAAGAGATCCGGGAAGAATACTATTTTTGCGAGGTATTGGGGGTGGTTGGTCAACTGGAGGATGGTATCCTATATCATCATTTGGATGATCCACTGAAGAATGATATCGTATCTCATCATTTGGATGTTCCATTGGAGAGTGATATCTCATATCATTATGTGAGAAACCAGCTGGCGAATAATTAACACCATCTTGCTGTTCAGTAGATGAAGGGTGGAAAATTTCCTCAGGTTGTGCCACATAATATTTCTCATGGGCTATATTTTCTGGACTATCATACCCTTCGTTATCTATATCTTGAAACTCCAACAACTTTAGCCATGACTCAAAGCCATTACTGAGGAGCTTAGGAGGCCTTAGGAGTTTCTTTGATTTGGCAGCATTGGCGTTTTTATCTTTATAGATCAAATCAAAAAAGAACTTTAAAAAGTTGAACTGGATCTTATCGTTATTATACGTATTCCACGTTTCAGTGTCGGTATAGTATACAATAACATGGAACTTGTGACGTTGTTTAAAGTAGTTATAGGAATTTTTTGTGGAAATCAAGTCTCTATCTTCGACATCATTTAATTCAGTATTAACATTCTGAACGTCTGGAAAATGTTTTTTCAAAATTTTTTTCAAGATCCGCTCCAAACCTTCGTCTGTCAACGTATCTTTGTTAGCGTAAAGCAAACTCGGGTTAAGATTGACACTGAATTTATTGATGATATGATTAGTATTGTAAGCTTCTCTGGAACGGAGATCGAACAACAAGACGTTTTTTTTCTTAGCAAGAAGGTATTTCTGAAGCGATCTAGCTGCCATGAGCTGAAGTCCCTTAGTTGAAACATTGACATCTTGTAGACTATTTACCATATCGTCGTAATCTTCTTCCAAGGTGGTGTTATGGTCTTTTTGGGTCAAATTAGCAGTTCCTAATACGTTTGCAATATCTTCGTCTAGATCTGAATGTGAGTCTTGATCTTTATAGTATTCCGGCCCGTAATCTGTTAGATAACTCTTTGTAGATTTACGCTTTTTGATCTTGGGATAATATAAGTCACTATGGCGAGTAGTCACATCGGGCTTTTTGGTTTGAATATAATCTTCGATACCTGAGCGGATTTGGTTGAAATAAAATTCATTCTTGTAGAAAGCAATAAGTTGACCATACAAATCCAAGTCAGATTCGTTGATTTTCGAGGTTTCGATCTGTGATAGGCACTGCGGAATGTAATTGATAGTGACTAAATAGCCCAAAATATAGAAAGCTAATGCTTGATATAACAATTCTTTCAATGCATTAGTATTATGAGGATCCATCAGACCTTTGTTATTCATAAGTTGTGAAAACAGAAGACGGAATTGTTCAAAATACTGTTCTGCGCTGTATATCAAATTATACAAGTTCCTGCTGCGGAATGCGCGGGAAACATCATTGGTTGATGTAGAAAGAATGTTTAATAAATATTGGTGGGTGGGATCATTGGACACGAGGCTGTTGGGAGCCACATTCCAATTGTTAGTTTCCACCACCGCTTGAACAGTTTGTATGTAATATATGATATGGTCAAAATCAATGGAGTTTAAAAAGTCCGATACAAGCCGGTCGACCCGCTGGGAAACAGAATGAGGCCGGTACGATTCGGCCATTTGGTCTCACTGGTTTATATAGCAACAACCGGTGGTCTGGATGCCGAGATCTTCCCTGTCCAACCAACCATTAGACAGAAATACTCACTTAGCATCATCAAATGCCTCTAAAAAGACATGAAAAAATCTGTCAAACCGAAATTACTAAACGCGCTCCGGGAAAATTCTGAAATATTTTACTGGAACAGGTTGTAATTGGGGCCTAAATTGGAGGGGAAAGTTGCCCTTGAAGCTTACAATATCACAATGTTTGGGTTATTACGTTCTCTGATGTTAAAAAATGTATCTAGAAGAGGTGTTTTGAAAACTTCTGGTTTGAAGTATGGAATTACAAGTATGATGAAATATTCCACCGTGGAAAATGTAAAAGCTTCAGAAGAGGCAAAAAAAAAGTCTCCAATGACTGTCAATTATGAATTACCAGATCCTTTGGCAGAAAAGAGAAAAGTAAAGCTCCAGTTTGGTGCTTTTTTGGTACTTGTGGCCGTTGGATTTGTAGGAATTGTAAATTACGAAAAGATTTCGTCTCCAATGATTGGCTCAACCATGCATATTCTAAGAAAATCTCCCAAAACTAAAGAGCTTTTAGGAGAACATATTGACTTTGTCTCATTTTTCCCTTGGATCAAGGGCCAATTCAACCAAGTCAAAGGTGTCATAAATATCAGCTTCAAAATCAAAGGCGATAATGGAAAAATAGGTACTGTGAAATTGGTTGCTGACAGACCAAACAGAAACACCCCTTTGACTATTCACGAGTGGTCCGTCACCGTAGATGACAAAAAATACGATATCATGGAGGGTGAATCTGCCCAGGTTTTGGGTTAAGCTCTCTCACTTTTTTTTTTTCTTTTCTCTGTTTATAGTTGGCCTGGCCTCATGTATATGTATTTTCTGGTTTTCTCATGTCTACAAAATTAATGATCGTGTCTTGATGAATTGAATATAAAGTTTGATGAGCTCTTGAGATATTGTAAATGACTACAAGGTCCAATAAGGCCAAGTGTATTTACGTGGTTTGTATAAATACAAGATGTCTAGGGATTAGAATAATTCATTTTTTTAGGTATATAATGGCTATGAATAAAACATCCTACACTTGTGAAGTTTTCTTAACCCTTTAAACAGTTTATTTTGCCCAATAGATTGGAAACTGTTTAGCACAACATGTTTTACTGTGAGATTTCCCATGTAAAGACATTGGGTAAATCCATATTAAAATGATTAATTAAAATGGATATTGCATTAAAAGACTATGAAACGCTCAAAGATGAGACTAGTAAAACCTGATATTATTTCAATGGACTAGAAATACACAAATTGAAACAATGTAAAAAAAATCACATTAATAGCCAACATGGTTGTTTTGAGAAATTATTGGACTCAAAACAGCTCGCTATCACCAATAATATTGCCGAACAATAGCAAGTATTACAAGCCAACTTACAGACCCAAATCAACATATCAATTAATCATCACTTGAAACATTAAAATTCATTAACATAAACAAATCAAACACCATTGGCAAATATTAAAATTCATTAATATAAACAAATCAGCAACCTTTGGCAAAACTTATGCCTTTCGAGCTCTTTTTTTCCCACTGGCCTTGTCAGCATCCGCAACTCGTTTGGCCTGTTTCTTTTCAAACTTTGACAACTGTTCTTTGCGTTCTTTCTGACCTTTACTGCTCAATGTGTTACTTTTAACTACCACTTCTTCTTCATCTCCCTTTTGGCCCACGAGCCACTCAAGCAATTTGATTTCTTCGCCGTAATGGTCTTCGCCTACATTCTTTTCGTAAGGAGTTTCCAATATGATAGGTATTTTCAGCAAACGTTGGTCATTTGCGATTATTCTGAATGCCTCCAAGCCAAGAAAACCAAGTCCCAAATTCTGGTGTAAATCTCTGTTAGATAACAATGGTCCTTTTGAATCATTCAAATGTATTCCCGAAAGATACTTGTATCCTATGGTATCATCAAATCGTTTCCAGAAGCTCTCGCTGGATTCTGTTGTACGAAGATCATAACCTGCTGCAAAAGAATGGCATGTGTCAATACATACACCTACTCTATCCTTATTGGTCACAAGCTCAATCACGTCTCTGAGATCTTCCAACTTGCATCCTATAACATTATCGCTGGCCATGTTTTCAAGGACGACCTTCACAAACTTGGTTTCTGTGTGGGCCTGGTTGATAAACCCAGCTAATTGTTTGATACCAGCTTCACGGTCACCTCCTTTGAGTACTGATCCAGGATGTAAGTTGTAATTACCAATATTCAACCGTTCACACCGCTTTAAATCGTCCAAGAACGTCCTGTATGACTTGTCACTGGCCTCCTTTGTTGGATTGCACAAGTTGATAAAATACTGCCCATGTGGAAGAATATCAGAACGAGGGTCATAATTGTAAGTCTTGCAATTGTCATGAAACTTTTGCACCTCAGATTCACTAAGCTCAGGGGCATCCCAACGTCTTGGGTTCTTTAAAAACATGGCAAAAGAATTACACCCAATATTGTAAGCATTTGTCACCGCATTCGAAACTCCTCCCAGAGTACCAACATGAGCTCCAAATTTGAGTTTACTAGTCACTAATCTTTCGAATTTTGGTTTAATTTGAGTCATTTTTCTCAACATATATGCAATACTAGGTCTTTAAACTGTCTTTTAGAGCAATATCAAATTTACTTCTTTGATAATAATGTATTAATTAACTATACGCGCTTTGCTTAATATTTTTCAAATTTTTCAATATACGCGTGCGCTATTGATTCATAAAAGAAGGTTTATGTTCGTATATATGAAGGATGAATGTAATTGAGAATCCTGAGTGATATAAGGGGATTTGAGAAAGTAAAATGAGGATAAATCTATTGAGTATTCAAAATTATATATATTATCAACCTATAAATGATAAAATCATAATCAATATTTATTGAGATCTGCAAATGACAATAATGATAATTAATTTCTAAATAATTATAATGATATATCTAATGATGTAATATGAATAGCAAATAATTTAGTTTATAAGAATGTTTAAAGTATTAAAATGTGTATTTTGTGAAGAACATAAGAAAAGAGTTTATTAGTATCAACTGAGAGTTCATCAGAACCAGTTGAGTGTTTATTAAAACCATTTTCTGAATAAAAACAAATGACGCGAAAATCTATGATGACTATTTAGCGTAGTAAAATTAACGTGTTTTTGATTTACTTGGTTTCTTGCTATTATACATTAAGAAGTTCGCTTTTGAAACTCCAGGTTTCAATTCTAGAAGCTCAGCAAGTGAGAATATAATAATACCGAATTGATAAAATTTTTTTTTTTCAACAGTATCGAATATATAGCAAATACATGTATTATAATTACTTCCGATGGCAAAAAAAAAAGTTATCGCTAGAATCTCTTACAAATGCTCATAAATAGGTCAAAAATGTATATTGCCGTTACTTCCAGAGATTATTATATGTAATAGAGTCGTTAAGATGATGATGTGCGACTAGACAGAAAACATTATTTTAAAAACAAAGGGAAAAAAATGAACTGAATGATATGTGAGGAATGGTCTTGATAGCAGAATATGGATAATAACAGTGGTCAATACAGGGAACCATTAACTACATTGCTAGGGTTCTCGAATGGATTACTGGCAGTACTATCTGAGCGTTCTGTTTTTTTGTTATTATTGGCATGGCTCAATTTCATTGATTCGTTATCAAGTTCAATGGTAGTGGTTTCATTGGCTAGTTCAGATGCCGACACAGCGTCCAGATCTGAGTTGGTTTCACTTTCTATGTAGAAGTTCTTCCCTGGTGTGCCATTTTTATGGGAGAATGATGATGAAGGAGGAGCAAATTCAGAGCCTGTTGTTACACTAGTAGTAGCTTTGGAACTTGGTTTCAGCGTCAATGTTTGTGCCTGGTGCGGTGGATTGGTTTCAACCAAGTTGGAAAGCTTTGAATTGCTGTTGCCACGAGAACCTAAATCAGAGACAGAATTTCTCTTTTCGAATATTACGCTGGTTCTATTATTTCCTGGTATAGGCATGGTGAAATCATTAGACTCGAGAGCAGTCTTATTGAGCGATTTGATGAAATATTGTTGACTAAGAGAATCGGAGGAATCGCTTCCTGTGATGGCATAGTTATTCACATTTGGAGGAACTTCCAATTCTTCAGCAGATGGAACGACATTCACATTATTGTTTGATATGCTTTTGGATCTTTTGAATAGTGATTTTGTTCTACTACTTTTAGGTGGCTTGATGTTAGTATTGCTAGACGAACGAGAATGGTTTGATGTGTTGTCTTGTTGTACAGCAGGTGGAGCAAGATTGGTAGATGAAGAGTTTCTTGATGACGAATTTGCAGTTTCGGACGTTTTGGTTGGAGGAACAACAGGAATCACACCTTCAAAATAATTCTGAAGCAAATGTTCAGAATTCCGCTTAGGAACTTGGCTAAGATTACCAACATTAGGATGTGCTGCACGATGGGAACTGATGCTTTCACTATGAGGGATAGGGTGGTTTGCTGTGTTACGGCTACTTTCAGTACCATTTGGAGTAGAGTTGCCGTCAGACGATTTGGTTACATTGGTTGACGACGAATAGCTTGTCTCTGGGGTTTTCGTGGCATCAGTCTGAAGAGGTGGTCTAATATTCAGCTGTTGATTTTGAGCTTTCATGCTAGGATGGTAACTATAGGTTCTATATCTTTTGGATTTGGTTCTCTTTGTATTCTGATCTGGAGCAGTTTCAATGTTCTGGAATTCTGCTGGCTTTTCCATCATCGGCGACTGTGGACCAGCTAACTCTTGAAAATTATCGAAGGTAAGATCGGCCTCTAGATCAACATTATGAAGAGGATCTGTTTTCTCTTCGTGTTTAGAGATCTTTCTTCTGGATCTCCAATAAAGTAACACTAGAGCCACAAGAATCACACCGCTGGGAATGCCCACAGCACAGCCAACCGTTGCCGAGTCAGAGGTCATATTTTTAAACGACGGTGTTTAAGTAATCAAACTTGAATAACCTAATATTATTTTATTCCACGTTAATTTAACGAAAGGCAAATATAGCAAACTCTTTTGATACTATCTTGTATACCTCATAAATCTATACTATCTTGAAACTTTGAACAATTTCTTGAAACGACAGACGTAATTTGACGATACCTGCCACGAGGATTTTCCCAAGAAAACCCAAGACAGGACAAGAAATGCGGAACGGTGAGGCAGCTTGTGTCTCGAAAATGAAGAAATTGTGTAGACACGAGGCTGAAGAAGAAAGCCAAGTGATGAAAAAGGCAAATTAAGCTTCTAATGGGGAAAGCTATAAAGCCAATCTTGAAAAAAACTCTTCACGGACAGCAAAGAAAAAGAGACGACAACGAAAAAAGCGGAAAAACCAGCAAAAAATAAAATGGAAAACCCAAGCTAGTGTTAACAGCAATTCGACGTGGTGATCTAAGTGGCAGGATAGCCTGTGGCCGGTAATCACTTTGATTGCACTAAATGACGACAGCAGACTTTGGCGTGGTCCCGACTGATCCATTACAATACACTATATAATCTACTGTCTATCCTTACAAACAGAAACAAAGAGGCTAAGGGCTTTTGTCAACATGGTTCTCCTGTCTCAAGTCCCAGACAAATCCTAGGGTTTTATCATTGACTAAACACTCCAAAGCAATTGAGATCACATCCTCCTGAAGACCAGGCGCTACGATTTGTATGTCTTTTAGACTCAACAAAGAATAAATGGCCAGGATAAAACGTAAACAACGGCAGTAGTCTGTCGTTATATTTAGGAACAATTGTTTCTTTGGAAAAGCTTAAATGCCCCCTTGCAACTTTATTGGGCCCCAACAATAGAAGGTCAATCAGGAACGCTCTTTCCCTCAACTTTCCTACAGTACAATTCTCCAATTCGTATCAAAGTCTTTTCCTGGCTTCTATTCTTTGTTGTTGCAACACTCTGTGATTTGTATCTCGCTTTTTAACACTGCCTTCATGGCAAATGTTTTGTAATATAACTATTGGTAGAATTGTTTCAAGAAACATTCCAAATCCTGTTGACTTTCTACCCGCTTTGGGAAGGTCGTCTGCCAGGTGCTGTGCGTTACTGCATGCAGGCGTACTTTGATACGTATGAGTGTGTCATGAATACGTTATGCATAGCTTGCATGGTGGTACAGTACAGCAAAGCGTGAAAACGTTCCTCTCATATGACTCTTGCATATCTGTATGATTCATGCATGTACACACATGGCTTTACGTTTCCCCACGTATATTCGCGTCTTACTGCATGTTCTCAATTTTTCTAGCAGACGACAGACAAAATCATGTTCATCCGTTTATTTGGTCCTTGATGATCCTTTGTCATCTCATCTCATCTTGTCTTGTACTTGTTGAAGTAAACAAATCATCCTTTGTATCCTAAAAGACACCCACAACCTATACAGTATGACTTTGGTATGTGTATGGTCAGATTTCTCCTGGATGCGATGTTTTGCCCCGTATTCAGTTGAACCCAGCTGGTGGCGGCTATATTAACCAATGTCTAGCTCGGAAAGGCATTCCATATCTCTGTTGACCTTGCTTTGGCATCTGCATTCTTAGCTGGTGTGAGACGCTCCAGTGGCTTGACGTATGTTTTCCTTGTTTTGCGGTGCCTTTTTTCCTGATTACTAACGGTCTAGACCAAATCTTGACTCCATAGACGACAATTTGGTTAAAACGTATGGTAAGAAGTACTTGGACTTTGGCGAGTACGTCTTTGACACATCCGTGGGCATATTAGGCTCCAGTGGTTACTTTAAAAGAAAGTGAGTTTGGTCATTATCTCCAGACTTGCTAGTTTACATAATATACATTTATTCGGCTTTTGGTGCCATTTGTAAGTCCATCCACTCTCCTGTATCAATACAATGCTATCTATGAGCCTAGCACCATTATCAATTAAAGCCAATATTGAATAATAGCTTCGGATCGCATTCATTTGATAGCGGTATCAAGGCGGGTGCATCGTACTGCATATTCTATATTAGCATCTAATATGGAGGGCAGAATGTTTACGTTACTGGTGGTACTGGAAACAATATAATGAGCCTTGTACATGATTAGGAGCACTTCCAGATAGTGGAAGCGTATGAACTGTGGTGGCAACGGAGGGATTACCTTTTGTAGGTAAAAGAAAAAAGATAATCATCCCGAGATTCAGAGTCTTGATTGTTGCCCAGATCAGAAGTAGATCGGACAATTGCTTGAAATATCCCTGATATATAGTTTTGAAACCCTTTAATTTGACCTTTTCAACTTAACAATGGCTGAAACTGCTTTTAATGGTATTCTTCACAACTATTACTCCAATCTTGTAGCATTTGAATTCCACCCTGAACTTAAATCCGACAAGGTGGTGGTATTTGTTGGTGGCTTAGGAGACGGTCTTCTTACTGTACCGTATGTCCCTGCTTTAGCAGACAAATTAGCAAGTGCAGGCTGGTCATTAATACAGGCATTGATCTCGTCGTCGTACAAGGGGTTTGGTACTGGTAGTTTGGAACGTGATGCCAAGGAACTTGGTGAGTTGGTGAAATATTTGAGAACAGATCATCGGGCAGGCAAGAAAAGAACAACAATTGTCCTTGCAGGCCACTCGACTGGAACCCAGAATGTAGTTCAGTATTTGACTAAATTCCTTCCATTACAAAGCGATCAAGACTCCTATGACATTCAAGCAGGAATCCTTCAAGCACCTGCTTCTGATAGAGATGCTGTCAGTCTCTTCTTACCACCTGATAAATTGCAAGCTCTTCATGACGAAGTTCATGCTTTGGTGGACCAAAACAAGGAAACTTATCCTGACAAACAATTTCTTTTACCATCAAAGTTTTCTGAAATATGGTTTGATACGCCAATCACTGCCTATCGCTGGCTTTCTTTGAGTGCCAAAGGCGGTGACGACGACTTCTTTTCAGAAGATTTGGATGACGAAGCACATGCAAAAACATTTGGTAAGATTACGAAACCATTGCTCATTGCAATCTCTGGTAAAGATGAGTTCATGCCGCCTAGAATAGACAAAAGCAAGTTGCTTCAAAGATGGCACACTTATTTGGCGCCAGAGTTCCAATCAAAACAATCTGGTGTCGTCGAAGGCGCCTCACACAATGTAGGACCATCATCCGCTTCAGGCGCTCAAGAAGATTTTATTAATAGAGTCGTCTCCTTTGTACAAGAGCTTTAGGCTATTGTTTTGCTGTTTAGTAATTATGAGGGTATTCTATGGTTTTTGCTCAACTATAGAATATATAGCGTTATTCATACATAACCTTGTTGGTAAGCGTTATTCATCGTAGCTATTTGACTTTCTTGCAAAAATTTAGTAAAAAAGTACGTATTGATGTTCCTTGCTATTGCACCTCTAGCTTAGTATCTCTACAATGTCCTTTCCACTCTCTCCTTTCTCTCTTACACGCCAAGCCCGAATTTTAGACAAATTTTCGAACATATACCCATATTCTACAGAATATAGACGGGGCTCTAATATAAACCAAAAACTATAAACACATATCCAGAGCCTTTAGAATAGACTTTAACATTTTCTGGTCAATTTATAGATAAGTTTTAGGAAAAACAACTAATTAAAAGAATCTACATTTCACCAAATGTTTGCAAAACTATTATTAACCCTTTTCAAAGCCTCAGGGAGCCTTGTCCAGACAGTTCATGTCTCAAAATTACAAGCATAAAAAAAAAGAAAAAATAAATTCGTAAATACACTGTTATAACTTGATTTTACTTTGAAATATTTCAATAAAACCTTAAAGCTGTATCTCAAAATTGCAAGCCTCTGAAATGAACCTTCACTCTGGTCCTTTGCCTGAAAGAAATTGCCCGTGGCTCATAACCGTTCCAACTCAACCATGATAACTTTTAAACCTGAGAATTAGTGCTTATCACAGTTTTCCTATAAAGACAAGGATTTCAGGAAGAGAATTTGGAATCTAATGGCATTTATTATTATATGGTATTGCTCTATGATGAGCATGAGGTTTCTAGTTTTTTTAGTTTATCAATTCTTTCTTTTATAAAAAAGCTCTTCATTGCAGTGATACTGAGTTTTGACAGTTTCAAAAAAATTGATTTATTCCTATTATCCGCTGGGCCCTATGGCCAGTGCTCTCGGAGAAGAGAAAAAAGAGCACTGGCCACTGAGCCATAAGGCCTAGTGGCTTATTATTATGATTATCTAATTTTTGAGTAGAGAAGCAAGCCTTCTAGCAGATGGACTTTCTAAAAGGCAATTTTTATTATTGCAATGAGGAAGTCAAGAATGCAAGTAAGATACTTATATACATATTTTTTTAGAGATTTACTTATGTAGAACTTTATATGGTTATAATAAATGCTTATAATAGGTCAGATATGTCCAATAAGTACCGTAAAAGTTAGAATCCCCGGGTAACAGCCGTTTTCCAGGTGGAAAAAAGCATAACATGAAGGCGCGCGACTATGAAAGGAAGTTGGAAACAAGATAAAAGGCAAGAGTTTTGCTGTGTCATTGGGACGTTATTGGTTGCAGACAGACAAGCAAAAATGGTTTATGAGCTCAAGCCGTTTGAACCGATAAAGCCTGTTCCGAATGAGAAGAAGCGGGTTGCCTATTTCTATGATGCTGATGTTGGAAACTATGCTTATGGAGCAGGGCATCCAATGAAACCACATAGAATAAGAATGGCGCACTCTTTGATTATGAATTATGGGCTTTACAAGAAGATGGAGATTTACCGTGCAAAGCCGGCCACAAAGGAGGAAATGTGTCAGTTCCATACTGATGAATATGTTGATTTTTTGTCGCGGGTGACGCCGGACAACTTGGATCTTTTTCAGAAGGAGCAGGCCAAGTTCAATGTGGGAGAAGACTGTCCTGTGTTTGATGGGTTGTTTGAATATTGTGGTATTTCTGGGGGAGGTTCAATGGAAGGCGCGGCTCGTTTGAATCGTGGAAAATGTGACGTTGCCATCAATTATGCTGGTGGATTACATCATGCGAAAAAATCCGAGGCTTCTGGGTTCTGTTATTTGAACGATATTGTTTTAGGTATTATAGAGTTACTTCGCTACCATCCTAGAGTGCTTTACATTGATATAGATGTGCACCATGGTGATGGGGTGGAGGAAGCGTTTTACACCACTGATCGTGTAATGACTTGTTCTTTCCACAAGTATGGTGAGTTTTTCCCTGGCACAGGTGATATACGTGATATTGGCGTGTCCAAGGGAAAATACCATGCCATCAACGTGCCTTTGCGTGATGGTATTGATGACACAACCTACAAAAACTTGTTTGAACCAGTGATCAAACACATTGTCGATTGGTACCAGCCATCTGCCATTGTCTTACAATGTGGGGGTGATTCGCTTTCTGGCGACCGTTTGGGATGTTTCAACTTGTCGATGAATGGTCATGCCAACTGTATCAATTATGTCAAGTCTTTCAACTTGCCTTTGATGGTAGTTGGTGGCGGTGGTTATACCATGAGAAACGTGGCAAGAACTTGGGCTTACGAAACTGGTATATTGAACAATGAGATTTTAGGGCCAGATTTACCTTACAACGATTACTACGAATATTACGGACCAGATTACAAATTGGATGTCAGACCGTCCAATATGTTGAATGCCAATTCAATTGAATATCTCGACAAGTTGTTGATCCAGCTCATCAAAAACTTGGAACACACAAAACACGCTCCTAGTGTTCAGATGCAGTACACCCCTAACGACCGCGAGGATTTGGGAGACGTCGAGGAAGATACTGCCAAGGCAATTGACTCCAAGGGCGGTTCCCAGTATGCTCACGACAATATGATTCAGCCAGATAATGAGTTTTATGATGATGACCACAAGGCTGAAGGAGTTGACTCCAAAAATAGTCTTGATTACAGTAAAGAACCAAACGTTGATGTCAAGACAAAGGAAAACAACAATGGACGTATTTCCATCGATGAAGTATCGCCACAACCTGAAAACAATGCCGAAGCCCCAAAATCAGGTTCCCCAGAAGTCTCTACTGAGCCGTCAGCCCCAAATACCGGCGCTTCGTCGAACACCGACACAATTATGACCGAATCAAAACAATAATGCTCTGATTCTTTTGTATAAAAGCCCTTTTACCAACTCTTTTTTTTTTTTTTTTACTATTTTTTATTTTTGTCTACTCTTCCATTTTTCTTCTTTCAAATTGTTTTTATAGGAATGTGTTATTACAAAATTGCAATATCTTTGGTATTATGTATTGTTCTGCGTATAAACTTGGTAATTATTGTGAACATTCTTCGTTATTGTATCAACTTAGCACCTTACCATATAATTTTATCGTAATGTAAATCTTAATGTTGCTGTCTAGAGTCTACAGATGCTACTTTCTGTAAAGCTGTGGGATACCACTTTTAAGATTTTACGTGGGGTGTAGTAACACTTGTCTAATAATTGAGGGTTTGACTGGGATAATGTAGAAACATCAGCACTACACTGTATTTACCAAATGAGTGTCATTGACAAAGCCATTTTAAGGTAGCATATTCATCCATGCTTTATTCATTTGTTGTTCAAACCACGGCGTAGTTAATTAATATGTACATCAACATGCTAAATTAAGGATGAAGTAAAACTTTCAAACCCATTTTAAAAAGTTAATTCACATAAATTGATTCTACAAAATGCAGCAACCTATTGTATTGGATCGTAAGACAGATATTACGATGATTATAATTGTAGATCAATGCAATTAGACTTTCGAACAATTTAGAATCTTACCAGGTTTTGTCACCATTGTTACGACAAGATAATCTTTACAAACCCAACTACCGGCTAGTCTTTATAACATTACAAACCTACTACTGGCTATATCACCATATTCTTAAAGCACAATTTTATATTCGGACCTATGGCGATCAGCGGATGAACGCGCAAGATAAAAACATTTGGGGCAAATTGCGGGGCAATGGGGCTAAAAAGCTAAATCATCAACTGCTATTGTTGACCATCGAACATCTAAGAAGTAAAGCTATGATGAACAAAAGTCCCTCATTACGTCGACACAATCCAAAAGACCCATCCGAGTCTCCCATACTTTTTTTCTTGAATTTTTCAATCAGTCATAAGAGGTTGGTGAACCATCACACGACTGCCTTGCTCTTAAGCAGCTATTTTCAGTTAATAATCCATTGATTCATACAGTTGCTATTTCAATCTACACATTGGCAGGAAACTTTGACACATCTTTCCGATAACTACATTGGACATCCGGAATATTGGCATTTGCTAACTAATGACCAGAATTACATCGGTGAAACTTTTTCAAGGTCTTATACCGACGTCGGTATTAAGACCAGTTTCTATTAAACAAAAAATTCACTCACAATATGGAAAAAAACTGTTTTCCAATAGTAGTTCCAGCCGTTTGACAGGGCATCGCCCTCCGGTAATTCATAGTCCGTTAAATATCAAGACCTGTTCTATATTGCCTGATCGAGTCTACCCACGCTACGGTTCTGTTAACAATTCCAAGCTCAAAACACTCATATGGCCTCCAGAGTCTCTCAGGAATGTGTTTTTGATGAAAAAACCGCACAACGATGAGGTGACTCTTGCTATGATAAAGGTAATTCGTCATTTGTCCAAAGAGTATCCTAACGTCAACATCATCGTGACAAGCGAGGTTGCCTCTGAACTTTTGGATCACAAAAAATTACATGGTCTTACCAACTATACAATTGAGAAACCCTCGGAATCTACTGATAATCAACAAGAACTTGCACAATTTGCAGCCTGGGCTCAAAAGGTCACAGTCTCCACAGCATCTGAGTCTCCTGAAGACACACCTTTGCAACCAGAAGACATCCATGCTGCAAGCAGAAAGCTTAAAGAACTCACACTACATACAGGCTCGTTTCTGGAAATTATCAGAAAAGCAGACTTGTTAGTTACTTTAGGCGGCGATGGCACCATTCTAAAAAGTGCTTCTCTTTTCGCAGACCATCTCGTTCCTCCTGTGCTTTCCTTTTCCTTAGGTACTCTTGGTTTCTTACTTCCTTATGACTTTAGCAGTTTCAAAGACGCATTCAAAAAAGTTTACACTTCTAACGCCAAGGTTCTCCAGCGTTCTCGTTTGGAATGCCACATTATAAAGAAAAACATGTTTGTTGAAAAAGCTCCTAACGAAACCCAAGAAAGTGGGCCTTCAGAAATACAAACCACTGTAAAAACAGAAGAATTGCGCTCCAGAGTCCATGCAATGAACGATATCATACTACACAGAGGCTCAGTGCCTCATTTGGCTACCTTGGATGTCTACATTGATGGCGAATTTCTTACAAGAGCTACTGGTGATGGCTTGATTATATCCTCACCTACTGGCTCCACTGCTTATTCTCTCAGTGCAGGCGGCTCTATAGTACATCCTCTTGTAAAATGTATTCTTCTCACTCCAATTTGCCCGCGTTCCTTGTCATTCAGACCCCTCGTTGTTCCTTCAACATCGCACATCAAAATCAAAATACAACGTAGGAACTCTAAAACTCAACCTCCAAACCGCTGTGCCTTTGACGATGTCTACCCTGATCCGGATTTTGACGATCCTGTTAATTCCGAACCATTAGATGACGTGCTGGAGCTCTTGTCTAACCAGGCCACCAGCTCTAAACTATCTATTGACGGTGCTTCTCATGTCACGAAACTTTCAATAGGTGACGAGATCCACATTTTCAACGAAATCGGTACCATTTTCATTCCAGGATCCAACTTGCCTGATTACATTATAAAATCTGCTTCCCCAATCACTGTTCAGGACGATCAAAGCCGTGCTGGCCCCGATGGTCTTGTGAAACCCAGAAATACCCCTTCTGGCCAGTTCCTTTACAAGTTGAGAAACAGTTCTAACGGAAAGGCCATCAACTATGGCGGAATTACAAGTGGCACCATTATTGAAAATGAACATAAGGGTGTTTATTGCGTTGCCAAAGGAGAAAATGACTGGACAAAGGGGATAAACGAATCATTAGGGTTCAATTCGAGGTTTAAGGAAAGCCGTAAAAGAAAACGGGTGGTTTTCGACGAAGATGAAGAGGATCTTTAATTGGATCATACAGAGGCATGTGTCGTGAAGTCGGTGTTATAAGCTGATGATATATTGGATATTTCCTCGGTATTTATGTAACATATATATCAATTAAAATATTAGGCATATTTAAGATTGTATGATTAGCAAAAAGTATAAGTATATATACTCTTTGCAGTAAACATTTATATTCACCTAGTTCAAAAGAGCTTCTCGTATTGTCCTTTAGTTTAGTTGTTCCTAGCCTTTCCTTTGCTGCTTATGATCTCACCCCCATAGAAATAATTCTCATATATAATTTTCAAGAATAACAGTTCAAATGGAACTGATATGTACTGGGCTTGAAATATAAAATCATTACTATTATTATTACAACAGTTTAAGCTGTAATGATAAAATTGCCCCGCAATACTTCAGCCTTCCTTAAGGAGACTATGATTGAGTACACTATTCCAAAATATTCGCTTAGTAAAAACTAAAACCCATCATGACGCATATAAACTTTCAAATTGTATCAATTATGTTATTTAATTTTGATAAGTCTATCTAAAAATGGCCATATATGTTATGATGCGTAGCAGTGCACACGGCCCATGCATGTTATTTCAACATCGCAGATTTATGCATGTTCTGAATATTGCGAAGTTAAAACTAGTTCTTACTAAATAATCATTCTCAAATGAACAAATTTTTTTTTTTTTTAGAAAACATTGTGAAATTTTTCATTGTGTGACGATATTTTGCAAAGAAAAAAAAAATATAAAAGACATAGGGAAATTAAAACTACATAGGTTGTAAATCAATCAAAAACTATTCAATATGAATATTATCTAATTATTAACCGTGTAATATTAGTGAGGCACAGAAAGTTTAAAAGTCATGGTGTCTTGGTGTACAACGGTAATGGATCCACCACATCACTATAAATGTCATCTTCATCGTTTAGTAAGACAATGGCTGATTCGGCTTGTAGTATGACTGGCTTGTCAGGGTTTGTAGAAGTGTAGCAGCAAAGAATAAATTTAATTGAATAATCTCTCTTGACATTATTAGTGACAAAAGAAGGGCAGTTTTCAGGGATAGCAAAATCGAGATACTCAGCAGAAAGGTTGTATTTGTATAGACAACTTCCTACGCCAGTTTTTGGGGTGTTTGGAAATCCGATTGTTCCATCGTTCACCACTTTGATAAAGTCTTCCAAAGGAACATTTTGGTGAATATTGGTGGCCATATGTAACACTTCTTTTCCTTGTACTGACATGGTTGTTTGTGCTTTAAAAAGCACAGAGGTGTGGAGCTCGACTCTGATGTATGAGATGTATATGGATGAGCTGGCCAAATGTGACGATGGAGTGATCAATTGTAAATATGCAGAAGGCGGAAATACTAAAGAGACGGCAAGAAATTGGTTTGCATTGACATTAGGCTGCACAACTCGAGAAGACTCACCAAGATATGTTCTGGCATTCCAGTAAGGAAGATACCGCATTTGCAACGCAATTGGTAATAAACATTTAGGCTTGCTAAGACGGCCCAACGAAACCTGGCGTAAGGACTGGACAAAAGAGTTCTTGTGAGACAGAGCTGAGCAGGGAGGTGCAGTAAAGTCTAGATGTTGGATACCCGTTGAAAGGTTTGAGTACAATTCTTGACTTCCACTAGAAATAGATGCTATTGAGTAACGTAGAAAGTCATTAGTTGGGGCAAAGTGAATTCTTTTAGAAGCCACGAGGCTTGATTTGAATGCAGAAGAGGCCTTGACAACAGCTACAATAAAGTATTGTATCTTGGCGTAACGAGTGTCATTGTCTCTTTCAAAAACAAAAGAAGGAGGCAAGTAGAAAAACTCTTTTTCTGGCTCATTTTTCAAAAATCCTATGTGTTGCTTTATGTCTTTTGTACAGGGAAGACGCTGTTTTCCAGGGAAAGTAAAGCTGAAAGGAAATGTATGTTGGCCAACAGGAAGCGAATACAGTTTTTTAGAAGACAACAACTGTTGATAATCACTAGGTGGAAAGACAATTGTTTCTTTTTGGAAAAAATACCTTTTTTCAGGTTGATTGAATGAAGTAGTACTAATTTTTGAGATACCAACCAATTGAATGCTTATAGAAGAGATACCTGTAAACCCAGTTGCTTCATTATCAAATTCCACAAGACCTGACACCTCACTGTAATTGGTGAAACAGGTCCCTGGGGTATCAAGGACAACTTTGATTGAACTAGGCATGTCTATACTTTCTGAGGATGTGCTGTTTGAAAAGTATCCCATAGAGACTTTGGTTTATGATTTTATATTTGAAAGGAAGCTTTGATTGGAGAAGATGCTGCAATGCAGAATAACCGTAGATTTGGCTCAATTGTCAAGGTCTTCAAAGTGTAATAAAAATTAAAAAGATGATTTATCAAATATGATACTAAAGCAGCAATGCTGAGGGTTTACAGCCTTAAATTTATAATACAAGCATTTACATTTACATTTGTCAGCCTGCTCAATTGGTCATATAAAGTGCATTTGAATAGCCTGAAGGTCCAAGAGCCAGGATCGATGTTTGAGACTTGAAGACCTTTCAAGTGGTTGAAAAGATGTGTAAATCAAACCTTAATAGCCCGTTGTATCAGGGAAAACGCTCGGCAATCAACGGCTTTGAGTTTATAGTCATAGGGGCGTTTATAAAGAAAGATCGGTTTACACAAGGCTAATTCAATTTCCGAGTTTTCGATCTTAATAGGAAATTGATGATGTGATCAGTGTTGTTTATAGCTGGTTCACGATACAACTTGACGACGCATAAAGGATACATAGACTGCTTCGCCGCAACCCCAGTTTGGATCGAGGCAATATATTTAACCTCCTTTAAAAGTAAACCGTAATTTCAACAGTCTATGACGTTTCCTATTGAGGACGTGCGGCTGGATTCAGTCATTATAACGGACATACAACTCCGTGGTGTATATTGGAAATCAATAGTGGTTCACATCTGAAGGTTTAGGGAAAGTACAGATATTAGTGTTCTCATTAATAATATAAATGCTGCTCAAGGCATATTTGATAGGTTAGCAATAAATTTCATTTAGCAGATACGGCTACTGTAATAATGCTTTTCCAGGACAATAGACTCTTTCTAGGTGTTTGTACGTAGAATTCAGTGCTCTCGGAGTACGCATTACATGGCCCTTGACTAGAGACATAATGAGGTTTACGGATCTAAGGTCTCACTAATTTGACTACAATAGCCTATTTAGCTGACTAATACGGTCATTAGACGTTGCTTGATCCCCCTTAGAGCCATCACGACGCTGGGTGTGACTAATTTTCGGAATCAGTCTCAAAACGCGCCAGTATCTCAGAGTTCCCGGCATTTCCTCAACATGAACTGCACGTTAATTTTGGATATGTTTCAACTAAAAGCTACAACAACCGCTAGGTTGTCGATTTGTACGTGACTTGAGGTCTCGGTAAGAAAAGTGCAATATATGAATCGATCAGCACGTAGATCCTGAAACTGGAGATATAAATTGCATCAAAGAATTCATATTTAATAGTAAAGATGATGTGATTTTGCTCAATTTTCGGTTAGGGTATAAACTACACATCTTATCTACAAAGATTTTTTTAGTGGTAAAAGTGATTTAAAATATGCAAATAATGAAAGGAGCCTAAATGAAAAAGGCTTTTTTTTTGAAAGAAATTCTTTCAAACAAAAATACTCTCAAATGTTCAGACTTTCAAAATAACTTTTTTCTAAAGAGCCAAGATAAGCTGGTTTACTGAGTTATGAAAGAGCAGTTTTAGTCTTGACCGAAAAGTAGAAATGGCCTGGAAAAAATTCCATAAGCTCGGTAAAAAATCTTTCAATAATAATCATACATGTGAAGCATATCACAGGAGTTTGTTGAAATTTTCAAAATACCTTGATCAATATCTATTAATCTGTCACTATGTAATGAATACACTGAACGTGGTTTCCACAGGCAAGTGCAACTGTCTGAAATACGACCTATACGAAAGAATAGTGCTTACTTTCCAACCCATCGGGTGTTCAGAAAAGCCAGCGAGAAGTTTGCAATGACTGGGACATACTTGGTTTTTTCCCACTGGGATTTACTAAGTCCCCTTAGACACAGCGCGTACATACGGAACTGGTATGTACTGGGCTTGAAATATAAGATTATTATTATTATTATATTATGTAATAAATACAATCTGATGGTTTATGAAATCATTAGTCCTTGTCCATTGTATTATTCTGACTCAATATGTTAAGTCATAGCATTTGAAATTTGATTGTATTATGCATTGCTCTGTCGTAGAGTGATCTTTTCACAAGTAGAAGCTATAGCTTAACAGCTCAAGATATTGAGCTAAGCAGTCTATATGAACTTTTAACTTAAATATTTAAAATACCTCTATCAATATCTATCAACCCATTAAATGTGAGTTTCCCATACTAATTTCATACAAAGCTCTACAGAAACAAAATTCAACTCAAAAATATTACTTTACATTACATAATTCTATTCAAGCTCTTGCTTTCAAAGTTGCACCGCAATATATGCATTTGTTAAATGTTGCTAGGAGGAAATTCAACAACACACTACCAGAGATCAGGCTGGTATCTTCAGAGTATATAGTTCCATTTGCAGGACTGGAAGATATCTTATCGGAGACCTCTTTTGGAAACCAGAATGATTTCTGGCAAATAGAGCAGTGTTTCATATCTGCGTGAGTGACCGGCAAAAACGTTAAAGAACAGCGTTGCCATTTGAGACCATTTACAGAGACAATCAGGTCCAAATTGGCGTTTTTCTCAAAATTAAAATTGAAGTCTAGATTATACAATCCATCGTATAACTTGAAGCTCAAGACAACGTCTTTTTCAATTTCGGCAGCATCTTTCTGTTGAATTTGTTTGCGAAGCATCAACATATTGTAATATATAGCTTTATCATATACGTTGAAAAGGTCCACATTGTAGCGATCTATATAGTCAATAACTATGCTGCTTACAGCATCGAGTATAGCATTAGTTATACGAGGATTTGACTTGACGAACAAACTCAAATTCTCCTCATATTCCGCGTACCGTTCCTGTCTTTCATCCACAGTAGGAGTTTCGTAGACAGTGTAAGTTGGAGGATCAACTTTTTTAATAAAAAGGTAGAAAAACTGCAATTTTTTGATTGAATCATTATGGAAGAACATCTGTCGAGTCTTTATTGCAAGCAGCAGATCAAGCTCAGACTTCTTGACTGAGACATTTTTGAATTTGACTTTGGTGTCCAACAATTGGCTTAAAACGTTTTCATATTTTTTACATAGAAAACGATTGTCGAGCTTGAGCTTTCTAGCATATTTCTGAAGCAAAATTCTCTTTTCCAACACATAATTGGTAACTCCGCCATGGCCGCACACCCAGTCATCAAGGTTCCATATATAATCTTCCACATGTTCTTCCTTCTCGTAGATTGTAGGTATGAACTTTAAGTTGAACTTGAACTCTGAAATCGGAGAACTATCCAACATCAAAAAGTTAGATCGCTGGTAAGAAATAACAATGTTATCTTTCAACAAGCTTTGCTGTGCCCCAAATATTTTGATGAGTGGTAAGCCAGAGGTGTCCAGCAATGAGAATTTGCGAGAGAAAAACTCTCCAATCAGTGGATAACTACGTGTTCCAACAATCAAGTTGTGGAATCCTGCAGCAGCACTGAGTTGTAACGTGGCAAGCCAGGCATCTTGTTCATCATGTACAATCTCCGGGGTTATCAAACTATCGAGAAACACGATTAATATGGTTGTTTTCAACTGTTTGTAAAAAACAAAAGTTTCTCCATACTTTGGAACAGGGTGAGTAAACGAAACACCGGTATTCAAATAAAACGAATGTATTTGTGCTGCAGTAACAGCCATGACTACCGGTCCATCTTTTGATTCTATAATTTTTAAGTCGCGTACTTTGCACCTGTTTGGAGCTTTTAACTCATTTTTCTTGGTGGACAACTTGAGTGTGTTGCTTGAATAGTTTATTTCTATAGTTCCAATAGAATTGTCTGACAACACATAAACAATCACAGATTGTGACTTTCCATTATCAAGCGTTTTCCAAGGCTGCCAAACAAGGTCTATGACCAAAGCATCTGGCTTGATAAGAGTCTGACCAACAATGTCAATGGCTGTTTCTGCAAGAGTATCGATGACGTTAACAACAAGTAGCTCGCCAGATTCGGTGCCAAGAGCAAGAAAATTACAGTCTAGCAATTTTGAACCCCATGTAACAGCACGGACTCTTATTTTATCCATTGTAGCTTGTGTCATATACTCTGCATCCATATCAACAGTCTGTTCCATCAAAGTGAGAAATAAATTGTTAACAGGCTTGTATAGTTCCCCTACAAGCTCCTGGAAACACTTATATATAACGCAATTTGATTCACTGGTCAAAGCAGCTAGAAGACAATTACCGTCCCTGGAAAAACCCATAGGCGACCAATACACTGCTCGTACATTGTTGTTTGAATAATACGAGCCCGCAGGTAGCTTCTCGTCAGGAGAAACAAGAACGACTCCAAGTGGCTCTGCAACCTGTCTGGTGTCTTTCACAACAATGTCATCTGATTCTGAAGAACGCTCAATCCCATCACTATCTAAACTCACCACCTTCACTTTATTACTTACTGCCACCGCAATTTTCCCCTCTTCAGACCAATCAATAGAATGATGAGTATAGAGCGGGAACGATTCAATAATATTCACTTCTTTCATAATATTCGCTTAACACTTAAACCTCCTATTTAACCCATCATTTCTTAAAACTTAAAGCTTCGGATATTGTTTATAATGTCTTCGCGTCTAGAAAGGATGGTTATGAGCCTGGTGGACCTTGGAAATTTCAACATGACGCGATTTTCTAAGATGTATTGTTAAATGTCGCCGGTGAGCATAAATTGGGAGTAATGTATACTTTGTTTTCTGTCTGTTTTTATTCTTTCTGATATTTTGCCAGTCGGACTGGGATATACTGCTCTTTATTAATAAAAAAGGGCAATATCTTTGCAACACGATATGCCTATCCATTTTACAATGTTGTTTCATTTCATAAAGTCGTTCTTCTCTCTACAGCTTTCTCTATAGCGTGTTTATTTAATTAACTAGTAATATAACGTCTATTTATCACATCTTATATACCCTTGTTTTACGCGTTACTAATATTCAATGGGTATTGTAACATTGATGATTAATTTTATTATATGGTTTGATCGACTCAATACACTTGCTTCTTTTATTTTTTGTTCTTCAATCGCGCCTTGCTTCGTATGGTCATATCTTATTTGCTCTACCCAAGCACTATATGAATAGACCTGCTGCTTCCTTTTTTACTGGCCGCCTTTACCTTAAAAACGGCATCGACACTTTGGCTCGATTTCTGTATTTTATAAGGGGTATTTGGCTACTTCCCTTTTTGACTTCTGTTGTATTTGCATAATATATGTTTTTTTGTGAAATCTCTTCTTACTGTTTGTTATGGCTTGCACTTAAAAGTTTGTCTCATTAAATGTTAACATCTTTATCTTTAAGAAACTACATAGACAAAGCAGAACGGTTTTGTATTGCAACTATCCTAGCAATATTGATACCTTTCGCGAATTGTTTAAGCTCAGCAAGCATGTAAGGAATACACTAGAACTTTCAACGAAGTCTCTTAGAAACGTTAGAACTCAATAAGCCCGAAAAACACCATTATATTAAGAAAAAGAAGCAAGCCCAATGATAATAGATGAATAATGAAACATTTCTAATGTACAAAAATATATAAACGGTAATAGTAAACCAATCTACTGCGAAGAAGAGCCATTTCCAGGACCGCCTTGATTAGCGTTATTCATTGGCTGGCTTCCTGGGTTGGGGCTGCTGCCCTGTCCCTGTTGCGCCAATTTCTGCTTCAACAAAAGCTGTTCAAGTTGTTTTTGCTGTTCGGTCTTCGAGTTCTGGTTTTGCTCCAATTGTTTGAACTGGGCCTGTACTTTTTGCTGTTGTTGTTGTTGCTGACGTTGAAGCATCTGAAGCATCAACAGGTTCTTCTGCTGAGGCGTGAGGGAGTTGATATTCAATCTGATACCATTAAGACCTGTAAAACTATTTGGAGAAGCAGCTGTATTGTTGTTGATATTAGAAGCGCCTGGATTATTATTTTTGTTTATTTCATTGTCAGGATTATTACCGGTGTTGCTTCCCATTAGGGATTGTGAAATCATGTTTTTGCTCATGTTTATGGTTTTGCCAATAGGTTGTTTCATATTGGCAAAGTTCTGATTATTGACAGCAGTCATAATTGGGTTGTTACTTTGATTTGCCGAGGGTACCATATTGTTGGATCCAGTACTTACCACAGGATTGGAGCCAGTGTTGTTGGCTTGGATTTTGCGGTTGCGGATCTGGTTTTGGATGTTTGCAAGATGACGAGCAGCCGCTCTGGTGACCTCTTCGTTAGACCAAGTTGGGTTTCTTGCCTGTATCTGGCTGATAATAGCGGAGACCTGTGAATGAATGTTGCTGCTGATTCTATTCTGATTGGTATTTGCTTTGTTAACTGAATTGGCAGCAGAAGCAACAGCAGGAGCAGGACCACTGATTGCAGTATGCGGTTCTACAGGGCTGTTAAAAGCAGAAACGTTGAAGTTAGCCATCCGAGGAGTTCCAGAGCTAGACGAATCACTGTTGTTCACTGTTCCATGATTGTTAGTATCCTGTGTGATGTCAGAATCTTTTGGTTTCACTTGCAACGACTGGCCTGGCGCAGGCTGTGGGATTATCTGGTTCACTGTTTGTGGGGGCAGCTGAGGAGGTCTTTGTTGTTTAAGCAACTGTTCTCTCATCTGGGGTGTTAATACAGGTGCAGATTCGGCTCTAGACGTGTCTTGATCAGCGGTGGAAGCACTGGCATTTATTGTGGAATTGCCGCTATTTCCATTTGGGTTTTCCGATACAGACCTCTGAGGAGCCGGTGCATTTTTAGTATCAGCAGTACCAGTTGGTTTGTCTCCATTTTTGCGGTTCATATTGATTCTCGACATATTATGGAGGTAAACTTCCCTGGCAGCACGTTCTCTTTCATATTTCATACGAGAAAGATCCGATGGCGAGAGGATTTTGGACTTGTCTTCAGCACTCATTTGACGCTTGAATGAGTTGGAATTGCTTGGTTTGGGAGCATTTTCTCTCTTCTTCATACATCTTCTCATGGCCTCAAACATGCTAGCCCACCTCAACCGTTTGTGACCTCTCTGGATCAGCTCTTTTCCGACTCCCAATGGGAGAATCCGGCGTTTGGTAGACGTCTGTGCCTTGTGGGCTGCCTCGAGCCACACCTGGGCAGCCTGTGCATAGGGGCCTCGCATGTCTGAAAACTGGAACTTGTCGGTAAGCTGGATGTACCGCTCAAAACACTGCCAAGGTGTTCTCCGCTCAATGTTGGACGTGTAGCATTTGGTAGTTTTGGCACTTAAATGTGCAGAGATGATGTTCCAGTTGAACGAGAATTCGTTTGCATACTTTACAAGTAAACTATCGTCCTGCGGAAGCCATATTGTGGGTGTCCGCAAGTCCAAATACTTCAATGGAGGCGGTGGAGGAGGCTTGATTACATTATATCTCTTGGAATAAGTGCTTCCCGTAGCGAACAATCCTAAAGCTTTTGTAGCTTCAACATCTTCCACGTCAATCTTTTGTTTCTGAACAACTTTGTACCACCCTTGATCATTCTCAAAGGGCATTAGTAGTTTCGAGATGGGCACTATAGGGCTGTTTTTATACTCTCTTCCAGGAATCTGGGATGCCGAGTCAAACAAACTTCCACTATCTTCAAAAGCAGTATAAGCACTCAAGTTGTCAACAATTGACCTGCTTACGCCAAATAAAGCATCTTCTGAGATCTGAAGTTTGAAAGGAAACTGCGAAGTTCCAATTTTCTCTGTTGGTTTCACAGTTCGAAGGATTTCCAAAGGATCTTTACCCAAAGCAGGCTCTTCATTTGTGCCATTCATCAAAGCAGTATCTATTGTTGACCCTATCACATTTGATTCCTGCTTCATCTCCTCATCAAAATCTTGATTAGATATTTGATTGAATCCCTGATTAGATTCTTGAGTATATTCCTGAGGCTCAGGGCTGTCAATACCAATAACATCATTACTAATAAACTCCTCAAACTTCATTTCGCTCTCGTCTTTGATTTCATTGTTTTCTGTGAGAAAATTGATAGGTCTGGGCTTTATACAGACGTCCTTTCCGTATCTATGATAATCCATTACAGCATTTGCTAGAAATAAACAAGTGGCTAGTTTGAATTTGCGGTCTTCTTTATAATCAGTGGCCATCCAGCAGCCTTCCAGGAGAAGATTGTCCCAATGTGTATGTGATGGAACAGTATTAAAACTTTGTTCAGTGAATGGATCTAGGTATCTCTTTGGCTGCTTCAAACACCATTTTCCCTGCTTTTGCAACTCTTCTATTCTGGAATGTACTACAGATATTTTGCCCTCTAGAAACAGACTCTCAAAGATATCTGTAGTTAACACCTTGTGTGAGTTTACAAGTAGCTTCACCATTTGCAAACTTTTCGAATAATAAAACAACTTGGCTAGGGGCATTGTCTGAATGATTTTAGTAGGAACATTCTCGCTCTGAAGAACATACAAAAGCTTTGCAGGATCAACCTCGTCAGGCAACAGCTTTTCTAGCTCCTTTTTCTGTCTCTCAAGTAAAGCATTTGACTGTACAAGTTTCGACAATTCGAATGATGATTCTTCCACTGGTGTTGGCTTGCCGAGTTTTCTCGCCCTCTTATTATCTTGGGATTTATCCTCTTCTTCCAATGGTCTTTTCAACAGCTGTGTATCTTTACTTACCTCATTATTTGTCTGTATTGCCTCAGAAGACACACCAGTCTTTGAAACTACTTGAGCAGTTGATTTCGTGCTGTCAACTTGGGCTTGAGGTATAATTCCACCTTCTGTCTTACTCTCTGTTCTACTAGTGCCATCTTGTTCGCTTCTTTCTGGCTGCTGGATTTCACTACCAGTAGATGCTACTGACAAGCTTGTCAGCATCTCCGAGGGTCTCGGAACAGGGCCCACATCATCTGCTGCCACTTTAGTTTCGTTTTGAGATACCAAACTCTCCAAAACATTTTTATTTTGCAATATTATTGTTTCGCTTACACCCGCGCTCTTCTCAATGCCGTGGTCCTCAATAAAAGCCTGCAAGTAGCTGGAAAACTTGTCCACATCGCTGGTTTTGAGCGGTTTGTACGGGAAATTTGATATACAATATAGCTGTGCTAACTTCTTCTTTCTGGACTTGACAATATCATGCAACGCCAAACGTCGTCTGTCTATTGATTGTTGTTTAAGGCGGTCCTAGAAATATTAGTAATCCGTCGTTAATTCAAGCTGTTTTGACAATGCCAACTCACCATTTGGTCTGCAAGGTCTATTCGCGGCAGTACCACTCGTTCTAAGCCAATAACAACGTTTTCTGCCTTCTCTTCGAAAACACCATTTCATTACTATTTGCATGGCATTCATAATAAAAATGGTGAGAATACTTCCGTTACCCGGGATATTGGCGGTTATGGGCCGATGGGTATTCCATGCCTGTATATATATTAACTATGGAGACCTACATTAATAGTAGTTATTATAGTAGTCTACAGGCAGTGTATTTCGACATGTTCTTTATTATTTAGCCTGAAATTCTTTATTAAAGTAATGTGACGGGCTTTTAAGCGGAAAAACAGATTGTGAAAGACAGTATAATAAGCCCTTAAATTGCTAAAATTGTCATATATAGTACATGATTCAACGTTTGTAAAACTGAATGTTGGAGTAAAGTTTATACAGGAGACGATAGTCAACAATAGTCTGCTATTGTGTGGTTAGATGTAGTCGATAAGCATAGTTTTGGAACTTTGCAAGCTATACTTTGTTCAACCCTGAAATATGATAATTGAGTCACTTGAGATGAGTGTTATCATATGCCTTTATATAGCAAGGCCTGAAAGTTTGTAAAACATTAATAACAAGTGAAATGATTGTTTAAAATATTAGTCTTGGATATATATTTATACCTTACTTTATATAATAATGTAAATAACGCAGTAGCAATGGCGCACTGTAAAGTGTATCCATTCACATAGAGGTATTCTGTCAAGTTTATTGAGAAATGCTAAATAAAGATAAAAACTGATGCCCATTATGTCTTGTATATTATAAAGCAACGGATTTACAAATTGATTTACAAACTTGACCAACTACAAAAGGTATTAGAAAAATAAGTATATTTAGAAACTGAATAGCAAAGACAGAAACAAAGAAAGGTATAAAGAGCTCGTCCTAACAGGGTATGGAAGGAGTAGAGACGATGGTATAGAACAAGACAAGAATGTTTCAAAAAAGCATTTTTGTCACTAGGCGTTGAGGAAGGACAAGGATGTAATTAAAATGAAACAAAAACCAGCTCGACTTCAGAGGACATGAAGAAAGAAGGGAAATAAAGAAGATCGGTAATAAAAGAATAAAAAAGAGAAAAAGATCAGACAGACTAAAAGAAATTCTAAATTGCAACAACTAGCGAGCGGCTTAGTAGAAGACAAAGTTACCAGAACCAGAGGTAATGGAAACAGTACAACCGTCAGAACCGTCACCGTTGTATTTACCGTTCTCATATTTACAGTCACCAATAGCGGTGGCACCTTCAGCACCAACAATCTTCACGCTGTAGGAAGGAGGTGTTTTGTTGTTAGGGTTTGGAATAAGAGACAAGTAAGTGATACCGTCAGTGTAACCGGCACCGGCAACAACAGGAGCCCAGTTACCAATAGTACCAGCCTCGGTACCCCAGACACAACCTTCTTCAATGTCAACACCAGCATCGTTGATGTAGTATTGGGAAGAGGTTGGTTTTCCTTGCCATTTGAAATAAGAACCAGAGTCGACAACAGAAATAGGTTTGGTGGAACCAGCAGTCAATCTAGTTGGGACAACCATGTTCTCAGAACCTGGGTAGTCAGTTCTACACAAAGAAACAACCTTGTTGATCTTGGAGACGGCGTTGGCAGTTTCTCTTCCCCATTCACACAAGTAGTCAGTGTCGGTGTTTGTTCTGTACAATTTACCGTTCTTACAAATCAAACCACCTCTGGTTTGACCGTCAGAATGTTGGTTGGATGGCCATTGGGTTTTGGACATACCGGCTTGACAAGCGTAAGAACAGAAGTATCCATCTTGACAGGATTTGACAGAGTCACCGTTGTCGTTCAAGATAGAGGCCCATCCGCTAAGACCAACCCAGTCCAAGGAAATAACACCGTTACCGGTTGGGACACCGTCAGAACAAGAATGAACACCATCTTCAAACTTGCCGGATGGGCTGGAGAAAGCCTTCAAGTCACCTTCAATGCCGCCGGTGGAACCACCAGAAGAAGGAGAAGCAGAAGAAGAAGCTTCAGCAGAACTGGATGGAGTAACAGTGGAGGTGGCAGAAGCAGAAACACTGGAGACAGCTTCAGTGGTAGCTTGAACAGCAGTAGTGGAACTGCCCTCGTCGTTAACATAGACAATAGTGGTTTGGGTAACCAAAACAGTAGCTTCAGCTGCTTCACGTCTGTGCATATGATGGTTGTGTTCTCTTGGAGCTGGAACAGCCAAGGCAGAGCCGGCCAAAGCACATAATAAAGAAATAGTAAACTTCATGTTTTTTTACTTGATAATAATATGGAAATAAAGCTTGATTTTTCAGTGAAACGAACGCCCTGGTTGATGGAAACAAAATATTAAAAAGAATGAACGAGATTGTTAAAACAACACTTGAATCTTGAAATTAATCAAAGGAGTGAAGTAAAGAGTTGGCTCTATTGGTGTGAGTAACAATCAAGGTATTTTGTTGAAGGGAGAGATAGATCTGAACAGAAATCCAAAAAGTAAAATAAACAAATCAACAAGACAAATTTGAAAAATGTGCGAACAAAGTACAATAAAAGGGAAAATTTTTTTTCTGGGGCTTTCTCTACTGATTTTCATGATTCTCCCTTAGGAGGTGTTTACTTTCAGTCTATATGGCGATATCCTTTTTCCCCTGGCCAACTTTAGCCACGCCTGCATGCATAATATGCAACGCGTGGATTCAGTTAGACGCACCTGGGCGCGTCTCAAGACGCGCAATTCTAAACACTTTTAAGGTCATTCAAGGCCTCTCATTGGTTGGTGTGCTTCCATAGCATGCATATTGCTGTCTAGCCAAGTCCTTATCTGCACGGTCATGCAGTAGTATCCTTTTATGGTAGCCTTAGCTTTGTCTATCAAACTTATAATACGCGCCTCCATGCTTCTCTATGCTTCCCCAGGCGTTGAAACGCTCTAATACGTACGCATACCTACGCACGCCACTGTCGTTTCCTATTTCAGACTTATCCATCTTGGCTTATTGCCCGGCCACCATGAAACTGCACCCTTACCCGCATCATAGCTCCCCTATTCCTATTTCTTCACCTCCTATTGTTTTACCCAATATATTGTTTGTATTTATCCCTAATGACGTACATTTGTTTGTTTATATTAATCCTGGATCACGAGTTCCACATGGTTGAATCACTACAATAGAAGTATATAAATACACGAAGGTATTTCAGTTTGTTTGTTCAACACGCGCAATTTTCTATACAAATAATCCTGTTTCGCTTGCTGGCGTGTAACCCATTGTAGTCTTTTGTTTTCTTTTATAATACAGCAATTTCCTTACATGTTCTGTTTACCTTTTTACTTATTGGCATCGCGTTGATGGCGAAGCTTTCTGCCTGCAAGCAACTAATTTATGCGTCAATAACTGTCTGGAATTAGAAGTAAACGAATTGTATATTATGCGTTTCTAAACTATATGATAAAAAGAGGTAAGCACACAAGCTTTACCAGCTATTCTCCTCCAGTATTGTTAACGTTGGCACTGATGATCTCATCGTACGTTGGCGGGAGTGTTTTGTCAAAATTCAACTTCTGCTGTAATGCTCCTTCGGCGTTACTTCCTGTAGTATCACTAGACAACACCTCATTTATATTAAATGGTTGGCCCACAATGTCGTCAATGTTGTTTCCCCCACTGTTGTACCTTAACAACGGCATAAGCCTTGGGGACGATGGACTCAGGAGGTCCATAGAGTAATTTGTAGACACTGGAGAAAGCAACACCATTGAGTTTAACTCGTTTTCTTCAAAATGGTTATTTTTATAATGGTGGTCACCAGTTCCAGGCTGGTCGAGTGGATAAGCACTGATGTCATCAACCGTGTCAGGAACTGTTGACAAAAGCGGAGAGGTTGCTTCTTCAAAAGTAGGCAAATGCTCTGTATCAAATTCTCTGTTCAATCTTTCTGTAGCTTGTCTGTCGGCCTCGGCACTTGTGATGTTCAAATCGTTATTCAAAGGCTCTTCCAAGTATGGTGGCAAGACAACGTTTTCATCGTCACACAAATCAGAAACTAGAATGATTGGAGCATCTATGATGACCTCATAATGATGAAGTTTGTTTGAAACTTCATCGCCTACGGCATTTCGTTCTGCTTCTTTTTTAGATATGCGGAAACATACTTGTAACCGATGGGATACTGAAATGTAATTGAAACAATTACTGTCAGGATACAAATCAGGAATCAGTTGATGTCTAGAACGGAAATCAAATGTAGATTCATTAAGTAACCGAGGAACATAACGTGATACTTCTAAAAATGAATCTCCATATTTGACTTTGGTTTTTGATGATTTGATTTCTTTCCATAACTCTTTTTCTGTTTTATTGACATATCGATAATCATCTGGCAATTGATTATCATTGTTTGCTACAAACTTTGGTCTTGGTGTTTTGGGTTTGATTTTATGACCATGTAGCCTGTTATTATCTTCATCAACAGATTTGCTGCTATTATGATAATTGTAATGATGTGATTGGATGCCTTTAAAAAAGAGTGGAGTTTGAATCAGAAGAGAACGATCCACTAAGATCTCCTTTCTAGGCTTTCTAATACTAGTCTTTTTACCAAACTTTTCGTCTGCAGCATTTTTGTAACAAAAAGCTAACATATTGGTGTTTCGATGTTCTTCTTCATCATTACGAAGCATAAGCTTGTTGCGGAACTTTTCAAATTCAGATCCTTTCTCATCAACGTCTTTCAACGCGTTATCATAAAGTTTAAGCACATCTTCTCTGACAGCATATCCACCTTCTGACTTAGTTCGAAGCTCTGACAAAGGAACAACTTTTTCAACAACGTTATGATCTTTTATATTTTTTTTCCCTTCATCAAATTCAACTTCTAGGTTTTTGGACACATAAGACACTCTTTCCAATATGTTGATCTTCACCTTTTTAATATAAATGTCTTTACATAATGGAAGCAACTTGATATTCATAGGGATTTCAGAATTGATTCTCACAAACTTGTTGGGGAATGATAATTCATATAACAAGGAATCATTCCATATTCTGTTCACATAAATAGGCTTGTTTAATGCTGATGAAAAGTCAGGCGGTCCTCTTATCAAGGGTAATCTGAAAGATTTACTAATCAACTTTTCTACCAATCCCATTTGTTGTTTTGTATAGATCGATTCATTTGCAAGATTCTTATCTACATTTTTAGTCATAGTAGCTGTATTGATATCCTTTCTTTCAAGATCCACTGAATTATCTTCATCAACTAATTCCTCGATATCAGTCTCCGCGTCATTTCTTGACAAGGAAGGCGTGAGTTTCTTTAAAGACTTTGAGATGGAATGGCGTCTTTGCATGCCGTTACCAATGCTGGAATTGCCAAGTTGATGCTCAAATCGTTTTAAACATAAGTTGAACTTATAATTCAAAGCTGCATGGGGAGCTCTGATAGTCTCGGGAAAACTTCCATCGAATATCATAGGTAAGACAAATATATAGTCACCAGGAGGATAATCGTATAGTCCTTTAGGCTCATTCAAACCTATCGAAAATTGTTCTTCTAATAGAGAATTTTTATTATAGTAAGGATCATTTTTAATTTTGTTGATAGATTTTAAATGGAATTTTTGTAAAGGCTGAGACTCGTTACTACCAAAGACAATTTTTCTCTTATGTGGTGCTTTGGAAGAGTGTGTAGAGGTTTTAAGAAGAGGATTCAAGTAGTCCAGTGAGTTGTCAGATAAAAACCCGGTGCTATCACTTAAATGAGAAAAATTGTGCTTGAGTACTTCAGGATTTATATCACTGTCAGCTGGTATAAAATAGTTGAAATCTTTCATCAAATCAAGCTGGCAACTGGAATTACCCACAAGAAACTCTTCCTCGCTATCAATTCTGGGAGGAGCACTACTATACGCTTGGGCCAATTCTTTCCAAAAGATTTTGCAAACAGCAGTAAAAGACACCAAGATATGCGATAAATCCACATTGGTTTTTGTCATATTGGACCTCACAAAACTGGGACTGACACTGTAGGAATTGACGTCGTTACTTACTGGATTGACATAGCTCTCCACATCACTAGACAGAAGACTAGATACTGAGCGGCTATCGAGAGCTTGTGAGGCACTATCAAGGGGTTCCAAGGTGCTATCAAGAGGTTGTAGTACTGGAGCCAGACCATCATTATTGGAAGAATAATCAGACTCTTTTGGAATAGAAACAACCATTGCAAAAGTATGTAATATTGGATTATTCCCAGTAGCATTCTCGTCAAATATAGCTTCATCTTCATTATCGTCTACATCATCATTTGCGTTCTCCTCGTCTTCTTGAACTGGTTCTGGATGAGTGCGTCTATGTGATCTATTTTCATAGGATTCTAATTCTTCATCCAATGAATTTCCAATGCCATTGATATTACTATTAAGACTTCGGTTCACTCTTCCACGACGCCCACTCGCCGATGTGACTGTAGGTAAGAAGATCTTATCGTTAGAGTTCATTATGGATATTTTGATAGTAGACAAATCATCCTGGATGACAGATTGTAAAGCCTTGTGATTATTCTCATAAACAATATGACTATCACCGGTTTTGGTATGAACATCAAACTGCGAATCAGAAGCAATTGCGAGAGACGAGTTTGGAATATGACTTGCTGGTGATGATAATGTTGGTAGTGTCTCGTCTTCAACAGGTTGATTATCCTGTCTAGATTTGAGCTTTAATAAACCAAATATACTACCACGACGACTATGTGATTTTTCCGACTTTTTTGATTCTGTATAATGATGTTTCGAAGAATAGTCTGCCTGGTTGGATTTTGTGGGTCTCAACAGATTTGAACGGCTAAGAGAGTGTGACTTATCAGCAGTATTAGAATTCAACTTTGAAAGAACAAGTTTTGAAAATCTTCCAGAAAACTGATCACAGGAATGGGAATCATTTATCTCCACTTGAGAGTCCTGCTCATTACCGTTATCAGTAAATAAAGGCAAATTATACAAGTTGTAAATGGCACGATTATTAAGAAGATTTAAACCCATTTTATCTTTCAAAATCAGTTTGATAATGTCACAGTTCTCTGGAGTATTGGTGAGTGATTCGAGACACGGCTGAAAACTTTCCTTGTCACCTACAAAAGCCAAATGTGAGCTTGCTTGTGAGTCTTGTTGAGAGCCATGATCCTGATAAACATGAGAATCCACGCCCAGAGAAGAGGATACTGACAGCCGACGGCTGAATTTGTTCTTTTTTGATTTGGAGAATATATTAAAAGACATGGTTAGCTAACATGGATTATTGGCAAGGGTTGGATATTGGATAAAATAGTTCTGAAAGCCGCTTGGATATCAACTTGAACTTATCTTTATTGTCTATAGTCCGTTGATCTCTTCCGGACACCTAATTGCACTGTCTGGGGTAAATAAACCCGATAAAACTTGCAGAAACAACAGCAAATGATGCTTGGAAAAGGCCGATAACAAATTATATAAGCATATGACACTCTAGCTAGCGTGCCCAGAGGGGTTCAGGTCCAGGTAGGGGGCAAGCCAAACTATCTTGTTCGCTCTCATGAACTTAATCTTTAACTTCATAGACAGATTGTGTCAAACTGATCGCTATAGAAGCCCAATACTTCTCAGCCCACTGTGGTCTGTCATGTGAACGTTGCAGAGTCGATAGCCTTAGTTGTACTGAGAAATGCTTAAAGCTACATGACACATGGCGATGTGCGGTATTCCATTTACTGCAGGGTCCATATAGTATAGCAAGCACAGTTTGTAGTGAAAATATTGCAATATAACGGGGCGTTATCACTAACAGTTAGTAAAGCTAATATGACCAAGAATGATGACCAGAACAAGTTTTCGATGATGGCAGTGCTAAAGCCAAGGAGAATAGCCCCCGCAATACAGTGCTAACCTAGAAGCAAGTGCTTACAAAGATGTAATATACGCTACAAGTAATATATTAAAAGTCTAATGAACCTTAGAGGTAGGTTTAGAGTCCTTGAATAAATGGGTGTCACTGATAGGTTTCAAAAAATTGTAGTATACAAACTTTGCACCGCCAAATTGGGGAAGAGAAAGATAGAGCAAAAAGGCGGTTTTGATCAACCAGTAAAATGGAATCCAGTATAAGATGGCCTTGGACCAAAATTCAAAGATGTTCAAGATAGCAAACACAACCCAGTAGATCAACAAGTCTTCGTCGTCGTCCTTGGTGGTGGTGTGCAAAGCTTTTAGCGACAAGTAGCCAGGAATTACAAAACCAGCAATATTCGAGAGCAATTGACCAATACCGCCAATGTTCAAGAAGGTCAAAAGAAGATAGAAGGCGGCAAAACCAATAACAGCATAGGATCTTGGCAACTTGGTGTTGCTTTCAAACTGGTCTAGAATTCTCACATTAGAGAATCTCTGCAATTCTTAGTTAATTCGTCCTTACTATGTAGTTCTGATATATTGCTCATTAACAATTATAGTTCCATACATACCCCGTCAAGCTGTGACAAATGTCCTTGGACCTTGGAGTTTAAATTCTGTTGAAAAGACATGTTAAATATGTAGAACACTTATTTTTGATTTATGATTTAAATTAGTTTCTCGAGTGTTGGACGTCAATTGTGAAAGAAGAAGCAACCGATGAGATCTTCGAAATATCGCTGAAAAATAAAAAATAAAAAAAAAAGCTGTCTATTGCTGGTTCCCGATGTGAAATTGGCGCCTCTTTTGCTCCGTCTATCGTGATATCCTATCAGCGACAGGGTGATCCCCTTTTATTGGCTACAAATTTCCTTACCAGCTAGTTGCTATTGTCTATGATAACTTATTATATTGCAACTACATTCCGCTTTCAATCATGACTGATATTTTCATTCTCCTATGTAGAATTATTCAATGTTCCATATATTGTTTCAACAGCCCTTAATGCTACCTGTTATTACACCTACTTATGATATTTTTTCATATTGAAATGTTTGTAATTAATCATCATTCCCTTAATAATAAATACCTACAAACTGGTATTTACTGAGCTCAAAAGATGAGATATTATTACTATAAAAAATCCTGGAAATAACAGTGCATGTTATATCATGCAGACAAACGCAGAAATATGCGCCAGTGTTGTACAACTATTTTCACTTCGGAATATTACAACATTGCTATATATTGTGTAATTTATAATCCATATTAAAACTCTCTAATGGCTAGTATATGTTTAAGACAAAACGAAAAGGGGTAAAACACATTCTTGAAGTATATCCTATGCTACATAGTGAATAAATATATGTATACCATCTGGACGGATCTTTGAATAATGAAAAAAAACACTAGTATACAGTAGAGGTAAGATAAAGGCTAAGATGATGAAAGCTTTTATTGAATGACCTTTGTGTTGTAGTCTTCTAATAAAAGACTGAAAGCTGTTTCAAGTTCTAGAGTGTAGCAAAATACCATGTCAAATCAAATAGTTCCAAGTAATGGGGACAGTCAGTCACTTGCGGTCAAAAGACAACAGTTATTTAGTCAGCATGAAGAAAACTTTAGAAAAACGTCCGTCAAAAATAAAAAGGATCTTGATTTGAGTCTTCCGACACCAACTGAGATTGAAGAATGTCGTTTACGGACCAAAGAAGCTTTACAAAAGATTATTGATTTGAAAATGATGGCCAAAAGCACAACTGGTCTGATAACAGGGAAAAAAGATGATCTTTATGTCAAGTACACCCCTACAAACTTACGTCTCACCAACCAAACTGATGATAATGCTCCTAAGCAGAGAATAATTAAGATTGTAGAGGCAGAACAAGACCCGATGTTGCCACCAAAGTTCAAAAATAACCAGAAGACACCAGCTTTGCCCGATTCAGCTTTAGCTAATACTGCCGTACTCAAAGGGTCTCAGCTGGCCAATCAGAAGAAAAAACCGCTCACTGTAGAAGAGCAGAAAGCATGGTACATTCCTCCTGCCATTTCCAACTGGAAGAACCCAAAGGGTTTCACTATTGCTATAGACAAACGGTTGGCTGCTTTCAACAGTGCTGCAGAAGGCAAAGACGCTGGTATTAATGACAACTTTTCCAAATTGGCTTCGTCATTGTATCAGGCTGATCAAAGAGCCAGAGAAGAGATTAAAGCTAGAAACAGACTTAGAATCAAACAAGCCGAACAGAAACGTTTGGAAAATGAAGAGAAATTGAGAGCACTTGCTTTCAAAGCAAGAGAAAGTCGTCAAGGGAATGACCGTCAAAATCATACTAATGAGTTTAATGCAAGACAAAGAGAACTTGATCGTAAACAACGTTTGCTCAAATACGAGAAGCAACTCAAGCAGAACAAATTATCTAACGATCAAAAGGTTCTTCAGCTTGTCAATGAATCTAGTTCCGATGATAGATTAAATAGTAGAATTGCTCTTGGATTAAGTAATGCCAATGCTACAACGGGCAAAAATAATGAAGAGATGACAGATAATTTATTAGATGCCCGGCTATTTACCAACGCTCAGAAGTTTAGACCAGCAGGATCTGAAGGCCAGATATACGATACACCTTTATTTAATACTCACGAGGCCATACAGAACATATACACGGTCAGCAATAGTAATACGGCTACGACTGGTGCTGAGGAAGAACTCAACAACTTGGCTAAATACAATCGATTCAAAGTGCTTGGCGGTGGTGTTAACAAGGATAAAGTAGCAGAACGGACAGGGGCAGTCAAATTTGCAAAGGCTAGCTCTCTTGGGGTGGATAATGATAAGGAAAGTGATGACAAAGATTATAGTACTGGTGACAAACGCTACGGATTAGGAGATGATGAAAGGCCAGCGAAAAAGTCCAGATGGGATGATGATGACGATGATGATGAATGAGTAGATTGTTTCAAATGATATATATTTGTATAGTAGTAGAAAAGCTTTGAGCTATGTTTTTTGAATGTTAATACTGTAAGTATATTGTGGTGTAATTTTAATAGCCAAATTAAGTAGCTTTATTTTCTGTGTAAATATGTTGAGGCTGGTTTACGTTACTGTGTTCCTCTGATACATTTTTTCTAACGAAACAGTCTAGTATATAAAGAATGCACAGTAGTATTATCTCTAAGTTGAGTTGATAAAGCCTAGTCAAATTAATGGCATTTAATTAGCACTTATTTCAACAATATCCGGGCATTCTGTCTCAGTATAAAATTTTAAATATAAGAAATGACTCAATACCCAGCCTAAACCGCTCTCCAAGAATGTGTTTGTTTCTTGAAAAGCTTCAAAACCGCCTAGTTTTCAAACTTCAGTAAAAGGCTTTTCATTCATGACAATCCTATCAGGATTATATCATTTGAGTAAGCGAGCATAATTGCCCAGAGTTATACAGACGTTTCCATAACTTTAACAATTGTCTGTATAAGGATTTACTATTAACGGCTTGTTGAGTGCACCTTCAATTTGCAATACATGTCACAATCTTTTCATCTACAAACATCATGATAAAGACATAGTTTTTGCTGTAAAACTTGTAAATTAAAAATATGTAATTGTTCGATTCAGAATTATAGTTATTATCATGTCTACTCGGCACCTACCATCGCGGAGTATTCACGGACCTTACTGTCTAAATAAGCAATCCTTTCGTTAGCATTTCTCAATTCTTTGTCTTTCTGTTCTTTAAGAGAGCTTAATGCCTCACGAAGTGCGTCTCTTTGGCTTTCAACCAAATTGTTTTGTTTGAATTGTCTAAGTTCTAATTTCAACTGTTCGTTTTCGAGTTTCAAAGCTTTGGCCTTCTCCTGAATTCTTTTGGAAGACTGGAGTTCGTGGTTACGCAACAACTCAATTTCGTTGGTCAAATCCGGAATAATTTTCTTTTTATAATTCAAATTTTCTGACTCTATTTTGGAATAGTTTTCCTTAATTTTGAGTTTCTCAGAATCGAATTGATATATCAATTGTTGCTGTTGGTTGATAAGATCCTGTTTATCAATCAATTGTGATTCAAGATCAGACTTTTCATAATTCAACTCTAAAGCACTTGGCAAATCTTCACCATTATTGGTTTCTTCGTTATGATATTTTTCATATAACAAGACGTGTTCCTCAGCAATTTGTCGACGTCTTCTTTCTTCATTCAAATCGGTCATCAATTTAGATATAGTGACAGCCTTCTGGCGTATTTCTGTTTCCAAAGCTTCAACTTCAGATTCCTCGCCGCCTAGTAAAGAAGTAGAAGAAGTCTTTAACGTTAATTTGTAGTTTCTTAAATCATTTTCTAACTTGACTTCTCTTTGTATAGAGTCTGTCAATTCCTTCGTCATCAATTGAAGTTCATTAATCAAGGATTGGTTGGCTTCTAAAATTCCGAGTTGTTCTACACTTAAATTCAATCTGTCAGTGATAGGAACCGTTTTCTTAGTCTTTGCAGCAGCAGATTTTGGTAAATAAGAATTTCTATTGCCATTAGTTGGGGCAGTTTTATTCTCTTTGACATTGAGTTTATTTATACCCCCGGTCATCTTCATATATTCATTCTCCACCTCGGCTTTAGCTACAAGTTCCTGGTCTTTGGTCAATTTGTCATTAGGATAAAACTCCTTATCAAGCTTATTGCCAATACTATCAAACGCCCCGCTCAAAGAGTCGCCAAAGGATTTATCAAACTTGTCAGTTTCCAAATTAATGTGGTTTTCTTTCGTCTTGGAAGATTCTTTGTAAATGTTTGATTCGCTAAACAAATCATCTTCGAGCTTTGGTTTTTCAAACAATGCAGCTTTCTTCTCTTCGAGTGAACGATCATCGGTATTATTGGCACTGTTTCTCATCATTCTTTGAGAAAATGAATTAGCACCGTTTTCATCTATAGATCCTACACTAATATTTGGTTTATTATTGAAGGTTGTATCTGTCTGCCCACCATAAACTGAAGACCTGTTTGTTTTTTCATTAGGTTTCATCATAGCAAAAGATGCCCCACCGGTCTTTGATTCCCGTTTACTATTTCTAGAAGATTTCCGCTTGAAAGAGCTGTTGTTGTTGATCGAACTCTTCTTTTTCAATCCTAATTTCTTCAAAAAGCCACCTGCTATACCGCTACCTCCGCTCATACTGTTTCGACTGTTGTTGGCTGAATTGTTGAAACTAGACTCTTTAGACTCGCTAGAAACCACAGAATTAGTTCTTTTTTCTGTGTACTTGTCTTGAACAGACATTCGGTTACCATTTTGATTACTATGAATGCTGTTTGCAACGATACCGTGTAAACCTCCCTGATTACCGTTATCAAAGCCTGTACTGTCATTCATTTGAGGTGACAATGTCTTAAAATTGGATCTGGACATACGATGGTCATCGAAATTTAATCCTACAGCAAGATTGTGGTTAGCATTGGCATCTTTATCATCAAGCACGCCAATTGAATCATCAATTGAAGCTTCCAATTTGGCCATGAAGTTGTTCTTCTTTTCCTGAGTCTTTGAAGGAGACGAGTCGCTAATCTGTACTCTGTCATTGTCATATTGACTTTTCAATGGGGACTCGTATTTATTTTTCAACGGAGACTCGTAGCTCTTTTCCTGGGAGTTGTATGGGTGTTGAGATTCTTGTACTGGACTAGCAGAAGGAGGTTTACGCCTTGGAGCCTTTTTAGTATACAGCGGAGATGCCTCTGCCTTTGGCAACTCTTGACTACTTGAACTATTGCCCGGTAACTTTTGGGTTTCGGCTTCTTTTTTCGTAACTTTATCAAAAGCAGAATAATTTACATCAGTATCTTCGTCAGAATCATCTAGATAATTGTCTTCCACAGCATATGATGGGCTTTTGAATATTGGCTTCTGGTCTGGTATTTTTTCATAAGGATTCACATTTTCATTTGAATTCAGGTTCTTCTCATTTGAGCTAAAATTCTTTTCGTACGGATTGAAAGAATCCAGATCTTTTAAAGGTTCCGAGTCATCCATTATATTCTTCCATCTACTGTCAAAGTTTCTAGATTCGTTGATTGTTTTGTTGGCTTGAGGATCAAAAGATGGTCTATCTTCGCCATGAGGGAAAAGCTCATGAGACAACGAAGATCTTTGATACAGTCTATTAGGTGGAGACTGGATCCTTCCACTGCTTGGGGCTATACTGATTCTTTTATTTTGTTCCTCTTCGTCTTCATCCTCAGGTTCGTCAATTGCTTTAAATGGACTTTTTTTAGGACTTGAATGGTATCTTGCGGGAGAGTTACTTATATTTCTAGGCGAATTGTTCATATTTCTCAGTGGTGAGTTGTTGATATTTCTCAGTGGGGAACTGTTGGCAATTCTTTTTGGTGAGTTATTAACATTTCTTTGAGGTGAACTCTTTAATTCCAGATGAGTAGTTTTAGGCGATGGAGTTTTAGCTCTATCAAACGCAGTTTTCGCTGGAGGGGGTGGAGGAACATCATCCAAGGATTTATTAAATGAATTAATACTGCCATTCTGGTTATTGTTGTTTTGATACATTGGATTTGGTTGATTTGACAAACTATTCATTCTTGGTTCTTGAAATCTTGGATTAGGACCATTAGGGAGACTGTTTAATCTTGGACCACCAGGACCCATTGGGTTTTGTTGATGAGTAAAGCTATCCATTCTTGGTCCTGCGGAAGGAGGTCCAGGACCATATGGACGGTTATTCATTGGGTTTTGAGTATTAGAAAGACTACCGTTACGAGGAGGACCATTCATTGGGTTTTGCAAATTCTGTAAGCTTCCACTACGAGTCCCAGGACCAGCCATAGGGTTCTGCAAATTAGGAAAGCTGCCAGATCTACTGGCACCGTTTCCGTAGGGACCAGGGGCGTTCATTGGGTTTTGCATGTTAGTCAAACTACCATTTCTACTGCCAGGTCCAAGGCGTTGGTTTGGAGGGCCACCCATTGGACCAAGAGGATTCATTGGACCGATAGGTTTGGGAGCAAAAGGAGGCAATCTTCCAGATTGTAAAGACATTGCTCTTGGGTCACCATTAGGCATCGGAGGCCGCTGTTGGCCAGGGGGACCTCTGAAGCCGTTGGGGTGTTGTCTCCCCATTGGGTTCAAGTTACTGGGGTTGTTATTGAACGACATTGATCTTGGGGCACCTGCTGGGGGTGGGAAGTTGTTACGAGCACGAGGAGGCATCTGGCGGTTTGGAGGGAATCTTTGAGCAGAACCAGTAGCCAAAGACATTGAACGAGGACCGCCAGCAGGACCGTAGGAAGACATGTTACTAGTGAAAGAGCCACTAGAAGCCATAGAATCCGCATGAGGACCAACAGGGTCAGCACCAATAGGGTTAAGCAAGTTGTGGTTGTGTTGGTACGAATTGTTCATCTTTGCAATGTTGTTCATCATCTGTTTTTTCTGAGAGCTTTTAGCTTTGCGGTACTGTATGTTGTTTGCATTCTTTTTGTTGAGACTTTCAAGAGGCGATTCCAAAGTTGGGATAATGGGAGCAGTGTCCATGGTGTCAAAACCGCCATATCGACCTCTATCCCGAATATGAGTGATATCAGTGAAGTTCATCTTTTTGGCAGCAGTGCTTTCAGGAAGTGGCACGTCTTTGTCATCGCCATCATCACCATCATCACCATCAACAAAATCAAATTGGGAAGCAGCTTTTTTCTTCTTGCTCTTGAGAATGTTCGGCATGTTGAAACCCGAGCCAGCTAACGAGTTGGAACGAGGAGCACTTTTCGCATAGTAAGCCTCGTTCAAAGGGTCTCTTCTGGAAGAAGCCGGAAATGGCCCACCTTGGTCGTACGCCAGGTTGTTGTAACCTCCATAGGAGTTGTAAGAAGTAAACGATCCGTTGGGCTGTTGATAATTGTTTCCCTGATACGAGTCGTAACCCAGGTTAGGATCATATGCCATTTGGCCGTTCATAGCTCAACTATTCTGATGTCCAAATGGTAAGTGTCTTTAGAGCTGTTTGTTGAGAGCTGTAAAAGAATGGCTGTGAAGACAAACGAAGGTGGTGTAGCGTAGAAAGAAGAGTGGGCGAAACGATTGAACGGAGAATGTAAAAATAGCGGTAAAGTTAACGATCGATGGTCTGAAAAAGCGCAAGTGAAAATTCATCAAGTCGGCCGAGCCGTAGTGAATTTTCAAGTATAATGGAATGTAATTAAAAGGTTATGGATATTTACTATTGATGATTATGTAAATGTAGTTTGGAGTAGTTGACTTCCTACTGCAGTCTGTTGGTTTAATGGTTGTTTCACTTGAAGGTTTACGTACAACGTAACTTTTGTTGGTGAGGAACAGCTGGAACACGTATAGATGGAACACGTAGAAGTTAATGATATATAGTATTACTAACTGAAAGAAATGGTATTTTAATACCACTAACTGATATTAACGGTACTTAATTTATGTGTTAAAACCAGTGTATTTCTTGAATCGATATACATCTTGTAGTATGTAGTATGTTGGAAAATTTACAGTGAAGGAAGAGTTCAAATACTTTTCCTGAACAAACTTTGCTATCTCATTTTTTCCAAATTTACTACCAAAGAGACCAACATACAATATACCTAAAAGATAGTTTTTCTCTGTTTGCAAACATTCAGGCTTGTAAAACATCTGTGGCTGTTAACTAGTGTTAATTGATGTAACTTTATATTACTTGGTCAGTGGAGCTGGAAATACAGGTGAGTGCAACTGCCTAAATAATGGCATATACATTGCCTAGTATTTACATCCCAACTCTTCTGGTATTCAAGTAAATTATTATGAAAGTTTTGTAGGCATATTTGTTCTTTGTTCTTTCTAAACAACATATAAGCATAGTTGTATATGCAATATATACTGGGCTCACAATAAAATAATTATCATCACTATAGTATTTGTTAAGGAAACCTATTTTTCTAATTGTTCATAAATTATAAAATAGTTTGTTTGGTATAATCACCGTCTGTATTAGACATGTTTCCTCGAACCTTTGATATTCTCCATAATAATACAACCCACTGAATTCCATCTTTCTGACAATCCTCTTTTATTCTTATTTCCCTTGAAGTCAGGTCAATAAAGCTACCTCCTCTTAACTTTTCGGTTCTTTACTTATTACTTTTAATATGTTTTTAAAAAAATCAAAATACTCAAAAATTAATCTGTCAGCGCTTATACTAAAACCTTACAAATTAAAATTACAGAAATATACAAATCAAAATTCACCAAAACTAACTATACTCTGACTCTTCAACATTGTTACATTTGGTGACAACCAAAAAATACTCTGCATGGTTTTTTCTTTTAATTTTGGGTATCTTATTAGTTCTCACTCTTTCTTGTTCCAATATACAATGATCTATTGGATCCCATTCGTTCCCAGATTTTGAGCTTTCACACAGTTCTTCGGGTTGATCTAGTGGTTCCTCTTCGTAGTCGTCTTCATCTTCTGACCATAAACTTTTACCGTAACTTCGCTCTACCAATCGTACGCTCTCCAAAGTGTGAGGCAGGTCTTTGGCTGTAATACAAAACTCCACACCAGAATGGCTATACAAGAACCTCCCATCTCCAGGAGGAAGTCTAACCACTGTATCTCCTTTGTGTCTAACTCTTAACAGGGCCCCTGTAGAGTGTTTTGTAGCCTCATATCCCCATGAATTTTCTGATTCAATGGTGTTATACAACTCGCCAGAGGCAAACAAATCATTAACCAAATTTGCAGTAGCTCTATTACCTACCTTAGGACTTCCTGCTGTTACAACGACCGGTGAGTATCCCAGAAGTTTGAACTCTGTAGCAAATAAGGCTGCCATGGCACCTCCAAGGGAATGTCCACATATCCAGAACTCATAATCTGGATGGTTCTTTAAAATTGCAATGATCATTTGATAATATTTATAATATAACGATTTCATGGCTCCAAAAAATCCCCAGTGGACTTTACAAAGATTGTCGTCATTCTCTACACTTTCACAGTGATGATCAAACTGTGGATGACAGGATAATTCATTCTTCTTGTCACAGAATATCGGTTTATACGGTACCAACATTATTGATAAATCAACTAACCAATCAGTCCATGTTTTTGACCCATTGAACACTAAAACAATCCGTTTTTTGTGATGGTCTAAAGCGATATAACCTTTATTTGTATACTTGATTTTCACATCATCCGCCGAGTGCAATTCGCCTGTATTGCTACTCAACAGTTCATTTCCCTCTTCTTCATGATGGGTCATGATCTTGACAAACTCCATAGAATGACATTTCCCCACCTGCTCTTCAACTAGTTTTATACAGTCCTCACTTAACTTAGTCTCATTTTTAAGCCTATTGCCTTGCTGTTGGTTCACACAGGTACTAATCTTTGCATATTTGGCTCCCTCCACCAAGTCCTCATACACAACAGGCATCAACATAACATTATCAACATATTTAGCTACCACAGTAACCAACATCAAAAGACTCAAAATCTCCACTTTCATTATATTGATGGCCCTAATCTGGTGATAATGGTAAAGGAAAACCACTATGCATACGTTAAGATATAACGGACCTTCTACAGCTTTGTGGTTTACTTAGGCATTAGCTATTGATAATACGCTAAGAAAGTAACCATATATAGCCATTATAATGACGGTTAATTCTGTATATATATCCTAAGATGAATAACGCGTAGAGAAAAACCATTAAAAAGCTGTGAAATCAGAATCCTCAAGTAATCCTCTTGCAGTACAATATCACGGAAAGATAAAAACATGACTTTTTATTACTCTTCACTGTAGTTCGGCCAAGCTTTGTAGCTTTGACTAATAACTGGTAGCTCTAAAAAGAATCAAAAATAGATTGTATAAAGAAAGTAGACATTAATAACAAGGTTTTTATGTATTTGAAAAAAAAGGTAATCATTAAAATAAGAAAGATATAATGGGACAAAACAAGGGAGGAGCGGGATATGTGAGAAGAAGGAAAAGAATCATTAACTTAATGTTAATATACCACTATCTTTTAAACTGTTTTGCAAAATGGTTTCCTGCACGGCAGCAAAGACCACCTTGATGTTACTAGTATCGGTGGCCTGGGTGACGTGTGGATATATAGTCAAATTTGATCTATTGACCTGTTTAAACCTCCATAGAATATATTTAGCAGCTTTCGTGATATCATTACCGCCAGTATAATCGGGGAAGTAATTTTCCAAGGGAGAATGTTCCAACTTTTCAGCAAACACATCGATTTTGTTCAAGAACAAGACAATGGAAGTTCTGCTAAACCATCTTGAATTCACCACTGAATCGAATAGAACAAGTGATTCTTCAAGGCGATTCTGGGAGTTTTCCTCCAATAATGGTTGGTCATATTCTGATAATGCTACACAAAAGATGATGATGGTCACATTGTCAAAACAATGTATCCATTTCTTACGTTCTGATCTCTGGCCACCCACATCGACCATATGGATTTTTGAAGTGCCCATGTTAAAACGGGTTTCAAAGATACCAGAAGTCTTTTTTCTGGTACGTAAGACATCAGTGACATTTGGAATGTAATTATTATCAGAAATACGCTTTAAGTTTTGAAAAAAATATTTGGCAGAATCCATCAAGTAAAATTTATTCTTATGTTCCACTAGAAGGTTTTTAGTAGAGTTTGCTTTCCATAAGGACGCAATTGCCAGTACTACATTTGGATCAAACGATTCATTGGGATCACTTGATACTGTAGTAGATAAAATCAAGTCAATATCTGCTTCAGTTAAAGCGTTGACTTCGTCATCTGGAATGTCATCTTTTTCATCTTTACTAGGTTTTACGACTTGATTTTTGCCATCGTTGGTGATCTGACGTGCCCCATAAGCGCCATTGACAAGAGGAACATCCATGGAAATAGGATAGTTGAAATCCTTATAACATTTGGCAATTGCCTTTGCACAATCCAAGACATTTCTAAAAACGAATGGTTTATAATCAATCAATTCATCTTTAGTATATCCATTTTGATGTATGATTTTCATTTGTTTCAAAATGGTGGATTTTCCGCTTTCCCCTGACCCCAATAATAATATCTTGAACTCCTTATCGTCTGTACCAACAGTATTGACGTTATTGGCTACAACACCGGTATTGGTGTTACCGTCGCTTCGTATTCCTCCAGGCGAAGAGCCATTTATTACGTCACCGTTACTATTCTTTATGGCAGGAAGATTATTTGTATTGGAAGCACTATTGGCCAGGCTTTGAGAAGTAGCTTGGTTTGCAGTACCATTGAGCGCAGCAATTACATGGGAATTACTGTTGTTATTGTTACTGCTACTACTACTACTGACATGCCCCTTATTATAAGAGCCACCAGTAGCTGCTGGTGTGTTGGTACGTCCGGTTTTTGGCGACGGTTTCTCAACTGGTTCGTCTTTCGAAAGACACGAACCCATTCCAAATATTGTAAATTATGCGTGTTATAGACACCTTTCAGACACTTATTTTGCTAACCACTCTTCTAATTCTATATCAACAGCTTTATATCGCCTGTATTATATACTCTCTCCTAACAATCACTTTGGAACTCTGTAAAGAACACTGACGGTGCAGCCCTTTTTATAAAGTCAGCTAATATTTAGCACAAAATCGGCAAATCTCAGGCCCCAATGACTTACTTTATAACTGTATTCTGCGATTGTCACTTATCTAATGAAATTCGTCATCAGTCATAAACATCTGTCATCTACCCTTATGTATTGACTTCCTCTTTTTCTCAGGCTTGAGCAACATTGCACGGTTTTTGATATGCGCGCGCACAGGTATAATGATTATTGTTTAACAGTATTGATAACTAAGTCTGGTGCTATTTCCACAATGGGCATCTCTGCGCATTGGGAGCAAGGCAAAGTGTTCATAGTGGCTGTAAGCTTTCGGATTATGTTGAGAAAGAAGCAATTCTCGGAAGTATGTTATCAGAAGTGTGCCCACTGCAATGTTTTTAGGCATTTCGTAGCAATGACCAAATCTTTTTAGTTTCCGGTCCAGGATTTAAAGGAAAAGAGTGTATGCATTTATTCAGGCAGATGTATTGAGTCTATTGTAGAGGTAACCTAAACTCAACATTTCTTTGGATAGATTGTTTTATTGCTCCAGCGAAAGAATGCCCTTTAATGATTCATAGACTTTATTGACGTGCTCATGTTTTACGACATTTCAAACGCTAGATCTATGGGTTTCATGAAATTTTTTAAGAACAAGTTCTAGAAGTGTTCGGGGTAATAATCTCGGTAATTTTACTCGATAGTTTTATTCTCCATCAAAAATAGCCTGAACTATAACAAAAATAAATGAACCATAATTAGTAGGTTGCGCAGTCCATGGATTCTGCCTTTTTTTATTTTCAAGCCTTCATTGTTGCAAGTCAATTGATGTTTACTTCTCAGCTCACATAGGAAAGATTTCAACGAGCCGTGGCCAAAGTGTCAGTTATAAATTTTGGTGCTATTTTGACTACAAAGGTGCCAAGGGAAAGTGACAAGACCCTCTTTTGTCTTTGAAACTTTATTCTTGGTTTCAAGTTGGAAAACATCATCAAAATCCGCCAAAAATTGCCAGAAAGGTGGAAAAGTACCGAAAGATGTAAGGCGGCTGTATCTTCACCAGAAAACTCGTAAGAATCTTACATGTCAAAGTTTATTTTATTTCATAAGAACAAAAATAGTCTTTTAAAAACCTATTTAATTGAAACTATTGAAAAGTCTATTCAATCGCTTGATCACTCGTACAAAACACCAGGGAACTTTAATCCATTCTCTTTTCTAACCTGTTCCAATACCCTACCAACAATTAAAGATTCCTCCCAAGGAATCAAATCATTCTGCCACTTACCATTTTGAATGTCGTGAGCCACTGCATTGGCCTCATGAATTAATCCATTCTTAGCGCCTTTAGAAACAGTCTTTTCAAAACCTTTTTTATTGGTTGCTTTGTCGCTGTACTCGATTTTATAGTAAGTAGGTTCTGAAGGTAATCTTTTCTCACCTCCAATGTACAACGAGCCTTTGGTACCGTCTATTCTGGCAAACACCATGTCAGAGGTGGTAACAAATGAACAGCTAAGAATAGCCTGTTTACCATCCTCATGTTGAATGATGATTGATGACTGGGTGTCAATACCATCTTTGATTGTCTGGAATGATTTAACTTTAAATGGAGATTGAGGGGTTTCTCCAATTTCTGGATGAAGTAAATATCTCCAGTATGTGAGGGGATAGGATCCAATATCAAGCAATGCCCCACCTCCAAATTTAGGGTTTTTAAGTCTAGATTCTGGACCCAATTTGTCCAACTGCATGTCAATTGAGAAGTTCACTTGAATACGAGTCAAGTCCCCAATAGATTTTTCTTCGAACAAATGATGACGTATCTCTTTCATGATAGGGAAAAATCGGGTCCATACTGCTTCCATAAAGAATAAGTTCTTCTTTTTGGCCAATGCAAAGATTTCTTCAGCCTGCTTGACATTAACTGTCATAGGCTTTTCGCAAAGAACATGTTTGCCAGCTTCAAGAGATTTGAGAACCACATCATGATGCGATGTGTGTGGAAGACCCACATAAATGATGTCAACGTTTGGGTTTTTGATAACTTCTTCGTAAGATGCGATTGTTGGTTTATGGTCTTGGTTCTTTACATAATCATTGGCAAAATTTTCGCCTTTTTCTTTGGTAGACACCCCAATTGCTTCGACAATATGGTTTGCTTCAGGATCTTCTCTCTTTTCACAAATGTCTTCAACGAACTGGGTAGAAATAAACCCGGTGCCTAGGACACCCCATTTCAAGGTTGGTAATGACATTTAGGAAGCTATGTTCTGTTTGATGAGTTACCAGATATGAATTGAGGATAAGCTAATAAAGCCAACTGCATTGAAAAGACATGTAAACCCTTTCAAAGAAGTTACTTATTATTATAGACTTTTATAGGCCAAACACAAGGTAAATTGATTGCTAACCGTGCGGGCCGAAGAAAAGCGTTGCTATATACATTGATCTACTACTACACATTGCGCTACCACGTAACAAGTAAGTGAAAAAACACAAAACAGAATGCCCCTACCCCAATGAAATAACTTATTATTTGTGTGCTTTACAATCAATTCTCATTCAGAATATAACAAATTATAGTCTTACTTTATTACCAGCCAACATCATCAGTTGATATTGCCTATGCATGGTCGGAGCCCTGCTGCGTCAGAGTTGCCGTGCATAACCTGCCACTTCAATTTCATACACCCGGGTAATGGCATTACCCTACCCCGTTAAGGATTAACTCCTATTTCGTCGTGTCGCCACTTTGGTGGTGAAAAAGTCAAGAGGAGAGGAAGTGAAAAAAAGGACACTTTTTTTCAAGGCATTTTAAGGCAACCTAAACAGTCTTCTATTATCAACATTCAATAATAATCAATACTTCTATAAATACAAAACATGTCTGCCTCCTTAGATAAATCGCTTGACGAAATCATTGCTTCTAAACCAAGTGTTAAGAAGTCTTTTAAAGGAAAGAAACTTGGTACTAAAAACGCCAAAGTTGGCAAGGCTCCTCACAAGGCTCGTCCTGGTGTCAAGAAAGCCGCCACTGTTTCAGCAAAGTCTCCAGCTGCTGCTGCCAGAGTGATCGATGCTTCCACTGCCAGCAAGGCTGTGGTCTATGGATTAGTATGTGCTTGCTAAATGATGAATAGATGCTGTTGACTGTTGTTCCATGGGACAATCCGTATCAATAGCATTATTTTTTCTATTCTTATTTTTATATTTGTTTTGTCCCTGTCGTTTGTTTTTGTTTTTATGTCTGTTAGACCGAACGTTTGGTTCCAAAAACAATGCGTTTGAAGGTCTGTTTTCGCGTCGAGTGGGTGAATGTTTTGTTGAGTTAAAACGCGCATTTATATACACAAGGGACTATCATTAATAGCATGATATGATCATTCGATCTGGATTGTCTTTGAGATTATCTCTGATATCTGCCATATTCGTTCATAACATTTGAGAAATGGCTTTTTGAGAGATTCTAAGATAGAAACAAAAGCAGCGAAAATCATAAGGTGTCTGATTCACCTTGCTTATAAGAATCTTTTGATAGTCAAAGATGGCTTATCAGTAATTTCACGGGCTTGGTTTAGGTCGATGGCACGCTTCGTGTTTATCACTTTAGCATGCGATACCCAAGTTTCAGATGACATCAACCGTCTTCAACTCTCCAGTACCATTTCACCCCTCGTAATGTGTGATGCTTAACAACCTCAGTGTACCACTGAACTCGCACGACATAACAAAATGACATACAACTTCTTTATCTTTTGCTTTTACAACGAGATGCATTTTTAAAAGTAAATGATACTAACAATTCACAGCCAAAAGACATCAAACAAGACGCTATTAAAGTATGTTAGTTTTTATCATTTTGTTTAACCTTTTCAGAAGCGGTTTCACTTATTATCTGGAAATGACTGCGGCTATGAGTTTCGTATGATTTCTCCACAGGTTGTACAAGTTGTACAAGTTGTATTTGGCATTTGGAGCACTTGATAACGAAATCTACACAAGTCGGTGCTTGCCATTCGATACGCTGGCGAAACTATCAGTCATTTCCAGTAGTAGTCTTTACAAAGTCTTTGTAGGGCATCATATTAACCTTTTCTAGGACTTTTTCCAAAGTCAAGTAGGTAGTGTTCACACTGTTGCTTTGAGTTACAATGAAAAGGGACAATCCAAAGGTATTGCCACCATTATTTTCAAGAACGCTGCTGCTGCTCAAAAGGCTGTTGCCAAGTACAATGGTGCCCCAATAGATGGTGGCAAGAACAATTTGAAAATCGAATTGATTTTGGACCCAACCAAGAAGCCATTGACTACCAGAATCCAGGCAAAGTATGTGTTATTTCAAAGTTATCACTTTACCACTGTATTACCACTGTATGCAAATTATAAATACTAACTATAAATAGTGCTATTCCAAAGGCTGAAAGAACCTTGAATATCAAAGCCAATAGATTAGCCAAGGCTGGTCCTTCTAAAACTGGTCCTGCCAAAGCTGCTGCCAAAAAAGGCAAGCCAAAGGCTAAGAAACCAGTCAAGAAGACCAAGAAGACTCTTGAGGAGTTGGACCAGGAAATGACTGATTACTTTGAAAAGAAGGAGTAAATTGGCCATTCTATTTCTTTTCGTTTTTTCTACCTATTTTTTTTTCATGGCTGGTAAATTGTTGTTGAGTTTAAGCCATAGGCAGTGAAAAGTTTTTTAACCTGCCTGTATTCTATCAAAAAAATGTATATTTTGTATAATTTGACTTGAAGCGATATGTAGTAGTGTCATAATGAGACGAACCTTATTGTAGAGTGTTTTCCTTTTTATGTAAATTCTTTGTAGTTTATTGTTATGGAGCTTCTCTGTAATTTAGAGTGTTCTCTTTATTGTTGGTACGTGTTAATTGCAAGACCCGAGTTGGATACATGGCACGCTTGGAAATTACGGCTGATCATCTATACTTAACAATGAAAGGACGATATAAGTCCGAGTAACGCATACTATTGAAATAGAGTTTGTAAAGTTTTTCTTTTTCTTAACCCTTATTGTTTGCACACGGTAGACTGTTATTGTTATTCAATAAGGATCAACAATTGTTACTTTTTGCCAAGCTAATCCAAGCTACGTTGAAATTCACTTACCGATTGAGTCAAAACCGTTTAATTAGAAAAAAAAATAAAAAGGTAGATTTGCAACAATAATCAAACTTTTCACTTAAAGTATAAAAAAGGAAATAAGCAATGTGAAGTTTGAAGCGTGTCCGAGTCAAACGCTGAAAAACTTCATGAATCAAATTAAATGTGTCACCACATAAAAAGAATCAAAGAAAATGGATTTGAAAAACTAACGTAGTTTTTCATAAAAGGTCAAACAATAACAAAGTCGTTTATAAATTGAATATTAAAACAATACAAACAATAACGACCAAATTGACAGGAACAACAATCCAAGATCTACATAGGTGAGCATTAATTAGCATTGCAATGCCCCACTGTTCAGTGGCAGTGATTTAACTTTGATTTGACTTGTCTTGGCTTCATCCTTGGAAATTGAATTTCGTGGCAGAGTTACTTGCAGAAACAGACGAGTCTTTCCCACACAGTGCCTCTGAGCGGGTTTAATTATAGTAGCAGCTGAGTCTAGACCTCTATAACTTTACCATTTTGGGGGAGGCTCTATCTTCGAGGCACCATCCCGTAACAGGGGGCAGTGGTGCTACACTGTTCTATGTTTTCTAAACCCAGTATTCTTTGATATGCTGTGGGTTCACGGTCAAATTTTTTCATCAGTTGAAGCATCATTTGCAGGCAGAAATGTATATAAGGAAATCATCTGGTCGTGCTTTTTTTCTTTATAAAATGAAATAGTTATATTTTATTTGACCAAATCTTTTTATCTCTATCACTATATTGTCGAACTCACCTGGCTAACCTCAATAACGCTTACATTATCATGAACAACTCTCACAATTCTTCGTCATACAATTCCAAGCTTAGCCAGCATCACTTACAAATGTTCTATTCTCATATGAGCAATGATGAGTCGCTCAGAAAGTCTTCAATAGATAAGGCTATGCCTTATTTAACCCAAGACAAACTTAAGAAGACCACCAATGTCTTCAAGTGAGTTGGGGATATCACATTAGTCCAGTTCTTTGTTCGGTCTCGTTCATATTTGTTCACTGGGTATTAATATTTCAACACATAATACTGGCATGACACCCTATTCAGCATATTTTAATACTTTGCCTATAATCTAATTCAGTTACTACTCTTTTCAATTCCTATAACACGGCATTCATGTCTACATTTAATTTCACCAAAAATGCGGGTTTCCTGTTTCTTGTTTTTAGGTCTTTTCTCTTTCTTGTTGGTTTTAATACATTCATTGCGGGCTCATCTTTAATAAGGGGTTGAGGTTAGTTTACTAAAGATTGTAGGATTTCTCGTAGATTTACAATGGTACTCTTTATCGTTTCATTGAAATACAGCATATATAAGAATGCTTGGCCTCTATAAGTTTCGTATAGGCCTCAGACTACAGAGATTTTGGTAGGTTGATGTTGAACAGTACTAGATGCCATTTTCGTATTGTGATTTGCATTTAGTTGATAAAAAACTTATAAACACAATTTCTGAAGGGTTGATAGTTTCAGTTCACTCCACCAGTAATTTCTAAAGTTTCTGCTCAATTACTAAAGCACAGACGTGTTCCCTGTTGCTACAGCCAAGCTTTCGAAATTGTATATTAGGCAGGCTACATTTCAACTATAATTAGCTATGAATATTCAAGAAACTACCAACTTAGACCTTAATTACTGGTAAGTGACACCTTTCAAACAACGCCGATCCTACATTTATGCGTCGTCTGTAGAATAACAACAGACTCTAGAAACAGGAGTTTCCATTATTACTCGACTAGATGTTTTTCAACATTCAACCTACTCAAAGGGAATGTACATTGTTAATGAGAAGTAATTGGGTAAATAAGGAGCTTCTGGGCTTATTTTTAGCGCGCTTGCAGCATCGCCCAGACCTTCGAGTAATTTAATTTATATCGCGTGTTGCGTGTACACATTTGATCTGTCTATCATAGGCAAAGGTCTTTTTCATTCTCCACTTGTGTTAATATAGCAATAAGTTTAATCATTTGAAATCTTGGTGAGCAGCAAATACTATAGTATTCGCATCTATAGTTTTCTTCGAATTTAGCAAGGTGAAGGAACTCATTTCAATTGATTTTTCTTGAGATTATAATACAATATACCAAGCCCAATGGAGCCCAGCAACTACATGGATGGCCCTTTCAAGAACTCCACCGCAATAAACAAGCATTTGAAACAGATACATGCATCATATAGTAGTTCTAGCAAGTCAATTGCAGAGAGTCTTCTGGTCGATGTGCTGATAAAGTTTATTGAAACGCTCACCAGCAATATAGAGACTTTGGCTGATAACAATAAAGAGAAAATAAATTCTATAATAACGTTATCCAACCTCATCCATTTTCTTCCGAAAAACAATGAAAGCAACGTGTTTGCCAAATACTTTAATAATGAAAAATTTCTTGAATCACTTATCAAATACTCCATTCTCAATCCTCTTGAGGATCCTCCTTACTTGATACTCAACGCCTATTTGAAAGGCGATTTCTGCCTAAAGTCCACCATCAGTAGTCCTGGAAACCACGACCATTACCATCTTTTTCTCTCTTTATTCATACAATATCCCAAAATTTTGGAAAACGTTCCTCAGAGAGTTCTTCATTCTTATAAAAATAGCAAGCCTAGCAGCAGGCCTAAGTCTGATTCAGGATCACCGTCTCCTCCTTCATCTGCATCTTCGTCCTCATCATCATTGGCAAAACCAAACAGCTCTAATTTGATCAAATCTTCGATAGAGTTTGTATTTCTTCTCGTGAACATTGTGGGAAATCCTGCCAACGTACATTTTGGCTTTTCTATAATTGTCATTCTTCGTCAGTTGGATTTTGCTACGATATACATTAATAATTTACTCTCAAAGAATCTTCTCACTGGAAAGTTGTCATTATTATGCGATGGGATTTTAATGAAAAACATTGTACAGGTAGTAAATAACGTCTCCAACATGAAAATAGACCTAGATAGAAACCAGTTACAGTCTCTTATTCTCAAAAAATTAATAGAGTCAATCAAATCGTTCCATGAATTGCCAGGAACTGCTTTGTTAGAAAATATGGGGCTTTCTGCAAATACTATGAAATATATTACCGAAAATTATGACTTGGTCGATGTATTAATAGCTCTCCAGTATTTCAAAAATCCTTTGTCATATAATGTACTTCGCTCTAGACTTTTTAAGCAAAAATATGTCTTGTTTTACGAGACTAAAGAGGAACACAGATTATTTCCTTTTACAAAGTGTTTACTCGAAATTGCCAAGTTACTTAAAGAACACACATACCGCTCACATCACAATGCTAATGGAACTAACAGCGAAAGATTACTGATGAGCTACAAAACTGTAAAAGAAGTTAAATTTTTTATTCTCTACGGTCCTGGTATTTTTCAATTGCTTCTTGACCAAGCCTTTGATTACTGGGGAAAATCCGACGCCCAGACCGATGACAAACATGATTTTCAAGTGGTTCTCAACCTTATACGAGTAGCATTGAGTAGTCTCAGCGTTCTAGCTTCGTCTGAAATCACTAACAATAACCTCAAAGAGTTTAAAGTCTCTAGTACTAGAGAATATCATGAGAACTTTAGCAAGATTAGTATGTTCTTCCAACATCATTTATCATACGAGAAGGTACAAGAAATACAGTTGGAAGTTTTAAAAAAATCACGGTGTACTGTTTCTTTGTCTGAGTGGCAGGAAACATCTAGTTATGACTTGAATTTGATAGGCGATTTAAAAAAGTTTATCATGGATCAACGGTTAAACGAGTCATTCAAAGGTACATTTTGTTATGCTGATCTTTCGAGCGAGCATAATGAACGACTGGGGGGAAAACCAAATAGCCAATTGTCAGACTTGCAAAGAATTTATATTGCTATTTCTCCAAACCGCAGTTCTTTTTTCTACCAACGTGTAACGAAGAGTTTCAAACTCCTGCCGGATGAACGTTTGCGTCTTGACAAATCTAATTGTAAACAAGTTGCTCTCAATATTATCAAGAAGATTAACGTCACATCAGAGAATAATGATAAACTTCTGTATGGCATGAATACGAGCAACAGATTGTCGCTTATGCATCCTATAAGAGCTATCAATATTAGTGGCAAGCATAAACTTACCAAGTTGACACTCGTTGATGGACAGAACCAGCCGGTGTTCCTGTTTTATACTGATAACATACATGATGCAATACTTTGGATAGACACATTAAACTTATTGATCAGTAACAATGTGTTACAGCAGCAAAGTAACAACTTGAACTTTACTAATGTATCACAGGAAACAAAATCTCATATTCAGCAACTCTTTGATATTAAGAGAACGTTACAGTTCTCTTCATTTGTTAATGAGCTGCGACTGCAGGAGAATGATAGCATGGTTAAAGTAGGAGATGTTCAGTCCTTGAATTATCTTGAGATTGATGATTTCGATCAAACTAGCAGCAAAAGGTTGGCAAGACATAACTTTCTCAAGATTTTGCTCCATACCAACAATGAACAGTCTCTTCGACGCAACGGATCGGCCAAGGTTATTTCTGAGGAGCTTACCAATAAAGATAGAGAGAACACAGAGAACACTGCTAAGGAAAATGCTGAAAAGCAAGCAAATCACGAGAAGCAGAGAAAGGAGGAGAATGAATTTGATTACGATTACAACGAAATGATGAAAATTGCAAACGGGTTTTATTATAGTTAGGTACATTATATAGTGCGAATATAGTGTCTGTAGTGTGACCAGGAAAATAGACTTGTAGGTTGAAACTAAAGCTATTCAAAATAAGCAGCAAGGCGAAATGAATGCCAACCAGTGACAAAATAAATGTTTAAAAAAAAATTAATATGGTTTATCAAAAGAGGGAGTTGGAAACATCGTTGGCCCTCAATTATTGGTTGTGCAGTTATCGTACGTTATAGATCACTTATTTGGAAAACGGATCAAAGACAGGCACTTTTATGCTATCCCTTTTAGCAGGAGGGCTCATCAGTGGCAATGGGTGAGCATTTACACTAATAAAACTAATAACCAACACAGCAATTGCTGTGATACTAGTCAAGAACAGATTGCCGTAAAGCATTTGTAATTTTTATGATGGTGGTCGCACGACAGTATTAAAAGTATACCATACCAAACCCATCAAGACTTTTAAAATTAAAACACATCTGAACTTGAGCAAACTAGCCCCCTTAAATGTTTACATCCTATTTATTATGTACTGTTGCTGGTATTATCTGTTTAACGGATCAAAGTGCACTGCAAATCACTCTTACCAGTGGATATCTGGTAAGATGGCCTCTCCCATAGTTAAGTATTGCGCCAACATGCGTTGAGCCGCGTCCTCGCTACATTGGTGTTTTATAACAACGTCCAGACACTCAGCCATGGAGTATGTCATTATATATTGGTCAGAAATGGGTATTTCTTTGGGGATTGTGTGGGCTTCAACCATCAAACAAACTTATTGTAATGATACAAGTTATATGGGGATATTGTTGATGCCAAGTATAAATGAATAACTACGTATTTTTCTTTGGTATTGTAGACATTTAGGTATTTCTTTTCTTGGGCAAAATATGATTGTTTGCCAGTCTTCATTTAATGAACCATTCAAAAATGATAATTGCTAACTATTGAAAGCTGTTTTTTTAATCATTTTACTCGAATTTACTAATATTGTATACACTAAACGGCTTACAATTCTATGATACATTTTCAACTACGTATCAAGCAGCGTATTTGAAATAAATCCTGTTAATCATGAGAAGAGCATTTTGCACATACTAACCAAAGAAAATAGCTCTTTTTGGCCAACTAGAAACATTTTGAATTATCCATCTACAATCTTTTCTGGTATCGTATTAAGGGATAGATGTGTGGGGTAACCGCCAAATCGGACACGAAATAGTTTCACATCAAGGGTCTTCTTGAGTAATACGAGTCCTAATATCACCAGTCAGATTCTATTGTTGATCTTAAAAAACGGGCAGGGCTAGCAAGGTGCTTGGGTGTTCAATTGGCATTTTGACACTTTTTCAGACAAATTTGCGAACGAGATCAGTTGTCTACATCGTGCTATTTCACATAATAGCAAAGATTAAGCGCCAAATCTCTGGTAGTTGCCATTAATTAGTCTTTACGTGCAGCGCCTCTGATTATGTCCAGTTATAACAAATTGAACGATATTCATTGGAGACCATCGAAGAAAAGTTCACTGTTGCCGTTATACGAGGAGAAGCCTAAAAACAGTAATTTCAGAAACGCCAGTGCTTTCCATAATCCAATATCATTGTTTTGGCACGACCGTCAGAAACGCAAAATGTTGTACAAAGCTTTCCTAGGCTCCTGTATAGTGTATATATTCTATTATATTTTCCTTTCAGGACCTCCAGCGTTACCAAACGGACAATTCAGATTTAATAGCACGGAAGATGTTAAGTCCAAACAGGATCAAATAAGAAATGTCATGAAAGAATCTTTTGCTGATTACAAGAAACACGGTTGGGGAAAAGATGTTTATCATCCTGTCAGTCAATATGGTGAGAACATGGGCCCAAAGCCTTTGGGATGGATCATTGTTGATTCCTTAGATACTCTCATGTTGATGAATTTGACTGACGAATTGGCAGATGCCAGAAAATGGGTCAAAGATGACTTGACATATGATTTTGATTACGCAGTCAATACGTTTGAAACAACTATTAGAATGCTTGGTGGGTTGTTATCTGCATATTATCTTTCTAATGATGACATCTATTTAAATAAAGCTACTGATTTGGGAAACAGATTGTTGGGGGCCTTTGATTCCCCTACAGGTATTCCTTACGCTAGCATCAATCTCAAGACCTCTCAAGGCATCAAGTCGCATGCTGATGGTGGTGCTTCTTCTACTGCTGAGGCCACCACCTTACAATTGGAATTTAAGTATCTTTCCAAGCTTACTGGCGAATCCTTGTATTGGGACAAGGTGGAGAAAGTCATGGAAACTTTGTACAATGGGAACAATCCTAAAGACGGTTTGGTTCCAATCTTTGTCCATCCAGATACCGGCAAGTTCAGAGGCAACTTGATTCGTCTTGGATCTCGTGGCGACTCTTATTACGAGTATTTGTTGAAACAGTATATGCAAACCAAAGAAAGCATTTATTTAAAGATGTATAGAGAATCGGTAGATGGTGTAAAAAAACATATGGCCAGAGTTTCGGGTGGTCCTGAGAAATTAACTTTCATTGGGGAGTTGGAAAATGGAATCAATGGTGCTTTATCTCCAAAGATGGATCATTTAGTATGCTTTTATGGCGGTTTGTTAGCTTTAGGAGCTACAGAAGGTCAACAAGTCTCAAAATTCAATAAACAAAACCTTTGGACAGCCACTAGAAATGACGATCTCAAGTTTGCTAAGGAACTCACTAGAACTTGCTACAAAATGTACAATTTGACCGAGACAGGCTTGGCACCAGAAATTGTTGTGTTCAACGAGGCTGCTAACTCTAAAACTGATTTCTATATCAAACCAGCAGATACTCACAATTTACAACGTCCAGAAACCGTAGAGAGCTTGTTTATTTTATATAGAATCACCAAAGACCCTATATACCGTCAATGGGGTTGGGAAATCTTTGAGAACTTTGTAAAATACACTAAAGTGAACAAGGAAGGCGGCTATAGCTCTATTGATGACGTTACCCAACCAGACAACATTCAGTTCAGAGACAATATGGAATCGTTCTGGCTTGCCGAAACCTTGAAGTATTTGTACTTGTTGTTTGAGGATGATGACTCTGTGATGGCTTTAGATAAAGTTGTCTTCAATACCGAGGCCCATCCATTACCTATGTTTGATATGGAGCCATTATTCAAAACTGGCTGGCGATTAAATAGTGATCCAAATGCTAAGTTTAAGGTTGAGCAATCCTTGTCGTTTGGACGTGGAAGAGCTGATGACCACGCCGAGTTTGACAAAAAGATGAAAGAACTCAATCTCGATAAACCTATAAATAAGGATAAACTTTTCATTGAAAAGGAAGAATATCATGTTGACGGAAAGGCCAATCAGGAAAAAATAAAAGTTGCTTCTAGCACATCTTCGAGTACTACTAGCACATCTTCGAGTACTACTAGCACATCTACGAGCACTACTAGCACAGCTGTTGAATCTATTGGTCTTTCAAAGGAAGAAATCATGGAGAGAGAAAAAAATGTTCACAAGGACATCAAAGATGCTCCTGCCGCCATTCCAGCTGCCAAACCACTCGACGAACAACTAAAAGAAGAAATCAAGGTTGCTGAAGACAAAAACTTGATCATAGAGTCATCCGAAAAGTATCCATCGGACAACAAAGCCAGCATTGCTAAGAAAAACACTCCAAAAGACAAATATACACAGGACGCTATCGACAAGAAGATTAAAGAAGAGTTGGAAGCCGGAAGAGACCCTACTGAGATTATTGACGAATTGGTGAAGGAGGATGTACCATGAGCTGACTTTTATTATCAATACTGCAAAATATATAGTATTACTATAGTCTAACATAACGCTTGGTGTTTTCGATAATAGGCATTGTAGGATAGTTGGTAATCTGTAGTAATACGTTTCTTTGTCTTACAAGTTATTGAACTTTGCTTATTTTTTAGCCTTGTCTTCGCTGGCATTTAAATTATACAAGTTGGCCTTTTAATCTGTTGTCCAATTTCAAGTTTCGTTCAAGATTTTGATTTGTTTATACAAACGGCTTTCATTCTATAAATCAGACCTGATTTTATCTTCATCAGATTTTATCAAGAACTTTAGAGTCATCTTAATACACTCGATATCTCCTACGAAAGTACTATCTACAACTAACGTTATCAACTGAATTATTATTATTCAACTTATATTCTCTGTTTATATCATTACAGAATTTTTTTCTACCACTGACAGTTATCCAGTATGCCTCAGCCGTACCTGGAAATGGAGAAGCTGCCACTGTGGATGGCGTAACTCGGTTTATCATTGAGAGTTGGTTATTGGCCAGCGATAAGAACTTGTCCGGCCCGCCTAGTTAAATTTCCCCGGACGCATGATGACTCCATTTTTCAGCTACTTACTACTTACACTCTGTCAGTATAGTAATACTTAAGTTTTATTCTTTGAATTAATCTTCCAAAAGCTTGTAGTAACTTGTATAAACTTTTTTAACAAGGCATACATCGTTTAAGACAAAAATGTCTATTTCTATTCTTACAGAGGAATCATTTAAGACTGACGTTGTCAGCAAATATACTGGTACGTTTATGTAATATATAACACTGTTAGGAAGATATACTGACAATAATCAGACGTCATTGGCAAAAAGGTTGGTGGTAAAGTGTTGGGATGTTCTGACGAATGGTTTGCTGATGCTGTCAATTTGATTGAACCACGTCCTGCTATCAGAGACGCTACGAGATTTACTCCTAAAGGTGCTTGGTACGATGGTTGGGAGACCAGAAGACATAACAAACAAGAAGCTGATTGGGTCATTTTCAAATTTGGAGTTGCGTCTGCAAAACTTATAGCTGCTGAAGTAGACACAGCTTTTTTCAATGGTAATCATGCCCCATTTATTTCTGTAGAAGGTGTCTATTTACCAGATGTCAGTGATGAGGAAGTGCTGAAACAAAACAGCGAAAATAAAATCAAATGGGAACCGATTTTACCAAAGCTTGAATGTGGGCCTTCAGCAAGATTTTTTTTCAAAAGAAACTCAATCACTGATCAACCTTACACTCATGCAAGATTAAGAATGTATCCTGATGGGGGGATTGCAAGATTCAGACTCTACGGAACAGTGATACCGGTATTGCCTAAGGACCCTACTGAGCTCTTGGATACCGCATCAGTTAAGAATGGTGGTGTAGCCATCGCTTGGTCTGACCAGCATTTTGGCACTGCTGACAACTTGCTTTTGCCTGGACGGGGTCATGACATGTCTGACGGCTGGGAAACCAAAAGATCTAGAACTCCTGGCCATGTAGATTGGGTCATTATTCAGTTGGGTCTTCCAACAAAAATTCACGAGATTGTTATTGACACTGCCCATTTCAAGGGCAACTTTCCACAGCGTATACAAGTTAAAGCTTTGAATGCTGCTTCTGCCAGTGTCGATTATGAATCCTCAAAATGGGAACAAGTTGTTCCAGAAACAGAAACAGGTCCTCACAAGGAACATTTTTATAATGCTAAAAACAACAAGCTACAAAACACCCAAAATAAAGTCTACACTCATGTTGCTTTGACAATCATTCCAGACGGTGGTGTGAAGAGAGTAAGGGTCATTGGTACCCGGGTTTAATTTCTATACTATGTTAACTTGTAACTCGTGTGTATAGTGCCAATTTTAAAGTCAGTTCTAGTACAATACAATTCGAAGTGTAACTTTTTTTCCTTCAAACGGACGAGCTTCCAATTACGTAAAGCCCTCTAGTTTCGTGGCTGAAATACATCAGCAAAAAGCTGAAAAGAAAGATTCAGTATTCACTTGAAAATGAGAAAAGTATGTCCATTTGTTATGATAAAGGTCCTATGATAAGTAGACTTACATACAAAAATCATTACTCATTTTTCGACGGCCTATTCTTTGGCTTCCAGAAACATGTCTTAAAAAATTTCAGTTTAGTACTGTTCAATCAAAGAAAAAAAAAAAAAAAGAACGACCTTAAAGGATTTGCTACTTTAAAACTTGTTCTGACTAACATTTGTTATTTCTGACAGACTATTGACACTTATTTGTCTCACAAACCCTCCCATAGTTGTCTCCTACCTACAAATTATCAGATCAACGTAGATCAGCCTTCAATATACTGACTCAGTCTATTTTATTCCAGTAGCCCAACAACATATTCGCTGGATACAACGTGTGTCGTATCAGCAATGTTCCATCAATTGAACACTCGTTAAGCTTTTTAAACTACATGTTTTTCAGTTACAGTACAATTTTGAGCAAACCATAACGTTATTCAACTTCCATAGTGGTCTTGCTAACACTCACCCCTGTTAAAAGCTCACATTTCCTTCTAGACTACCTAGAAGTGCTGATCCTTCGTTACAGGCATGCATGGTGGTGCACCTCTGGTACCAACATCCATGATGTTGCACCATTTTGCAGAGCACGAAGTAATAGTGCGTTTAACTGCACTAGCGTACATAACGTATGCACAATTATACGACAACATCGCACACCACTGCAAAACCGCACACCAACCCACGCCAACCCGCATGTCCGGGTAACAGGTGCCAAATGAGTGTCAAAGAAAGTCTGGCGATGGAGATGTGCTTGGTTTTTTACTATTTGGTTTTTTTCTTGAGCATTTTTTATACTCTTAGGCAGGCATCAAGCGGAAAACAATACTATAAAGAGCCCAAATTCCTGGATTACAAAGCGTTTGTCTTAGACTTGTTGGACTGGACGTGTCTAACAACATTTAGACCCATCTTCCTTATTTTCCGAGCATTTTCCGTGGCCGTCCGACCTTTTCCTCGACAGCTGCAGATTTATGTCCAGTGTCTATTTCATCTAGACAGAAGAGCAACTTCAATTTTGCGGCCCATAACACAAGAGACCATGTCTACCAGAACGACGTCAACCTACTCCCATAATGGGTGCACCCGGTGCAAGAAGATGAAAATAAAGTGTGATGAAAAGCAGCCAACATGCGGAGCATGTGAACGTAAGAAAGCATCGTGTGTGTACGAGTTTCCATTTGTTATTTACAACCCTTATCTGTCCAAAAAGAAGAAGAAAGCAGCACGTAGTACAGCACCACCTGGCACTGCAAAAGTATCCAAGAACACGAACTCGCAACCTACATATAAGCTCAAGGCGGAAGATAAACGTATTTTGCAGATTACATTGCCTAGTGAGTTCAAATTTGTTGCTGAAAAGTTTGACGATGAAACATCATCTTCGTCATCAACAACCGCATCGCCAAAAACCGTAGAGTCTCAGATCACATCCAAGGCGGCGCAGATTTCTAAAAAATACGAACTGTTGAAAGCATCGCAAAATATTGAAAGCGCATTTGCCAACCAGTTATCTTTGGATGAACAGAAGAAATTGACTAAAGAACATAAAAAGGCATATGCCAAGCAGCAGCAGTTAGAAAAACAACATCAGCAACATAATCTAAAGGTGGAACATAACTCTTTCTTATTTGATGACAACCAATGGCAAACTGGTACCCTGTCAAACCAAGTGGTTAGTCCTAGTGCTATTCCAAGCCTTGATGTCTCTGAACCTGTTTTTTCTTCTGTAGGTGATACACAGAATGCAAGCAATGTCAAGCTTGAAGAGTTTGATTCTGATATATTGGCTGGTATGTTGGGAACAGATGATTTATTCGCGGAAACTGCCCAGTTAGATGGTCTGAGTTCTGTTGCTCTTCAGCACCAACCGTTGCCAGAATTGCAGTTCAACTTTTATACAACTCATAATGTTGGGGTCATGGTGGATTATTTTGCCAAAGCTCAGCCGATTATCGATGCTAAACATCTCACTCCTGAAGATCCAGAGCTTTCCAACTTGATTTGGCGTTGTTTCATATCTGGAAAAGCTCTTTCCAATCATTTATTTGTAGATGACGATTTTCATAATAATGATCTTATTGACTGGCTTCAGGTACTCGCAAAAAACGATGCTGCAAATCATAACATTATTTTTACCAGTGTCACCGCCACCACCGCCAACGGTATTTACCTTCAGACAAACATATATTACTGGTATGTTGTGAAGGAGAAATACATGGATTATACTATTTCCATATTGAAGGAATACATTGATAGCAGCAACTCATTCATTCTCATGTCTTGCTTGTTGTTTACAGTCTTGCTTCTATATTCTGAAAGATCGGGAACAGACAGTCCCGTATGGAGATTCCATTTGAAAGGCGCATTAGGAATTTTAAAGAAAATCAATAGTATATGGAATTTGGAAGATATACATCTGATAGAGCGCAAGAGCGAAGAACTTGAGGCAGCTATTAACTTGTTCCATTTTTGCGAATGTTGGTTTATTGCTGCGGAGTCTTTAGCATGGGTATCCTCTATCAATGGTGGCTCGTTGCCTTGCGAAACACCACAAGATATTATAGATGCTAGACAATTTTTGTTTGGTCATTTGAAATATGAAAATCAAAATCCATTGGTCAATGATGGTTTCAACACCCTAAGGTTCTGTCCACAGAGCTTGGTAGAGGTAATGAATGAAGTTGTGCTTCATACCATGTCTCTCAAAGTTGATTACGATCTTGACTTAACAGAGTTAAATGGGCTTTTGCTATATGCCCCACCAACTATAGAATCATTCTATTTGGGCCAGCAGCTTTTAGTCACCGTTCAGCAGCACGAAAATGATACCTATGAGTTCAAGTCTTGCAAAGATTTGGATTTGGCAGAAACAATGCGCACCACCGCTAAATGTTTTTCAATAGGTATTAAGTGCTACATTTTATCCAACTTTATGGGCTACAGCATTCATTCTCCAGAAATACAGTCTAGCATTCCAGTCTTTATTGAAGCATTCAACAAAATGCCATACTTGAGTCAATGTGCCATCTCTATTCATTGGCCTTGCTTCTTCTTGGCTTGCTGCACTCCTCCAGATTCAAACCTCCGAGAGCAGATATTAAAACCTTTGAATATCATGGTTAGCCAGACCATGCTTGCTGCAACTTTTTCAATAAAAAGAATTAAGCAAATATGGAGAGCCCTTGATACTAATGACTACTCCAATATGGAGAAGGTGGACACCATTTGTTTTTAAGGACTTTTTTTTGCGGTTTCTATCGCATGTTTTTATTTCTGTTATTATATTAATTTCATTATTATCTTTCTGTCATACTTTATTATTATCATTGTGTTCTACCAGACATTTTCATGGATTTTTGTTTTTATTTTCACTGATATCATGTCTCCACTTACAGATACTTTCCACTTTTTAATGACAAATCGTGGAGCCTTTTTATGTACCATAGTCGCCGTTCAATAGAAGTTTGCTTACATTTTCGGGTAGAACGTTTCTAACTTTATATGTTATAATATGAAGACGGGTTGACTCTTTGCGGAGGTTTTGCTTAGTCCAGAAGTTGAGCTTAATACATTATAATGGCACGATGAATGGCGACTTTGGAAAATTTTTACCACAACTTACTGGGTTTTTATTTCGAAACCCTTTTTGTAAAAATGTTGATCAATAATCAAATAGTCAGTACCCATAATCTTTCGTTCAAAGTCTTGGTTAGACATTTCCACTTCCTGCTACCGTCAATGGTGCTGATAAAATGACACTCCTATTTGATTTTCTCAATTGCTTTAATATGAAAAACATAAAAACACGTAATTTATTTTGTATCATTGTATGTTCAAATTTTGCCTCTAGTATAAATTCACTAGCGTTTATAATAATAGTCTTCACTTATTGAAGAAAGAATTTTTTGCTCTGTAAGAACACACCCAGTACAATTGACCTCTCGGCTGTCATAACTATACATTTAATATCCACTCATAATGGTTTACAGCTACTTTTTCCTAGTAATGTCATATTTCAAACCAACCTTTAATTACGAGCATATAGAGCTACAGCCCTGCATGTCATCAAGCTAGGGGCCTGAAGTTTCAGGGTCTGTTTTCTATAGCAATTTTTATCAAAACAATTGAAAAATCTACAAAACCACTACAATAGTAAAAAATTCTAACGGACTATATTAGTATACCAGCATGAATTGCTCATTTTACTTATAGGTTGAGTTTATAGGTAGATCGCCATACAATAAGACGCGCACGAGACCAAAAATCAACAAAATTTTTCGTCTGCAAGGAAAGGCATGAATGAAAAACAGGACGAAAAAAAGATATGAATCGGGCTTTAGATGAGGTATATAAACATTGATAAGTCCTAGTTCATTATCTAAAACGTCGAGAGTCAAGTCTATAAGTTGCAATTAAGTCATTCCCTAATATCCGGTTATTTAAACCAACTTTTTCCAGCCTCAAAGACTGTTTTCAATTCTTTTTGGCTCTGAAATTTTTGATAAAAGGTGTCCGTTTTGATAACGAATTAGCGTCATTATTACATCTACTTAGGCAGTATCTGTCAATAAAGGCACATACTCTCAGTCTATCTAAAAGAACTGTTAGGAAACTTTGGGAGGCAAGATAAAAAACATTCTTTAGAATTACTTCTTGTCAAATATCAATATGTCCGGTAAAGATCTTCTTAAACCGACGAGTCCTGTTGGTAACAGAAGACGTGGATCCTCTGTAGGCAACATGAACAGCGTTGGGCAACCTAGTCTTGGCCTCTCCTCTACTATTTCCAAAGGGTCAAAGCATAAGCGTCTCAGAAAAATCAATAATTCCAGAGTTAAAAGTAAAAAAGATTTGCTTGCTAAATTATGGTATACTTATGTTGAGTTGAATTTTCGGTTGACCTGGTTGACCCCTTTGCTTATTGTTTGCTCTACTGTAACTGTGTATTTGTTGAGCAACAACTACACTGAGTCCAATCCATTGCACAAGTTTGTAGCTATCTCGTACTGTACCGACGAAAAGGATGAAAATGGATATTATTTGTATGACAAGGGCCCAAAGGATTTTGCGTTTGTTATATTTTATGCAATTTTCTTTACTTTCTTTAGAGAGTTTGTCATGTCTGTTTTGGTTAAACCTTTGGCTTACAAGTTGAATATCACTAAAAAAGGCAAAACCCAAAGATTTATGGAACAAGCCTATTCCTTGGTTTATTACGGTATCAGTTCCCCTTTTGGTCTTTTTGTTATGATGAAGTTGCCAGTTAAGTGGTTTAACACTTATTACTTCTACGAATCATATCCTCATATTACAATCAACTTTTGGATCAAAGTCTTTTATTTAGGCCAAGCAGCTTTCTGGACTCAACAAGCATCTATCCTAGTTTTGCAGTTGGAAAAACCAAGAAAAGATTTTAAGGAGTTGGTTTTCCATCACATTATCACCATGTCCTTAATATATTCTTCCTATACGTTTAACTTTACTTGGATTGGTATTGCCATTTATCTCACTATGGATGTCTCTGATTTCTTCTTGTCCTTTTCCAAGATTTTGAACTATTTGGATGCCGCAATCACCCCTGTTTTCTTTGTCATATTTATTTTTGTCTGGGTTTACATGCGTCATTGGATCAATTTGAAAATTTTATGGTCCGTTTTGACCGAGTTTAAGACTGTTGGCCCTTACGATTTGAATTTCAAAACCGGCCAATATAAATGCTTTATTAGTCAGCCGATCGTCTTTGTTTTGTTATCTGCTCTTCAGTTGGTTAACCTTTATTGGCTTTTCTTGATTCTCAGAATTTTGGCAAGATACTTGTTCAGCGGTGTGGCTCAAGATGACAGAAGTGATGACGAAGACGAAGATGAAGACGGGGAAGAAACAGGAGGTAACCCAGGCTACGAAGGCTATTCTACTGAATCAGAAGAAGGGTCAAACTTCAACGAGGACCAAGATGAACAAGACCAAGCAGAGACTACTGCTTTAAAAGAACAAAGTAAACCCAAGAAAGTCCACATTGGAAGAAAAAAGAATTAATTGGTTTTTCAGACTAACATACATTTTTCACAACAGCACATCAAGAAAAGATACACGAAATTTCTATTATTGGATTCTTGCTTTCAATATTCAATTTTAGCCAGACAATTTAATCACAGATTTTCAAGGCTTGGATCATAATTTATTCTTTTTAAATACCCGTTGTTTTGATATTCTCCGCTTTTTATATGCCCAATTTTAATACAGTAGCATTGTCAATTATGAGGGTTGTTCTGTAGCTTTGTAATATCTGATTCATTTGGGTTTTGAAATGCTAAACCCTTTACATTCCGCAAAATGTTGCTAGTAAAATACAAGCATAGTCATTGCGTAATAGGATAGGCGAATGCTAAACTTGGGGAAAAGATCTAAAAGCGAAGGGCTTGAAGGGGATTCGAACAGGAGATTAGCAATTTTTGAAAAGTAAAAATCGAAAAACATTATCGGAAAGGTACGTTACCATTCCATTCCAACTGGGGAACTGCTTCTTTTAGGCACACGCACTACCATCACTTGTTTTCAAGTAGTTGTTATTATAAGTATAAAGTAGACAGTTCGGCAAGTATCAAAACAAAGTAGTGAAAATAAATTTACACTGTAGCATGTGAAAATATTGTAACAATTTTAGTTGACAAAGAGTTTGATGTGGTGAACCACATGAGTCTAAAAAAAAACAACAGAAAAGTTGGCCAAAAGCATTAAAAGTATACAAGACAGGTTCAAGAAAAGGTCAAAAGATAAACAATTATAAAAATTTGCCAAATAGTTTTGAAAGATCAAAAAAATATATATAATAATATTATTAATAGTTAGAAAGATAACACACAATAAGCTTTTGGAATGTATAGAAAGTTTGAAACAAAAAGTTTACACATTAAAAAGTGAAATAGAATAATAAAAAATAAAAGAATAGAAAAACAACAACGTAGAAGTCTGGAACAACTACTTGCTACCAAACAACTTTCTCAATCTTCCACCAATCTTCTTCTTTTTTGGCTCCTCTTCGTATTCACCAAACGCGCCATCTCCAGCAACCAAGCCCAATCCTTCGGAATGACGGTGGTGCTTCTTTGGTTTGCGGCTACCGTTGGAAGAATGGCCATCAAAGTGGTTGAGCAAGAAGTGTTTCTTAGACTCGTTCAAGTGTTTCTCAAATAGTTTATCGGAATTAATACTTGAGGAGGGGGTCCGCAAAGCATCTGGTTCTTCGTACTTTGCAGCAGAAGCACGTTGCTGACGTGGTGTAGAAAGAGCAGCAGGTGCACCAATAGTAGATGTTGGTCTGCTATTACCAAGACGACTGAAACCAAATTTTTTCGTAGGTGTGTCTTGTTGATGATGATGATGATGCTCAGATGGTGGTTGTCTCAAAGTACGCATTGTGAATCTAGACCCAGGTTCATTGCTACCAAAGTCTTCATCATCAGAATCATCAAAACGGGATTTGAAGAGTCCAAAGCCTCTACCTCCAATACCATCAGCACCACTTGTAGTAGATTGTGGAGACGATACCTGTGCGTTATTAGCAGGAGGGTCTCTCATGGAAAGACGCTTGAAAGCCAAGTTACTTTCAGGTTGTCTAATTTTTTCGAAACTGGACTTTGGTTGCAAACTGTTTGCAGTTCCTCTGGTTTTTGGCGAGGCTATTTCAGAAAATAACTTCTGAGGTCTTGGTTTTTGTTGAAATGTCGTTGGCTTTGGATGTGGTTTATTGTTTATAGATCTGAAACCCATTTCTGATCTTGGTCTATGAGAAGTAACTTCAGATTCGTTTGGTGTTGAATCAAGACCAGTTCTGAATGATCTACTGGCCATAGAGGAACGAGGTCTATTTCCACTAGCATGAACAACAGGATTGCTCGTACGAGAAGATTTACTTCCCATAACAGATTGAGATCTTCTAACAGGGGCCCCATTTGTATTTGTTGTTTGTTTAGTCGGAACTTCACCGTCTCTGAGAGAAAGTCTTTTTAACGTAGGTGAATGGGAAATTGGACGAGACGGTTGCTGCCTAGTTTTCTGAGGTTTTCCTTGATTAAATCCAGACAAAGCATCGGATCTTTCGAAGGCATGAGCCAGGGGAATAGAAACTGGTGCGGAATTTCTTTTGCTTTTGGTTCTAGAAGGAGATCTATAAGGAACGTTGTTGATATTATTTGCATTTGACGAGCTGTGTCTTACACCAGAACCATTGGAACGCCCTGGTTTAGTCAGCTGAGCACGGTTCAACTTATCCACAATCTCAGACGAAGGCTTAATTGGAGGCGGAGAAGGAACCTTTGGCGCAGGGATGTTGACCTCAGTAGTAGGTGTAGCAGTTGATTGATTAAAAGTAGAGTTTTTGTAAGGAGTGGAAACGTTTACAGAAGACGTGGTAGTGTTATTTGTAAGTTCAGGGGTGATTGAAGTACTGATGTCAGATGTAGTAGAATTAGTAGCTGGTTGAAGGTTTTGTTTAGGAACATATTCGGAAGAAGAGCTGCGTGGACGAGTTGGCGTGTCATTGGATTCAATAGCATTACCATTAACATTGAATTCAGGACGGATGGTGTTCTCTGAAATTGCATCAGTTGGTTTTTCTTCTGCTTCAATTTCCTCCTCTTCTTCTTCCTTGATTGGCTCGTCAATATCAGGACTCACGTTGGCCTGTGTTCCTGGCAATGGTTCTGGGATGATTTTTGTTGGGGTTTCGTGATGAAGGGCTGATTTCAACGGACTGACAGGAGGAATTAATCCACTATCACTGAGGCTTAAAGAGCCTAATCTTTTAGTAGGAGACAATTGATCATCTTCCTGGTCGGGAAACTCAGTGATAGAGTAACTCACCACTGAATGTTCAGGACTATCTTCAGTGAAACTTACTCTTTTCTTTGCTTTGTTATCATGCTGAGGAATGCTAGGTGGTAGCAACATTGAATCGCTAGAAATACCAGCAAAAGAATGGCTGAAACGTTCTGAAGGCTTTTTGTCAGCCTCAGTAGTCGTGAATCCGCTGAACGAATTGTCCTTTTGTTTTGCCTTCTGTCTTGTTCTATGTTTTTCGTTGATAGACGAGACAGTAAACGACGAATGTCTAGGCGTGTAGGTATTTCTGTGTCCCAACAAAGAAGATGTTCTCAGTTGGTCTACTTCTGACACGGGAACTTCAATGGTTTTCAAGCCATGAGCCGTTGGTACGGTTTTTCTGATAGTTTTAGGTTTTGTCAAAAGCTGATTCTGCTTGGTATTGTCCTCTGTGATTGCGCTGACACTTCTTTTGGGTGCAGGGCGTTTTGGCTGGTGTAAAGAAGCATCGCTGGTGAGCGAATTTAATGGCGATGAACTTTCTAAAGGAGAATGTTGACCTGATTGATGCGGCTGCTGAGGAGGTTTAAATATGTACGCGTTGCTGTTAGATGACAATGAACTACTCCGAGAAACACCTTTGTTCTTCTTGGGTGTTGTCTGTTGAGGGCTACTGGTGTCCAAGACAGTGCTGGAATTTACTCTCCGGGGCGCCTGGTAACGACGGCTGGTAGATGCAAGCGAATTTGATCTAGATAACGACACTTGGGTGGTGTTTACGGAGCTGTTGGTTGTCCCTTGAAACAATTTTCCGATGGTGTTGGCTGCAGCAAGAGCGTTTTTGTTTGGCATGTCTGTAGAGGTGGGCTATGTTGAAATTTCAGGTTAGTATGTGCTTTCTAGCAAAAAGTCAAAGCTGCAATACACGTCTCAATAGCTTAATTAAAAGGTTCACATCTCTGGATACCGTTAAAAAGCCATTGAGAACAGTAAGCCTTGAGAAAACGTTGAAATGGCTAAACTTACTGGTCTGTTGACCCCCGTGTAGGCCTCCGGAAGCGCGCTTCTTCTTCTTTCGGTAAATAAGCCCATCCTTTAGGAAAAAGAGCAAATTTTTCAATGTTAACGGTCTCCAGTCCTTCTCAAAGCTATAAAAATATTGTAAAAACTTGCTAATCACTCTTAAACAGGCCTTGATTGCCTCTTATATCCTGTTGTTTCTCTTGTTTATTCGTTATTCTGCAATTTCAAATAGCAACTCTCGCTCAAATACAGGGTAACCCGAGATGGGCTGCTAGTAAATCTTGGGTGGGATGTTATAATGATGTAATAATGTCACTCAAGCTTTTCTACTGAGCTACTAGTATTGCAAGCTTTTACTGCTAGTGGTGGTTGGGCTCTAAATAATCTGGTGTTAGTCTCTGTAGTTGTAGTTGTAGGTGTATTGTTGGGGAATATGATATACGGTGGTGCGCTCGGCTGCAAGTTTTCAACATGAGAGATTAGCTTACTGTTATATGGGTGTGGTAATTCCTATATGTATATTGTAAAAGAAGGGTTATGCAGTGTAACACTAGTTGTATATTGTATATGAAGCTGTGTATGAAGGATTTTTCTAGAAAATTACAACTGCATTGGTCACTTCTATTATCTACTGCTCTTTATGCAAATATATTGGCTTTTTCCTTTCTATCTTTTACGGCATTCTTCCTGTTCAAAACAGCGGTAATCGAGTGGCTATTGATCCGTACTAAATATTAATAAAAATTGACAAAAATGGTAAAGGTAGATATTCGTATTCTGAATGAGTTTGTTTTTGGAAACTATAATATAACACCGACAAACTTAAATCAATTATTATGCGCTTTAGGTTAATCTTCAGTTTTCCTGGGTAGTAAAGCTGTATCTGAGCAAATACCTTCCAAATTTGTACCATGATAACAAGGGAAGGGCAAAAGGTCACATAAAAATGCAAATAGCCATCATTGTTGTTTCATATTCAGTTTTAAAAGGTTCAAAGTTAATTCATATCTCCGTAACACCATACAGCACAAGTACAAATATTTATATGGGAAAGAATACAAAGATACTCAGGCAAAATAATTATTCTATAAGGAATGTAGGTGGTACAGGTAGAATATAGTAAGCAAAAAATAGGGATAGAAAACATAGAAAGACAAAGGATGGCAAATAAAAATGTATAGAATGAAAACAATTAGAATTTATGAAAAAAAGAAGGGAATGTAGAACGCAAGACTATTAATACAACAAGAAATTTGATGGGATGATAATGAAATAGTACATATTTACCAGCGAATGGCACAGGTCGGTAAAAATTAAGATGAGTAGTATCAATTTTACTGGGTGACTACCCCAGGTCTGTTTTTTCTAAAAAATGTTGAAAACCGTTGTTTTTGAGGTAAATCCTCAGATGACAATTTATTCAATGACGCTTTGCTGCCACTCCGGCTAGCAACATTACTACTAGATCCGCCTATTAATGACAGTTGACTCTCTGGACTTTTTGCTGAGCTGCTCGACGCTTCTTTTTTATTGTTGTTGTGTTTGAAAAAAAGCAAACTGATAGCAGACTGCCTTCTTCTTAATTTTCTACTGGTATCCTCACTACCAACGGTGCTGGTACTAGCGCCAGTTTGGCTATGGTGCACTGCATAACTGGAAGAACCAGGGCCAGCACTAGAAGGCCGATAATTGTCTCCGTTAATAGTACTGACACTAGCAATAGTGCCTTGTCCTGCTGGAGAGCGCATCTGGGCACTTCCTGGAACCAGACCTTCGTCAATTTTGGCAAGTTGACCTTTACTGTAATTGTTAAGTGGCATATTATACACTGCTTGCTGAGAGACAATCTGACTGTCAGGAAGTTGCTCGTTAGCTTGTTGTATTTGCTGTTGGATGGAGTTGAGAGGAGGTTCAGGGGGAGCATCTGTAGGTTGAGCAGTAGGGGCGTCAATTGTGGTTTTTTCAGCAGAAACAGCTGGAATAACCGGTTGAGAGGTTTCTTCTATGGAAGGCTCAGCAGATTCGTTAGAAGAAATGGCAGCATTGTCAACAAGGGTATTTGGATTCAAAGGAGATGTCGACGGTTCGGGTTTTGGACCAACATTATTAAGCTGATCAGTGCTCGATGCACCAGTACTAGGTTCCTTAATAACTGGAATGACTGTTCCAGTAGGAACCTTATAAACAGGTTCATTTCCAATGTCAGCTTCATTTTGGTTGAATTCATTTGGTTGAGATACTCTAATCAAGTTTTTATCATCAGTGCCTTCCTTGGAAAGTTCCGCTCCTCGAATTTTCTCCTTTTTATTCTTCTTGTCTTTGAATTTACTCTTATGCAAAAACGAAAAGATTGCTTGCAATTTGTGTTTTTTCACATGAACATCGTTTTTCTTAGCATCAGATTCAGGATCAGTTGCAACATTAGCAGTGGCATCGGTATCGGAGGCATCGGCAACTTGTTGAGCGAGCGGTTTATCAGGAGTGCCTTCAGAACTTTTTGAAGTTTCAGCTCCAGAGCCATTTCCATTAGCACTAACACTAGGAGTATCATTACTGTTAGGCTCCTCTTTGCCGCTGGTAAACATGGCATGTGGAACTGAAGTAAGGGCAACACCATCAGACTCATGTTGGCCTTCTTGATTCAAAGATTTGAATAATTTCGGAGCTGGCTTTGTGCTATCAATTCTATACAACTTTATTAGCATCAAATCAAAGTTGTCAATCAAAATCTTCAATACCAATTGATTAATATTGTAATCAACGTTTATGGAATTGAAACTTTCCAAGGAAAAATTATTATGAGGAACAGACAATGTATTGTTTTGATTGAAATTGACAGAAGAAGCAGTGCCATTATCGTTAGTTCCATACATTTTACTGCTGACACCACTGAAACCACTGTTGGTACTTATAATACTACCTCTGGTGTATGTTGGAGCCAATCTATTGACGTTCGGATTACTTATGGCATTTGCACCAGAATACGTGTTGTTCGTATTAACAGACACACTGAGGCGGTTGCTATTGTTGTTGGCAGTGCTTGCAGTGGTGTTAGAGATTGTTTGTTTCAACGAGTTGTTGAGAATATCAATATTGATACTCTGCGCTTGGCCTGGAAGTTGCAAGCCACTGACATTATTGAGTTGATTATTTAAAGAGAAACTGGTCTGGAACACTTTTGAGAGATTGAAAGAATTCATTTTGGTTTTCTCAAAGTTACGAGGGTTGGACAAGTTGGCTAGAAACTCCAATATATAAAGCAACACATCAAAATTCACAATATCCAACTCCTCATACAATAGCACCGCTAACACATCAAGAAAATTGTCAATGCTAGCTTTTATACCAGAAGGAAGCTCCTTGCTGGTTTTTGCACCACTGCTTAACGCACTGTGTATATTATGTGGGTTATATGAAGAAGAGGCAAAACTTTTTGAATCCATCGCAGAATCTATAGAAAGAACAGACATGAGCGAATGCTTACGATAATTTGGAGGCATCATTGGGCGCGCAGGTGGTTTTACCAACATGTCGCCGTTTTTCCGTTGTTCAGAATTTTTTGCTTCAACAGATTGTTCATGTTTTGTCTCTAGTTTTTCGGTTGTTTTAGATTCTTCAATTGGGTCGATGGATTTTCTTTTATCAATTGGCTCTTTATTCTCAATTGAGTTTTTAGTAACTGAGTTTTTAGTATCAACTGACTCTTTATGACCAATTGGTTGTTTATTATCAACCAACTCTTTATTATCAATTGAATGACCATAACCCACATCTTTATTCTTCTCAATTGACAACCTTTTTTCTGCCTTTTTAGATTCATCAGGGCTCTCTAGAGAACCGTGTGGGTCTACATTCACCATCAAAATTGATTTCGATCTGTTCAAAATATCGTCGTCATCGTCATCGTCATCATCAGTTAAATTGGCAGGGGCCAGGCTATCAAGAGCAGGTGTTTTAAAGACAGTAGCATCGCTTGACGCGTCGTCTTCGTTTTTACTGTGTGATAATTTCTGAGTTTCAAGCGGCTCGTTGGGCTGGTCATCTACGATCCTCAATGAAGAGGTTTCACTTGCAGATTGAGAATATATAAGTAGGTCACGATATTGAACACTCTCCAACTCTTGTTTAATATCTTTGAACACATCAGGAGGAATAATAGAATCAGGCAATGCATTCAAATACCGTTTCAATAATGTTGCAACATCATAAACAGTCAACTCCTTGATATTAACTTGAGTGTTATCTGAATAATCAAACGATGGCTCTTCGTTGAATGTTTGCTGTAACTTTTTTATTCTCTTCAATGAGCCTCCAACACGAAACACGCCTTCCTTATCGAAACAATGGTTCTTTTTGAGAAAACTGATAGAATGAGCTATAATCGAAGGTACCGTGAGCAGAACAGGATGATCTTCATTTCCAAAACAGCACGAAATCACAGATGTCGCAGCTGATAAATGATATGCTGTCTGGAGAGAAGCACCAAACAATGGTGAGCCAACTCCATGGGTGGCCGACTGTCCTAACACTGGAGACGCGCCAGAGGACGTTTCCTTGGGAGATGAACCAGTACTAGAAGCACCAGCATATTTAGAAAGACCTGAAGACGGGCCAAGAAGTGTGTGACGACGCGATTTGGAACTATTATGAGAACGTAAGCTCCGAGCATCCCTGTAATTGGCAAAGAAACTGGATCTCTTCGACAGAGATGGGTTCGGGGTGGCCATAATGGATCAATATGGGCCACTCCAATAGTTTGAACCTGACAAAAAAAAATAATAATAATAACGCTGCCCTGGTGCTTGTTGGAAAATAAATTATATTATATATATCCAAGAATCTGTATATTATTGAACAATAAATCAAGATAGGAAAAAGCAACGCTTCTTATCTAACCTCGTGGCACGCGGAGTGCAGAAAAACAACGGCTAATAATAACAGAAATAATTTTAAACAATGCTAAGCATTGGTTTGCAACATCTGCTGCTTACAACTGGCTAATAAATAGAGACAATTGGGCCGGTGAAATTTGTTTGCATTCGAGCCCCTGCAAAGCATCTCATATATAGCCCTGGACGTTTTTTTTCCTCTCTCCGTACTGACAGTTATGTTAGGGGCACTGTTTCATCTGTTATATTATTAGCAAATGAAGGAATGAATTGCGCATTACCCGGCGGAGGTATGCGCGTTGATGTAAGGTGATGCATGAGGTGCAGTCAAGGCGCCGCGAGGTGCAGTCAAAGAGTGGTGTATATAATCTACAGAAATTGTATTTTGTTACTTGTCAAGACAAGCAGAGAAAAATTAGAGAGCATTAATGATTTGCTGAAGCTTTTAATAAAAAACAAAGTTTTGTTTAATGTGAATTTCGAAGTTTATTTATCGGAGAGACGGAAGCAATATAAAGTTGTATCATGTACTCTAATATATTTTCTTAACAAGTCGTAATATGGTCCTTTATTTAGTGTTATATGGTTAATGGTAAAAGTTCATGTAAATCCAATTCAAGTTTGACAAAGTTAAATGAGAGATTTTCAATCAATGAAGCATAGATGATCTTCAATTGAGTTTGTTCAAGACAGCCAAAAAATAGCACTAGTCCAAAGACTCTCAGTACTCATGACTTCAGGAAGATTTTTCAAAGAGGGAATGTGGTCATAGTTGAAATAAAGCAAAGAAGACTTTCAGAATGTTAAAAGAACAGAAAATAACAGTAGTATTTTAACATACAAAAAGGTAGCACTTTTATTTTACATATTTTTGATACTCCGGCCGCTGGGCAGGATAGTACATCATTTCTAACAATTTATATTCCTCATAATGAAATTTTTTGGCTAGTAGCCTCGGAAAAGAGAAAAAAGCCCTAATAGGCACACCGACTAGAAACAACTTTGACTCTACAAATTGTCTGAAACATGGCCTAGACCAAGTTCTACTGCTTACCAAACTATAAGGTGAGTCGATTATAATTAGGTTTTCCCTTGATTTTACCAAGTCCCTTTAAATATATGGCGTATATACGAAACTGATATGTACTGGGCTCGGAATATAAGCTATTAACATATTAAGGCAAATACCAACATGTAAGTCACGTGCTACACATTGTTAATAAGGCTTTTGATAAGTGCAATAGGAATGAATTGTGAATGGTGAATTAAAGGGATGTCTAATCATCTATTGCGATAATTAAGGTTTTATTCAATAGGTAGTGATAATTGTAAGTATACGAGACACTTCTTTTATCCCCCTGGTACCCCCAGAGGTCTACAAATATTACCAGGTAACCCGCCTTTGCAAGCTTCGGACGCGTCGCGGGTGAAATTTTAGCAGGGGAAATGGTAAATTGAAAGCTATCTATATTTTATTGGGTATTAACAGTAGGTATTAGCCAATCTTGGAGGTATTGAATTGCTGATATTTGTTAATTCTTTTTCAGGGCAAGTTTGTTGCTATTTATGGTGTATTGCATCTAGTGTTTTTTGAAGGATAGAACAGGTTATAATTGCAGTATATTAATAGTGGCAAATCAAGATGGTAAATATTGAATTTGAGCGAATTTATCTCAATCAATCGAAAGTGCCAGGGCGGTTGCGTATTGCTGATTCAGGTCTTGGTTGGAAAGCCCAATCGACAAAAGAAGGAACCAAGAAACCGCCATTTTTACTTCCTTTTCAAAGTATTATCAGCGCTCAATGGAGCCGTGCTTCCAAAGGATGGGAAGTTCGGTTGCAAACTCGTGATAATGAGGTGGTAATGTTAGATGGATTTGATCAGAGCAATTTTAACCAACTCAAAAACGAGTTGAAACGGAATTTCAATCTTGATTTGGAACAAAAAGATCATATATTGAGAGGCTGGAACTGGGGTACCACTACGATGGCTAGAAGTGAGCTTATCTTCAATATTAATAACCGTCCGGATTTCGAGTTGCCATATAAAGAAATCAGCAACACAAATCTTACAGGAAAGAATGAGGTTACGGTAGAATTCAAACCCGATGTCAACCAAGAAAAAGAAGGTGATGAGCTTGTAGAAATGAGATTTTATGTGCCAGGAACAGTAGCTGTAAAAGGCGAGGATGATGGGGAGAAAAAAAGTAAGAAAAAACAGAAAACCAGAATTGTTAAGAACGAAAATGGCGAAGAAATTGAAGAAATTGTGGAGGGAGAAGAAGGTGATGAAGAAATTGAACAAGAAGAAGAAGATGAAGGTGAGGAAGAGAACGAAGATGAAGAGCAAAATGCAGCTAGTTATTTTTATGATCAACTCAAAGAAAAAGCTAGTATCGGACAAGTTTCTGGCGATGCTATTGTATCTTTCTCCGATGTATTCTTTCTTACCCCAAGAGGTCGTTATGACATTGACATGTACAGTTCCTCGTTGCGTCTTAGAGGTAAGACATATGACAACAAGGTGCAATTCAGACAGATTGAAAGAATTTTCTCCTTGCCTAAGCCAGATGATGTTCATCATTTGATTGTTGTTCAAGTAGACCCACCATTAACCCAAGGACAAACCAGATATTCATTTTTAACAATGCAATTTCCAAGAGAAGAGCTTCTCGATGTAGAGTTGAATATTTCTGATGAAGAATACGAGGCCAAATACAAGGACAAGTTGGCTCGTAGTTATGAGGACCAACGTACTCATACAGTGATTGGCCAATGTTTCAAAGGACTTACTGATAAGAGAGTCACAATCCCTGGAATGTTCAGATCTAAACACGCTCAAGCAGCTGTGTCTTGTTCTCTCAAGGCTTCTGAGGGTTACTTGTATTTATTAGACAAATGTTTCTTATTTGTTATTAAGCCTACTGTCTATATTCCTTTCTCGGAAATATCCACTGTCCAGATGTCCCGTATTGGCCAATCCCTGACTGTGTCTAAGACATTCGATTTGGAAGTCAATTTGCGTAATGGCTCTTCACATATATTTGCCAACATTGCCAGAGATGAACAGAAGTTTATTGAAAACTACTTGGTAGATAAGGACATCCGTGTTAAGAATGAGGAGGAAGAAGGTAAAGCATTGTTGAACTCTGCGTTGGGCGAAGATGATGAAGGAGATGACGAAGACGACGAAAGTGAAGATGAAGATTTCAATGAAGAAGATGCCTCTGATGAGGAAGTTGCCGAAGAGTTTGATTCAGATGCGGGCTCCGGCTCCGACAGCGACGGCGACGCTTCTGACGATGATTCTCCTCCAAAGAAGAAATCCAAGAAATAGTTTGTTGTATAATATGACCATTATAAAAGATTATCTGCTTTTTTTTGTTTTCAGTTTTGTAAGGTGTATCGTTTAGATTGAAATAGAAAATTGTTGTAAAGTATCTTCCTAGCTGAATGTAATCGCTATTATTTACTATTAAAACGTACAATTATTATAATAGCTTCACCAAAGATCACTCGGTTTACATTAAATGATTGTTTGTTTCCTACAGTAAAATTTATAAAATATTTTTTCTTATTTTTCTAATGATTATACAAATAATAAATTTATGTGATTATTTCTTTGTAAAGTGCAGTTTTCTTTGGTAGTTGTTCTTGAAGAACACAATTTTCTGTCAGTTATTTCGTTTCTTTCAGTACACCTTGGATTTTTTTCACTGGGTTTCACCAAGTCCCTGAAGACACAGCGCATATATACGAAACTTCCATGTACTGGGCTCACTGTAACTTCTTATACTGTCTTCAAAGTTGTCTTTCATTTTAGTCTTTTCTTGCATTATTTATTGTTTTCTTACCGGTGACTGTTCTTTCAGATTATTTGTTAGTCCTGCTTATTGTTTCTGCAGTAAAACTTTCCTGTTTCTACACCAGCTGGTAGCACATAGTTTATAAACAAGTATAAAATGACAATGGTTATTCTATTATACAACACAATACTGTGTGATTATGGAGAAAACAAAGAAAACAAAGAACGTAAAACTACCATAGATAAAAGATAAACATTAACTGGTGAAACTAGGAAGAGACGTTATGTAAGCATCTACCCTGTTTACAAATGCCTGGTTACTTATGTATTCTCCTTCAAGGAAATCCACTTGACTAAGAGCATTTTTGACGACGAATTCGTTGAAAATGGTTGTGTAGATGTATTGTAGAGCGAACTGCAAGTCCTCCAACTTCGCATCCGAAACCAAAGCAAACCGCCAGCTGGTAGCTGTTTCAAAGTAGTGAACCCTATAGTTATTAGTAGAGAAAGTAGTCAAGTAGTTGGACACGGCAATTGGCGAAGCATCTGGGTTTTCATAGTCGCTTGGAGAATTTCCAGAGTTACCATTACCTCCATACAATTTAGAAGCAATATTGCGAAGTGATATGATTGACCCAAGAAGAAGCTTGGCATTGTCATTAACGTTATTCACATTTATAAGCCCACTGGAGAGCTGATTGTTGGTTGAAGCGGCGCCAGCATTCGCACTTGCTGATGCACCTGCACTTCCAGTTACACTGCCAACACCGCTCGTAAGAGTGGTCGTGCTGGATGAAGACGTGAAAGAAGGATAGTTGAAAAGCTTGCTTCCCCCAGACGCTATCTTAGGCTCCCATTCGCGGCTGAACACACAGTTACAATGTCTGTCAAAAATCCAGAAAGAATATATTGCCATTGGTCAAGTGATTTTTATCTTAGCAATATTGCTGAGGTTGAAAAGCGTTTTGATTCTACTGATCGGACCTTTGCCTGTCACTTTTGTATCCCGATATACAAAAATAAAACTTTGTTGGTCGATTTGTTTGAAATAATGTTTAGTCCTAGATCAGCTAAATCAGTATACGTATAAGATATTGGATATTACCCGGGAATGATAGGGTGTCGAGTTTCTATGGTGAAACATTGGGGGGTGTTTAGAAGGCTTTATTAAAGGTCTTTATAAGGTATTCAAAGGGTGTTTACATCAACTGAATGTGTGTGATACATGGCAAAGTTTGGGTAGTCATTGGTAATTATTAAAAAGGCATATGTTTTGAATCCTTTTTTTTGCGGCGATTATCCTCTGAGATATCGAGCTATATAATCAGACGACAGAATTGGAAATTATGAGCGAGTCAAAGTTGATTTCAAATCGTAATTGGCTTAAAGAAATTAGAGGTCTTCCGTCTATACAGTCGTACAATTTAGTGAATGACACTAAACAACTGTTTGTCAGCACCCATTCGGAGCATTTAGTTGGTAGCATTGCCGATAAGAACATCAATAGTATTGCGAAGCACACAGGTTCGTTGAAGTCTAATACCAGCGCTATGGCCACTGTGGTGTCGCGAAACTTTGAAAAACTCGACCAGGCTAGCGAGAAACTCAGTTGGATTTGACACTTTTTTTTTATGACTTTCTATTGGAAAGATCATATAGAGATGATGCCATACTCGATACTGTGTGAAAGGTTTGTTTGATATATTGCTTGTAAGAGGCAAATAAAGAGTCATTGGTATAGCAAAGACCAGAACATGTATACCGTACTGTTTTTTTGGTAATGCACCAAAAATGTAATTTTGATCTTGTTTGATCATTAAGTAGGTTTCTTGAACGCGTTTGCTAAAACAAAATAGAGATCCCTTCGCATAATTGATGGATTTTATATCATCAGCATTACATGATTGTATAGTCATTAAAATGGACAACAATGACAAGTTTAATAGCAAGAAAAGCTCAAATCTGAGATCTAAACCTTCTCATGGCACTTTTAGCTCTGCTTTTCTACTAGAAAATTCGAAAGGACATTGTCATCAGTGTTGCTTCTACTGCTATTTGACGTATTGTTGTTTACCCTAAAACAGGAGAAACAAGACATGTACTTGGAAATTGTTGTCCGCGGATTTAAAATACAAGTTGATATTTATTAATCCTATGTATAATCACCCACCAAACTTTGAAAAATAATCTTGAAAAGATAGTGAAACTATAGTTTAAAAGATGGTTTTCTAGACAACGTAATCATTGTCTATGTAGACAAATCAAAATGATAATGTTGAGCAGGATGTTCATTCATAGTGTGCTAAGAATGTCAAGCATTGTATGAGCTTATAATGAATGAAGGATATTGCAAATTGATCATTGAAATATTTGATTATCGCAGTTGGTGAGTAAATGATAAATTGACAGTACGCAAGTCAATAATAGTATTCTTACAAATAAACTAAACAACGCATGATATTTCTGATATCATTATATTGCCTCATATAACAGACCAACTAGCCATCCATCAACGGCACTGGTCGCTGGCTGAAAACCAACTTGTGCCTGATAATATCGACAACCTTTACAGCCTGGCCTGCCAAATGCTGCTGATCGACTGATTGGGCCCTGTTCATCTTCGGAAAACGGAGTATTCCTAACGGTTTTTCCAACTTGATCACCTTCCCTATAAGTTTCTGGTTCTTTCCTATGAGCAACTCCACCTTGCTATTGTTAGGCGACTCCAAATTGTACTTTAACCGGCCTATCCGCACTGCCGGCTGGCCTTCATGCTTTGAAATAATAAAATCAGTGCATTTTTCATAGTTATAGTTGTCTGGAACCACCTCTGGCCGATGTATTGTCCCTTGAATCTCTATCATCACTAGCCCTTCTGGAAGCCGTATGTACGGCGGAAGCCCTGCCACGCACTGTGGCTCCTCAAAATTGGTATCTATCTTTATTGTGGGCATCTTGCCGCTAACCAATTTGCTAACTCGAATAATAACCTTTATATATTCTCTATACTATACTACTATGTAGTACCACCCGACGCCAAAAGAAAAAATAATAAAAATTAAAATAAAATAATAAAAAAAGACGCGTGTCAGTTAGAAGCCCTCTCGCGTCCGTTTTATATAATTTTTCTTAATATTCAGTGTAATGTAGCTGTTTTGGCGACGAGAGATTTGTTTGATAAACAATAAAATACGGCTACTGATAGTTGAGAACCTTGTCTTTTGTGAATATCGCAGCGCATTTAACAGACACAATCATCGGTTTTAAAAGTGTAACGTCACACAGTTACCTTGTCCAGATAATTCAGCATACCTAGTTGAGAATACATATTGACAGGCTCCAATTTCTTGTCCATGCGCTTTTATTAAGCGATTAGGGTTAAATATTAGCCACGAAGAGATTAAAGCAAAGCAAGGTTCATCTAAGAGTTGAAATTTGAAAGGGCATTTTAAAATTATCGTAGTTTCTGAAACCAATATATTGTTTTATTTGATCAACTAAACATACATTATATTACTATTCAACAAAACACTGCTATCATGATTCATCCACAGTTGTATTCTGCAACTTATTCAAATGTCCCGGTGTACGAGTTCTTAGTAAATGGTGGGTCTGTGATGAGACGAAAGAAGGACAATTGGGTCAATGCAACACATATATTAAAAGCTGCAAACTTTGCAAAGGCTAAAAGAACCAGGATTTTGGAAAAGGATGTCCAGACAGGAAAACACGAGAAAGTCCAGGGCGGATATGGTAAATATCAAGGTACTTGGGTGCCTTTGGAAGATGCCAAACTTATTGCTGCAAGATTCAGCGTCCAAGATATATTAGCTCCTATATTAGAGTATGTAAGGTTGGAAGGAGATGATGAACCTCCGCTAGCTCCAAGACATCATCATGCAAAGACATTAGCTGCTCAAGCAGCAAATAAAAGTGCTGCTGAGAGCTCTAGAAGCACCAGTGGGTCTCCTTCTTTGGCTACACGAAGTTCTACATATCCTCTTAAAAGAACCAAATCAAAAGCAGACCCTTTACAGCCCCCGAAAAAAAGAGGCAGACCAAGAAGAGTCAACTCTGTATTGGAATCCGAGACTCCGGCGGACAGCGTTGGTAGCTCAATATTAGATAGTGGGAATTTCGACATGCTCAAAACTATAGAAGATAAGCCTGTTGAACTCAATAAAAACGGACAGCCAAAGAAAAAAAGAGGTAGAAAGCCAAAACCCAAAAACCCTGCTATTTCTCTTGATGAGTCAATGATAACAACCACTGTCAACGATAGCAGTGGATTGGTAACCGCTCAGAACTCTATATTTCAAACTCCTATGAAAAACTCGGTTCTAAACAATAGAGTAATTAGAAGTTTTGTTGATGAAAAGTCAAGTCCTCTTAATGAAAATGATCTCAACAGTTATTTCAATAGCCAGGCAGACCATCGTCGTCGTCTAGAAGGCACTTCCAGTGATATAGAAGAAACAGATATGCAGAACCATGAGGAGGTCACAGTAAGTCGTATGTTCCGTGACGATCCATCTTCTTCACCTAGTGAATTCATGTCTGATCATGATTTGGCCAGAGCGTTGAAATCACCAGAAAATATGAGTGGATTGGGTATCAAGAATAGAATAAATGGGATTTCCGGACAGCGATCGGTGCCCTCGTATTACAGTTTCATCAATGGAAGAGAAGATCACCCGTATAATGGCTACTTTTCAACAAAAAAGAAATATTCTAATAATGAATATACCAACTCTATACCTACGCCATCAAGTTCCCTTCCCCCTAGCTCTCATTATTATGGCCATACTAACAGTAATGTGAGAAACGATAGTAAATGGTTTGACGAAAATGATGAGTTTACTAAAAAATTGATCAACCATTTCATGAAACCAGATGACGAGGTCAACGACCAAGAAATACCTGATTTCCTACTTAATCTCCCCAAGAAGTTTGAAATCAACAAAGCCATTGACCCTGATGGAAATACCGCTTTGCACTGGGCATGTGCAATGGGAAACTTGCCCATCATCGAGTTGCTACTAAAACTTGGTGCAAATTACCATGCTAGAAATAAAAAACAAGAAACCCCAATAATGCGAACTGTTAGATTTAACAACTCATACACCAAAAGAACATTCTCCAAAATATTAGATTTACTAAGAGAAACCATTTTTGATGTTGATGGCAAGAATCGCACAACCTTGCACCATGTGGCACTTGCTTCCAGTTCGTCTCAAAAGTACAACTCTGGAAGGTATTACTCGGAAATGCTTTTAGCCAAGGTCAGAGATCTCTATTCCAGTGACCGTTTGTTTGACTTCATAAACTTGACAGATAGGAAAGGCAATACTGCCTTGTTCTATGCTTTGAGTAATAGTTCTAGAAAATGCGTAAAAGTTCTTTTAAGCCACGGTGCTAGAACAGACATCAAAAATAACAAAGGCGAATCTGCCAGTGATCTAATGGCTATCAATTATCCTCCTACTCCTAAGCTCATAAGCAATTACCAAAGCAATGTACGAAACTTGAACAAATTGATACCTTCCAAGGATCATGGCAACAAACAAGAATTTACAGTTAATAACGACACAATCACTGAAGCTACCGGTGGTAAGATTGATATAACATCATTGCCACATATATTGCAGGCTCCAAAATATTCGGAAGTGGTGATTTCTGCTGTGGAAAAAACTGCCATTTCTTTGATTGAGAGCTTGAACAATTTTGCTGACTTATACGACGAAGAGCTCCAGAAGAAACAAGTGCTCATATACGATTTGAACAAATATTACAATGAACTTAATATTGAAATTTCCACCCTTGAAAAAAACATCATCAACTCCTCCATCTCTGCTAACCAGCTACTATCTTCTTCCATGTCCGATGTTGGCGATGAAGATCCTAAAAGTGAGCTTGCAAAGTCTATTATTGCTACAAACTACAAAAAGTTGGGAAACAAAATCGACAAGCAATCTGAAAAATTGAATGATAAAATCAAAGACTTTGAAACGTTGTTGCATAAAATACAATTATGCAAGTTGAATCAAATTGTTGCCTCGGAGGAAACAAACAATGTTAAATTGAAAGATAACGACGGTGATATTCAAATTACAGACAGTACTTCGAGTGATTCAACTGAAGAAAAACTACAATATGCTGTGGAATTATCTAAACTCCAATTGCAAAGAGGGACACTTACGAAAAAGATCTTTGGTAGCTTTATTTTCGACGCTGAAAGCGTTCAGAACACAGATTTGGGTATTGTTGACGAGGATGCTGAAATGGATACACTGGTATTGGCACACAAGACAAAAACAACAGTTATTGATAATTCCGACGAAATCAAGGCCAGAAAGGAAAAGAGTAAAAAGCTCAATCTTTACCGGAGATTGGTCGCAGCATGTTGCAACATTGGAATTAATGAGGTTGATGAGTTGATCGATACTGTTTTGGATCGTCTACAACATTAAATGACTGACGGTGCTAGTGTAATGGTCATATTGACGCTTGCAAACTGGTGTATTTTTATTCATACATGTTTTTAACAAACTTCATTTTTTATTTCTCAGTTTATTTTATTAATTATTTTTTCCAATTCATTTTCTGTTTTCATTAGCTTTTTGTCGTTTTGTTTTTCTCGGACTTAGTCTTTGGAAAGTTTCACCGTTTCGTGTACAATTGTATTTTTAGTATTATATGGTATTTTTTTTCGGAGTAACAAATTATTGGTTGTAAAATGTATTACTAAAAACGTTGTCTTACCAATAAAATTTGGCAGTGTGCGTTGAATCCTCGGAAATAAGAACTTTATTTTAACCCAATTCGTCTTCTACATACATAGAATGAAATTCCTCAATAAATTCCTTAACCAGATGGCTGATTTTCACGGAATTTCGGAGAGAAATTGAGCCTCCGAACAATACGTTGTAGTAAAGGAAAAAAAGGAAAAACTTTCGGTCCAATCAAACTACACAACGCAATGTTGCTTGGATAATAGAGAAAGATGAGGTACTTCTCGGGTTTGCTAGGTGAAATCATGAGGATTCCAAATGTACTTTTCAATTTGTCATCAAGTTGTTGTTGACTTGTGGTGCAATTGAGCTTTGGAATGATTTATAAACTCTTGTAAAAGATCTTCTTTATTGTACGGCTTTGGTAGATCTACAAAATATTTCAACAATTGTTAAGAATTACATCAGTACGTCTTCTATATAAAGAGATAAACTGATCTAGCTGTTTACGAAACAACACACTTTATTAGTAAAGAAACAATCAAACATAGTTGATTAAAACATGTCTGCCATTAAATATCAAAAATGGGTTATTAAAAACCAACCCTCTGATGGAATCTTTGAACTTGACTCCAGTAAAGACAATGCCACTTTCGAATTGAAAACATTGACTATCAATCCAGAAACTGACTTGAAGCAAGATCAAGTCTTGGCTAAAACCGTTTACCTTTCCAACGATCCTGCCCAAAAGTTTTGGATTTATTCCCAATATAAAGATTACGGTTCACAGGTGCCAAAAGGTGAAACTGTGCCTTCTCTTGGTTTGGCTAAAGTAGTCCTGTCTAAATCCGACGAATACAAACCTGGCGATTACATTATTGGTTATGTCAAATGGAGTGAATACTCGGTTCTCGACGCCAAACACCCTTCCACCTACAAAGTCCGTACTGACTTGTTCCCTGTTGACAAAATTCCATTGGAAAACCATGTCAGTATCTTGGGTTTGACCGGATTGACTGCCTACTGTGGTTTATTCAGCATCGGTGGGCTAAAAGAAGCCAAGGAAGATGAAGGAAAAGTTTACTTTGTTACCGGTGCTGCTGGAGGTGTTGGTATGGCTGTTCTTCAATTGGCTGTCAACATCTTGAAAGCTAAAAAAGTGTTCGCTATTGCTGGTGGTGAAGAAAAACGTAAGCTTGTGGAGACTGTTGGAGATTGTGTTGTTGGAATTGACTACAAAGATCCAAACTTTAAGCAAAATTTGGATAAGGCTATTGGCGATGAACAAGTTGATGTGTTTTTCGACAACGTAGGTGGTGAAATTTTCGAACTTGCTGCTCAACGTATGAGAGTTCAAGGTAAAATCATTTCATGCGGCTCCATTTCTAGTTATGATAGCAAAAAACAACGTGTTCCTTTCTGGGGATTGCCATTGGTCGTCACCAAGAGACTTTTCATCAAGGGATTTATCTTCTCCGACCACTTCCCTGAAGTTCCAGGTTACATGAAAGCTATGGCAGGATATGTTGCCACAGGAAAAATCAAATCTTACACCACCATTGTTGACAACAAAGGTGACAAGTTCAAGGACGTTCCTCATACGTGGTGGGGATTGTACGAAGGCTCCAATAAAGGCAAATTACTTACTCAAGTCGGTGATGCCTGAAGGTCGACCGGATAAGCAAAGTAGTTGATTATGTATTGCCATATAGTTTAAAAAATAAAATATTTTGTAAATTACTTGGTTCATTTTCGCGTAATCAGTAAGTGAATTATTGAACTCAATTGAGACCTTTTATTACACAACCAAACCCACGCAATCTATCAAGTTAATAGTCAAGTACACGAAACGTCTTCATTGGAAAACACTAAATAACTACTATATAAATATGCACTGTTACAAATATATAACAGTATTATTCCGATTCGCCTCATTGAGAAAAATAATTGCAATTACAATTGGCCTTGATGTGAATCAACCTGTTGTTTGACTAGTGAGCATTAAAAAATGTCTTCACACATAATCTATCCAATTGAGCCATATAATATACAGAGCCGGGTAATAAGGTATCATTTCAATGTTCATCTATTACTATGTGCTATGCATCCTTTACATATAATTTCCCAACATGCATAGTTTCTGCCATGTAACTGCAAGATAATAAATAAAAATAGTGTAAAAACTCTTACTCCAATTCACATTAAACTTGTGCATTAGAAGTTTTATTAAACTACATGAATTTTGGGGAATAGAAACGTAGTGATAACGTATTGAACAAAAAAAGATTGTATACTAAATTTACTATCAATACAGTCAAAATTGCTCAAACCAAGTAACAATGTCATCAAATACTTTTTCTTTCGCATACTTGACAGTAGGAATGCTAATGTCTCCTCTAACGGCAAATCCATGACCAACACCAGAAAACAAGTTGATTTGATAGCGTTGTTCGTTTTTGGACAAAAGTTCCTCAGTTTTATATCTCAAATCCTTTACAAACACAGGGTCATTTTCAGCAGCATTGATCAAGATTGGTTTTCTGATTTTGTCGACAGCTTCTTCTGTGACAAAACTTGGGTGAGAAATTGCTCCTGCAACAAAAGGGCCATCCTCTTGAAGCCCTTCGATGGTAGCAAAAGAACTGAAACAATAGCCCACACCAAATAATTTAGCATCTTTAGGCATGTTGGCCTTGACACCAGCAACAAACTTTCTGAAATAAGGAAGGGTGATTTCTGGAGTGTGGCGTTCTCTCCATTCTGGAAATTTGGCAAGGCCTTGTGAAATGTCGTACCTGTCTCTATAGATGAGGTCAGGAATGTAGACGTGGAAATTCATCTTTGATTTGCTAAAGGCATCAGCAAGAAGATTGTTATTAACGAAATCATGCCCGAAAGCATCGATACAGTAAATCAAAATGTTTTTGGACTCTGGGTCCCCAACTTCGTAAGCAGCAACACCATAAAGATCATCATGGAATTTTCCAATAGCTTTTCCTTCGTGGATAGAACCGGTAACGCAACAAGGACCTGGTGGTAAAGAAGCCATTTTTAAAATGTTTGATATGTTATTTCTTTTTGTCTATGTTAAGAAGAAACGAGAGAAATCCTACTTGAAAATTAGCTGAATAAGTCCCATTTTATACAGTTTAGCTGCATGTTGGATCTTTCATTATTACGAGCGTAATAGGTTCTTTCGTAAATTTTCTTTAGCGACTTTTCAGGTTTATTTCCTTTATGTCCGTTCTTCTTTCTCTTTTGGCTTACCACCTCTAAATCACTTCTTTTACAACGCCGAGCGTCATTATATGACTTTATTTTATCTCCGGTGTGTATTTTTGTTATTTTCACCTCAAAAAAGGAGAAATATATTGGCAGTAATATTGAATATAGATGGCCTATATAATCTGGAGTTAACGGATTTACCGCGATCTGCGGACATAGGCGGAAATTCAACTTTTACGAAACGTTATTACGAGACAGTGTTGTTATCAAAAGGTAATTTTCCGGGAAGGTGTAGTAGCAAGTTTAGGAATTGTAAATTAAAAAGATAAATATTCTGACCATTCAATAAAACATTCATTTGTGACAGAACCAATTACTTCTTCTCAAGTACCGAATTATACAGTACCACTTACATCCAACAGATACTACCCAACCAATCACTTTTTAACTTTTAAAAACAAAATAAAACATCAATTATTGCCAAGAGAATGGACTAAATCATCAATTAGTGCCAAGAAAACGGCTGTATATTAATAGCTACATATGCTGCAAGCTGTCAACAAACACCAACTACATGAATACTTTTTATTTTCTTCAACAATTCACTTTATATTATATGTAATTCATGTGTCCTGCATAAGAAGCCAATATGAACTACTTTTTGTCGCTCAAAAGATTTAATTTTTTGGAGCAAACTCTTCAAACCATGCGACTTGGTCGTTGAATGCCTTAGCTTGGGCATAGAAAACAACAGGATCATCCAAATTGCCTCTGACAGCAAAACCGTGACTAACACCACCAAACAAGTCGATTTGGTAACGAGCCTTGTTCTTTGCTAAAATCTGCTCGGTTTGGTGTCTCAAGTCGACGGTGAAAATAGGATCAATTTCAGCGGCTGAGATGATAATTGGCTTGGTAATGGCTTCAACGTCTTCAGCAGCAACAAAACTTGGATGAGCAGCAGCACCAACGTCCAACAAGCCGTCTTTAGACAATTGCTCAATAACAAATTTGGCACCGAAGCAATAACCAATGGCAGCAGTGTAAGATGGTTTCAACTCAGTTTGAATTGTTTTGACATAATTACGAAACATGCCACTAGCCTCGTTGAGGTCGTGGTTCTTGAACCAGGTTGGTAAGTAGTTTGGATCAGTTTGGCCTGACTTGGCAAAATCGCCCTTCAATAAATCTGGAACAAACACATGGTAGCCAGCAGCACCAAAACGGTCAGCAATCAAAAGACTATTCTTGTAAGAAAACCCGTAGATGTCAGCAGCAACAATAAGTACCTTGGAAGATGTCTTGTCACCAGTCTCGTAGCCTGGAAGACCGTAAAGATTACTGTGGAGCTTTCCCACGGTTTCTCCATCACGATCCCACGTTTTAACGCAGCAAGCACCAGGTGGTAAAGAAGCCATTTTGAATTGATTTAAGATGTTGGTAAATACTACAGGTTTTTTGTAATACTAAGAGGAACTTGGCACCGTATATATAGATAGTGGACATCTCTTGCTATACTATATGGGTTACCCGGTCTGCTGACAATTACGGTGGTAATACGCCGGTTAAGGAGATTGATTTCTAACCTGTTCAGGCCGATGGTTTTGACCTGTTGAAGAGATGGTATTCAACCTGTTCAGGTGCATGTTTCCGAAGAGATTGTTCGAGAATGTTTTCAAAACAGTTGGGTTTAATTATGTCAGCAAGGTGGATCTTATTATGTGACAAAAAGTTTGCATAATAGCCTAAATAACTCTTAATAGATATATAGTCACACTATCTTGAGTGGCTTATATAGCGCTCAGCACAATCTAAGTAGACTTGGAAATAAACAGTTTCGGCAAATGATGTCATTTGATAATATAACAACTAAACCTTCTGCTCCTGTTCACGTTCTATCTGTTCGTTTACTGAGCTTTCCTGAGGAGCCTGGATTATGTCTTGCTCGGTGATTTGGTTTACAGCCATGAAGAGACTGGTGTGTAGAAGGCCCAACTTACGCGTCGACTGTGCTTGAAGGGCAGTCACGGCAACAAGTTTGTCGGTGCGATCTAGTTGTTTCTGGAGCTTCTGAAGCTGCAACCGTACTAGCTTCAAGGTCTCGTTCTTTTGCTTTGTGCTATCCATTGTACTCGCTGTGTGTTTCTGAAGTATCTCCATCCCATCTCAATATTTACTTTGAACTAACTCATTGATATATTTTCATGTATGGCGATGCGGTATCACGACATTGCTGCAGAATTGTGCATCAGGACTAGTCACGCTATGAGCGCGTACTCGTGCATATTCACACATATTCACGCATGTCCCCGGCCTATCCCGGCAGCTCCCCGAGGCCTTTTACAGCCCCAGGCAGGCAGCCCAAAGGTGTAGTGAGACGACGCTTACAGGCCATCATGAAAAACAGGAAAACCGAAAATTCTTTCTTACTGTTATACCAGAGCAGAACAATATCAATCATCGCTGTCTATTTTCCAGGCTTGTCCCCGATGGCTCTGTTTCTAGTATCCAAGCTGCCAGTATCCCTCTTGTCCCATATATAGAATCCGTGCCATGTCCTTGCAGGAGCCCAATCAAGTAGCGAAGCAGGGTCCCCATATAGAAAGTGTTGGCAGTGTTTCCAGAAGCCCCAGCAGTGCAAATGTGTTGATGCCAGCTAGTTCTGCTGCTGGCGGGGTGTCTGCAAACAACGGTGTGCAACGGCAGCGTACGGCAGTGCCTTCCAACACGTCTCTGACCTCTCTTGACTCCCTTACGTCCGTGTCATCGTCCTCCACTATCAAGGGGTCAACATATGTCAAGACTGCAAACAGTAAGAATACTGCGAAGCCTCTGGTCAATCTTCTAGGAAGCTCCAACATACAGCCGTCCCACAGCAACACCAGCAGCAATGCTGTGTCGTCTCTCATCTCGTCGTCGTCTTCCTCCTCCTCCTCCAGTTTCAAAATAGGAAACCCCAATGACTCAGATCCAATATCCAGTGTAGCCGCCAGTAAGAAAATGTCCTCGGATTTAGCGAAAATGGAAAGCATCATATCTAAAACGAATATCATTAATGGAAACTTAGGAGCCTCCTACTCAGCCTCTGATCCGTCCACTGTCCAGAAAGCCCCCGCTCCTATAGGAGGCTCTGTCTCTCCTCCTCCTGTTGACAAGGCAGCCAAGATTGCTCCAATGACAAGCAACCCAATGGCTGATCTTCTAGGCTCCAAGAATTGGCTCCTGTCCAACAACCTGACTGATTCAAACATAGCCCCTCGTATTATCTCTGTAAAAAAGGAAACCTCCCAACCTCTGATAAAAAAAGAGTTTTCTGAAAACCACATACCTCCCAAACTTTCTGATACCACTAATACATTGTATGTTAAGTCCGAAACTGGTTTGAAAATACCTGCTGCCAGTAATGATTGTTCTGTATATAAAAACCTTGCTGCAGCATCGACCTTTCTCAATATCAAACCTACCACGTTAGGGCCTTCTTCACAACCCAAAATAGCCCCTGCCAAGTTGTTGCCCAGCATTCTTCCTAACACACGGCCAGCAGCTCCTCCTATAGTGCCTAAACCGCCTGGGCTTGCCAGCAAGAACAATGGAAAATCAGCAAAACCAAATGACACTGCTAAACATTTGACTCTCAACAACATTGTCAGTCATAATAGCACTTTGGAGAAAAAGCCCGTCAAGCAGGAAGCTGCTAAAGTGCTTGGGGCAACGGCTATGCAACGCTCAGCTTCTTCCAACAGTAGTGTCATGTCTCATCCTAAAGATCCGGCAGAAATGAAGTTCATATTGAATTCCAAAGTGAAAGAAAACGAAAAGTTGAAAATTATTATTGATAAGCTCAGAAACGAAATTAACATGTTGAAAGTTCTTCAAGATAAAGAATGCGTTAAAAATGAACTGACAAATGTTGATAATAAAGATAAAACTCCCCTTAATGATACTATAAACCCTATGAAACTTAGCAACAACATCACGAATGAAAATAATAGTAGTAGCATTCTTCGTGATTTGGATACTTTATTAATGGAAAACACAGCAAAGAAGAACAGTGTCTCTGGAAAACGTAGAAAAGAGGGCAGGTCTAACAAAAGACAACATTTAAATACTGATTCTCCTAATATCCAGAACAATCTGGGAACAGACATGAAGAAGAAAACCTCTATTTCCAGTTCAATGTTGAATTTATCTCTCATTGACGGAGGATTAGTCCATTCTGATGATAACCATAACGATATTGACGATGGCGTTTTGGACGAACGTCTTGCTGGCCGATTAGAAGACCGGTTATCTTCTTGCTCGCCTTCTCCTTCTCTTTCCCTCACAACATCCAACAATTCTGAAATGGCAGAATTAGATATAGATTCCATTCTTCTTATGAACTCTCTTTCTTCTTTATCGCCCGTTTCCACCATGAACTCATCTCCAGACTTGTATAATGACACTTCAACCAATTTAAACCATGTTCAGAAGAACGAAGACATTACCCACACCAATGATAATAAAACTATTGACCAACATGCTAACTCAGTATTACATTATTTGAACACTAACACACATCAAGATCCCAACACTTTAAAAAAACTTTTGCTTTCCAACACATCAGTAAAACTCGAACGGTCTCGTTCCTTAAACTCATATAATGACAATAATCTAACAGTTGACTATTATCATGATTTGGCTCTCAAATTGGGTAATCAAGTCAAGAAACAATCTACGAAACAGTCTAAAAAGAGTGTAAAGCAGCCCGTTGTTGCTAAAAAACAAAATACAAAGCCAGACGATGACAGAATGGATGTAGATCATCCTGAAAATGCTTTCATGAAAAACGACCCTTCGCTACCCAGTCTTTCTTCTGTTGAAAAGAATTCAGTTTTCAAGGACCTTGAGCAGTTCTTGGAGTACGATCCGGTTTCAGACGATACACAACTCCCTGGAGCTATCGATACAATTATGAGTTCGGGTGATCTTAATTTGGGAAGCGAGTTATTTCTGGATTATGCCAGCTTTGATAACTTTCTTGGTACGGCCAATGGTGAAAGTAAAGAAATTTTCAATCCTGCAATCAACGAGTTGAAATCTTTAAAGTTAGAAAGGTCTTTTTCGGTACCAACTTATTCTGAACCGTCAAAGGTAAAAAGTAAAAAAACTACTAATAAAAAGGTTACGCCAGTTCGTTCAATCAAAAGGCCAACTAAACATTTCACGAAAAACAGCCCAAACACTCCTGTTAAACCAAACATCAAACCAACAGAAGTTGCAAACAGCAAAAGCTTCGCTGCTGCCCGTAAATCCAACCCAGACTTTGAACCTTGTGGTTTTTGCGTTGAAGGAACTCCTTGTCCCTGTATTGAGGCGGCACTTGAACTCTCTGACTCACATACACAGCCTACCGACAACAGCTCAAAAATGGATGTTGACACACCTGCCAACCAAACTAAGGCTAAAGGAAAACGAGGCAAAACCCCACTCAACAACCTGGAATCAAAAGTCAAAATTGAAATTGAAAATTAATAATTGTATTCTCTTTTTTTTTTTTGTTTCTTACTAGACAATGGTGATTTTTTGTTCTACTTATAGAATATAAAAAGTTTTTGTTTCACGTCCTTTCACTTACATTTTCATACATCTTCTTCATATATGACCTGAACCTTTACTTGTCTACGAAACTTGCATTTTTTCACGAACATGCCTATTTTAATGAACTTACTAGTCTTTTTTTTTCTTCTTCTTTCTATAGGTTTACATATTTTTTGCTCATCACTTTTTTTTTTAATTTACGTTTCTCATGTCCTACATTTTCTTTTAATCGTCGGCCATATTTTGATTTGAATTTTGTTACTTTGTAGGTTTTTGACCATTTTTTCACTGGCTTATGATAACTATGTATATATTTCTAACTCTCAGTAACTTTTAACTGGACTTTTATATTTACCGCGTAATCAGTTAAATAACATAGGAATGAATAGCATTTGCTCGTTACAACCTAATTCTTAATTTTTTTCTTACCTTTTTTTGACCTTTTCCCCACAATCGACTAAGTGATGTAAAAATTCGATTAGAAAACCACCATCTAATTCAATACACATGATTGTAGCATTCATGTTGATCTGCACAAGTTTCCAGAGTAGTGTGAAGGCACTAAATAATATATATAAATAACAGGAAATATTTTTAGTAATTCAGCGTCTATATAACACATTACCATGAATATGTTGAGAAAAAAAGTTGGAAAGGTGCTATAAAACAGCAGAGGATATAATACATGTAAAAAACTCCCAAGAATGGCATAATTATGAGCCAGCTTATTTTGAAAAAATGAGTGTCAGCAACCATATCTTAATTTAGCGAAAGAAGAATATACGGTTTTACGAAGTCCTGGTTTGGAACTAAACTTACCAATTGTAGGGAACAAAAATCTGTATGGCATAGGTTCTCTAGGTCATGCCGGACAAATCGAGAAGTTAACAGAATAGAAGATTTAGAAGGTTTACAAAAGTCCAGTCGCTCTATGAGGTTGCTTGTGTTTCTAGGGATTTGGTTTAATCATTTGTCATGGCATTTCCTTTCCATGCTTAATTGTTGGTTAATGAAGTGAGTGGGTCTGATTTCAATGCCGGCTATGCTCTTAAGATTTTGGACATTTTGACTTACACAACATTAGCAGGTTTCGACGCAATCCAACTGAGCTATTAAAAATTTAACTTGTATAAAATAGTTTCAAAAACTCTGGAGAATACCATTTATTTTATCCAAGAGTCTTATATAGTATAACGTATAATTGTAAGGATATTCTTTTATAACTGTATAAAGATCTGTACATATTAACTACAACACACAATTTTCACCAAATTGCTGAACCATTTTACTCTACCCATAACCATCAACACGTTTATCAAACTTTATAGCTGACATTATATTGGTATCCTTAGTGAAATACCTTTAACAACCACGCGCCGTCGGAAATCGCCGGGTTCAGTTTTTAGAAATTTTTCATTTTGAATTTTCAAGCTCCGAGCTATGCGCTTCACTAGTTTAGTCACATTTTATACTTGAGACAGACTAAAGCTTGTATCTTTGTTGAATTGCAGGATTTTCTAGGCAAAATTCAGAGAGGCCCGTTTGTTTCCGGCGCATTGGCTTTATTTGGTTTGTTTTCCTATCTTGTTTTGCTGTCAGGTTTCCTGGGATTGCGTGTGAAAGTGTTCAGAATGATCTATACATTATGGAGATAATTCTGAGTTTACGACGGAGCAATGATGCCTTCAGTGGCAGTAAGGACATCGTCCCTGTTACATTGAGGCTTATATTAGAGACCCCACAGGTGTTATTACATGGCACAGAGGATCATTCGCTGGGCTCTGTTGTGTGTGGGGTGATCAATATCGAGGCAAGTGCAGGTGTCAAAAGAATCCCTTGGATTTCAGTACAAGACTTTGATTTGCAATTATATCAAGCTATACATTATAGCAAACCTTTTATATTCAATGATGCCATCATATCGCCGTGTTCTGGCTGCAACAGCAAGATTAACAAGATCCAAACACATATTCTGCCATCAATAGCTGGCGAAAAAACGTTGTATCTCGATAGCGAAACTGACTGTGTTATTCCGTTTTCCTTTGCTCTTCCTGGAAACATCCCAGCAACCACTGTTCTTGGTGACTCTTTGGCAACTTCTATTCATTATGAAATCGTAGCAAATCTTACTTTCAAAGCCCCTGATTCATCCACACATCACCTCACCACTAGAATGCCCTTAACCATTGCACGCGCAGTTCCCAAACATTCTGACAAATTATATGTTCGGTGTTTCACACCCACAAAGATAAAGGCCACCATCCTGCTTCCTGACGTCATCTATCCAAAGTCTACGATTCCTTTAGAAGTAGTATTGAAAGGCATTCAATACAAGAATCGTAGATGGAAAATCCGTAAGATGTATTGGAAATTGAACGAAATCGCTACTGTCACCGAGGACCCTTGTCCAACGCATAAACCACTACTTGAAGAGCTCAAAAACCGGATAAATGGTGCCAAATACCCTTGGAAATTGTACACTGACACCTGTTCAACTCTTGAGGTCCAGAAGATTGTAACCTCTACCAGCGTCAAACAAGCTAGTGGTAACTTCAGAGCAGACGAGCAGATTTACGGTGCCCGGTCCGCCGACGAGGATTTGATTAACCTAATGACTGATGATAATACATTCCATCCTTTGGATCCCGAAAACCCTCGTAATCAGCAAGCTCAAAGCTCACAGCCCAACACACATTCCGAAAAGAACCGTAACTTGCAAGTTGAAGAGGCTCTTTTGTTCAGTGACGAAAGAACCCTTGCGTATGGCGAAGTGAAAACCGGTTGGAAAACAGATTATTCTGTCAGTGGTGGGAAATTGCATTTGGTTACGAATTTGCCGCTTCAATCGCTCCACACTCCTGGTTTAGCTACTTATATCAATACCACAACCAACGAAAATAGCCGCGAAGCCCAGTCACTTTACGAAGGCGACGCCGCTCGTATTAATTGTTCCTATGATGCCGCAACAACAGTCCTAGACGGCTCGTTGAGACCTTATTTTAATGTGTCTCATCTCTTATATTTGGACATAGAAGTCGTCGAACAAGATATGGGATCCAGTTTGGGAGCAGCAGCAACTGGTTTGCGTAGAATGCTAAGAACAGAATTCCCAATCATCTTGTCTGAACGGCCAGGAACGTTTGTCTCATGGGAAGATGAGTGTCCACCTTCCTATTCTAGCGTGGAGAGCTTATCTCCCCCAGAGTATTCCTTTGACTAGGATACATCACTATTCTCACTTTGATTCTATAAATATTATTCATATTCTTACTATTCTTGCTAATAATAACATATATTTCACTCCAGCATACTGCTTTACAGAATTTATTCTTGGGCACAGTGTAAGTAATCAACAGTTGATATAGTTTTACTATAATTATTGACATGTTGCAGTTCCCCAGACAGTAAAGACCATCTAGAAGCAGCAGCAAACAAAATATCATCCTGAAGACATTTTATGAGAGTTTAAAATACATCTATGCTACACTAGAAATTTTACTTTATAAAGATTATTTTTGTTGAAGTTATACCACTATGGTAAATCTATTGTATCTAAAAAGTTGCAGTAGCAATTATTATTGCTTTTTCAAATACATATACTTATGTTGACATACTTACTCATATCTGAAACTTCTCATTTTTAGTATCATTTGCGCATTATATATTTTTTTTCCAAATTATTTTATGAACACATATACTAGGCCTCAAATATAAAAGTTGTGATAATATTATTTCATAAACAACTATTCATTTTCGGCATTCTCCCGCTGTGTCTCTTCATAGGATCTGACAAGATTTTGTTTATTTTGAGCAGTGAGCATGTACGCTTCCATATACATATGATTGATTTCGTTGACTACTTGTGCTCTAGTTTTCTTTTTCTCGCAAATCTGGTTCAAATCAACCTCCAAATTTCTACGTAAAAAGGGTTTTGTCAAACTGAGGTTATCGTTGAAATCAATATTTTCAAAGCCTTGAACCAAGGCCATTCCCACCTCGCTAGGAACTAATACTGACATTGATCCATCTTTGACAGATGTGATATACTGACGGGATTTTATTTTTTCAATGTGATCGGCAATGGTGGCATCAGTGCCAATACCATTAGCATCCATTAAAGCAATGAGTTCTGATTCTGTCATGTAATTGGGTGGAGATGTTTTACCTTCTTTGAGTTCTGTTTTGGATATTTTTATCTGTTGGCCTACTTCAAAGTTGGGGATCTTTTTTGCACTAGTTTTCCAATTACGATATGGATAAACGTCAAGATAATTACGTTCTTTAACTTCCAACGCTGATGCTGTGAAAGTTTCGTCTCCCCATTGCACAGTAACTGTGCTTTGGCTACCTTTTGCATCATTAGAGCAGCAGGCTAGAAAATGTCTCACTACAAGCTCGTATATCTTCTTTTCCTTTTGATCGAGCCGCTCTCCACTGTTGTATTTGATAGGATGGATAGGAGGATGTGCTTCATCATTATGTTTACCGCTGCGGGGCTGGTGGAACTTATTGTTTTGAACCAAATCTCTGGCATAACTTCCCCAAGCAGGATGGTCATATTGCACTTCTATGAGTTTCTTCAAGTCCATGGCTGCGGGAAAGCGGTCTGTTTCGGTACGCGGATATGAGATAAAACCCTTGTTATACAATTCTTCCGCAGCTTTCAAAGTGTCCTTGGCAGACATTTTGAAACTCTTGGATGCTTGTTTCTGTAATTCCACAGTGGTAAGAGGTAATGGTTTGTAGTTACTGGTGGGTTTCTCTGTTTTGGCAATTACCTTTACCATGTTGTTGGGCTGCGACTCCATACAGTTGGAATACAACACCATCGCAGAAAGCCGATCAAATATATGTGGTCTGGTCCAGCTGAAATCTGTCTTTACTCTACTATGAACTGTTGTAAGGCCTATGTACCAAAACTTTTCGCTCACAAACGAACGCACCCGCTTGTATCTGTCCACTACAAACCCCAAAGTAGGAAACTGGCATGACCCATACGAAACCACACTCATGGTGCTGATTCTCTTGGCCAACAAGTCGGTGAGAAACCGGGTGAAAGCACATCCGGACCGGAAATCCAACTCCTGTCTTGCCTGCACAGCCTCCACCAAGCCCATCTGGAGCTCTTTTGCATTACGGGCCGCATTGAGAATATGGGACCTGTCCAAATGGGCAAAGTGTGCTCGTAAGACCGTCTGCACATTGATTCTTGGGTTTGCTTTCCGCGCTGCCTCGGTGATCTCAAATCCTATATGTTCTCCTTCACGGTCGCAATCCGTCCATATCATTAGCCTGTCGCACCGCCTACTCTCATTCGCTATGTTTTCCGCTATTCCTTGCGCCTTCTTGTCCGAGTACACTGTGTGTAGCGGTGCTTCAAAAAGGGCAAAGTGCAGACACTTTCCCCACCCAAAATTCGGCGGAAAGTCTTGGTTCGTAAGATGCCCCGTAACTGCTGTCATAGTTACTTGACATCGGCCCAAAACACCCCCAAAATCAAAGTTGAAATCGTAATTCTTGATATAGTTGATCCTGCTGTTCCGCGTGGTAAACCGTCCTCCCCCTAATATTCCTGCTACCGCCTTTGCTATTGAAGGCTTCTCAGCAACACAAAGCACTCTCATATCATACTGCTGCTCTTAATAGACTATATATATATAATGGCTCAATGATAGCTTAGGCGGTACTAAACATTTTTCACCCAAAATATAGCACGCGTTTATACGCGTACCTTTTTGCTAGGCGCACTTACATAATTACTAGTGGAAAAACAAATCGGCACGGAACCGGTACGGATGCGGCACTACCGGCGCGGGGGCACGGTAGTCATGTTGAACTTTTGGCTATTAGGTATCATTACTATAGTAGTTGAGAATCATGTTGAGCGACTTGGAGGGTGTTAGTATGATTAGTTTAACATTTTCAGTAGCTTTGCTTGTAGGGTTTTGCCAACATTCTAGTCAACAGCGTTGACTATTCCCACTACTTGTATAACTAACCAAGGCCGCTGAGCCATACGGCTGCTCTCGGAGAAGAGAGAAAGACCTGACAGGATAATTCAATGGCTAGAACAAAACAGGATCACAGGTATTCCAACACCAACTCTCTGCTTCCACAATGCTGAACGTAATTTCAAAATAGTGCTTACTTTCCAATACATAAAATGTGAAAATTACGATGACTGGACATGGGTTTTCCCCACTGGGTCTCACCAAGTTCCCTTAACCATGGTGCGTACATACGAAACTAATATGTACTGGGCGTGGAATATATGTTATTATTATTGGTGAGAATGTAACCAAAATCTTAATTCCCGTAAGCCTGCTCAAGTCTGCAAAAGTTTTGCCATTTTGGTGAAACCTCAGTAATCAGGTAACTTGAAGGAATGCCAGTTTAGACATCAAATAAACAGAAAAATTAGTGACTAGTTTCAAAACTTGGTTTTTCAATAATATAATCCTTCGTATAGCTCGCTAAAGTGGGTAGGCAAAGGAAGGATGAAATCGAAAGAATAAAGGTGTCAAAGAACATGATTACATAAACCTACCACATCACACCCCATATATATATATAACTTGACAAAATATAGTATATAGTATACTATAATTAGCTTAGACCTGCTAGTTTCTAATCGCACTCCTTGCTAATGGCAACCATATGGCTCAATTGCACTGGCGCCCCTCTCCTTCATCAACAATCCCAGCGCCTTGGGGCAGAACGTGCGCTCTGCGCACGCACTGTTGCATAATGCGATGCACAGCATTATTTTATTATATATGCGGGACAACGGCGCACAGCATTATGCAGCATGATGCATGAATGTCAAAACGTCAGAGCATGAAGTCATATATATATATATGTATATATAAAGAAGAGTCCCACTAGATAATAAACTCGATAGCAAACATTAAACCCTGGTGGTATTTAAATAAAACCGATTATTTTACCACTGCTACTAAGAATATTAACAATGAAGTTTCAAACAGTATTGACGGGATCGTTGTTGCTAACCGGTGTCATTGCCGAACATTACATCATTTCGTTCAGCAACTTGGATACTCCAGACTCGTTTTACAAAAAAGTGAAGGACTCTGTTATCAAAAGGTTTAATGGGAAAATTGACAGCGAGTTTAGTATAATCAAGGGCTTTACGGCAGACATTCCAGACACCAGTGTTCTGGTGTTGGAGAGCGAGCTTCTCGATAGCAGATACCCTGTTAATGTTGAGAGGGACGGTCCAGTGACGACGTTTTGATGAGATTTTGGTTTGTTTTTTGGTTACTTTTGTTTTTATGGGCATTTTAGTGACAATAAGTTTCAGAGCTGCCTTTTCTATAGGTATTAGTGCATAATTACATTAGAGAACTCGATAATGTGAATTGTTTCTTTAGTATTGTAGTTATAATAATAATATCATATATTCCAAGCCCAGTACAGATTAGTTTTGTATATACGCACCATGGTTAAGGGAACTTGGTGAAACCCAGTGGGGAAAACCCAAAGATGTCCAGTCATCGTAATTTTCGCATTTTATGTATTGGAAGTAAGCACTATTGTGAAATCACATTCAGCATTGTAAAAGCAGAGAGTTGGTGTTGGAATACCTGTGTTCCTGTTAGGTTCTAGTCATTGAATTATCCTGTCAGGTCTTTTTCTCTTTTCCAAGAGTAGGAACCACTGAGCCATCCAGCCGAGTGGCCTTTCATGATTAAGGGAATGTAGTATTAAGATAGATTTGTATTGAACGGAGAAAAGGATAGAGAAAGTCTAAAGTAAAGGAGGAAATGGTGTCAAATAGTGATTAGAGCAGCGAAGTAGCTGAAAAGGTGCTCAAGGTTCTAGACGGCTGTGTAGACTTGGAATAATAACCAAAACTGGTAAAAATGGCGTTGATTCATAAATCTAGCCAATAAGAGGCAGATAATGAAACAAGGACTGCAACTGTAGAGAAAACATAGAAAAAGGGGTTTAATGTAACCATTAAACCATAGAACTAGAAACATATAGAAGTTTACCACCAAAAATATAGGAAAACGTATTAAGCATTTAATGTAAGTAATGGTCAGGAAGAAGCCATCTACTGTCCGGTATTTCTTTCAAATATTCAGTTTCTCTTTTTGTCTGTTCTTGGCCATGATGAAACATTTGCTTTACAATATTATAGTGAGAGACTGAAGCAAGAAAAATGGTATTTTTGCATTTCCAGAAGACTATGTAATACATTATTTGATACTCAGTGGTAAGAACTAATATAAACTGGCAATTGTACAGATTTCCACCCAGAGTAAGCATTTAATAACACGATCCATATTAGCCTGTTTTGGCTTATTCTACAATGGCATGTGTTTGACATAGAAACACATACAATACAAATTATCCATTTTTCAGTGGAAAGAACAATATCATGGTGAAAAGAAAACCAGGTTTTACCAAAGCAACGTTAATTATTAACACATAGTAGTTTAATCCCTCTCCAAATTGATGTTATTACCGAATTTTGCATATAATTGTGTTTTCAACTCTTGCACTTTAGTCTCTACCTCAGCCAACTGTTCGTTCAACGCATCAATGGCTTTGTCGTTGATCTCGTTATCCCTCTGGGCCCTTTCATTAGCTTCACTATAGCTCATGTAAACCAAGGTGTCGCCTATTTTGTACTGTACTTTTTTCTCCTTGTCATTGTACTCGAGACTGGACTTATTCTTGGATTCGTCTGCTTCTTCGTCATCATCGTCGAGATCAGATCCTAATTCGTCATCGCCCTCAAGCTCAAGCATCTCAAGCTCGCTCACCACATCTGCAAAATACTCCTTTTCCTGCTGATGAACCTTAAGTTGTGCGGTGATCAAATCTTTTTGTTGGATCAATGTTGAAAATTGATTAATCTTCTTCTGGTCGTCCCAAATGACCTCCACATTATTTTCTTTTCCCTCAGGAAGCTAGCAATTGTTAGTGTTCTGCCTGGAACCTAAACGGCCTTCTCAAAATCGAGTCTCGACTTACCAAACTCATTGTAGCTGCTGTTTCAGCCCTTTTAATGACAGTTATTCACCAACCTTGGCTTCTTCTATGTAGTAAGCCCTGAAAAATCCTTTAGGGGGTGTGCATGTGACCTGCATAAGTCGATATTTGACTGAAATGCAGGTTTGCTACATTTTCTAAACATGTCAACAAGACGAGCACTTGAATTTGCAAAACCAATATATGATTGCAGTTTTTGCGGACAAAACCAATATATTATTGCAGTTTTTGCGGACAAAACCCGAAGAAACTTCCTGAATATCCAGTCCATTGCCCACAGCGTCCCGCTTGCTGGTGCGCTATTTGGCAGAAACAGGGGGTGTCTCCGTGTGACCAGTTAGGCTGCGACATATAATTTTTCTCATTTTTCATAATTTTTTCTTCACAATCTAGTGGTTATCTTTAAGGAGAGCAAGTGTGCTGTCAATTGCCAGGAAAGCAGCCAGTTTCTCACCAATAGCCTTGCGATGGTCTTGTGGTACAAGTCTTCAAACCAGTTTGAGTACAACTTCCAGGTTGTGTCCTATTCGTGGCTCAACCGGTATCCGAACCCATTTTCTAGTCATGTTATATCCGTAGATACTATGGAGAATGTAGTGGACTCCAGGGGACATCTCCACATCACACGGCTTATTAGAAAGTCTGGCAATTTGCCGGCCTGGGCCAAGCCGTTTTTGAAGAACATCAGCGACAGTTGGATCATAGAGAAGGCCGTTATCAACCCCCATGACCAGACAATGAGAACTTATACCCGGAATCTCGACCACACTACGGTGATAAGGGTAGAGGAGTTCAACGACTATTCTTTTAGGCCAGAGATCAACAAGACATTGGTCTCTTCCAAAGTAAAGTTCAGTTCCGGCTTCAAAAGACTCTACGGAATGGGTATTAAAGATAGAATTGAAAACTGGTCCCATAACAAGTTTGCCGAGAATATTAAGAAATCCAGACAGGGTCTTTTGCTAGTCATGCAAAACTTCCATCTTCAAAGAAGACTAAACAAAGAGGTCCAATGATCGTCCGTTCCTCTAGTAATTGAATTAGCATTCACCAGTTCCACGAAGCTTGGTCTTACGATTTACGAACTCTTTCTAAACTACTACTTTTTGCTCATTGCTTTTGTTTTCATTTCTTCGTGCTCCTTGTTTCTTGCATTTTTGTATATAGTAGTAACGTATATCTCAACATGTTCCCTTACTATTATCCTTCTGTACTGCTTGCGCAACCTAAGAGAAAGATCATACTAGGTTGAACATTACAAATATTCAATCATATAATCAATTGGCGGCTGGACCCAATGGTTCAGTGGCTATTACTCTCGAAAAAGAGAAAAAACGCCTGGCAATATAATTCAATCGCTAGTACTTAACAGGCTCACCAACACCAACTCTCTGCTTTTACAATGCTGAGCGTGATTTCAGAATAATGCAACTGGCTGAAACACGACCTAGGCCAATAGTGCTTACTTTCCAATACATTAAATGTGAAAATTACAATGGCCGGAGATCATTGGGGTTTCCTCACTGGCTTTTATCAAGTCCCTGTTCACATACGAAACTTATATTTACTGAGCTCAAAATTTATGATATTATTCATTGCTAGTATAAATATATAAGGTGATATATATATAAAACAGTACTAACAATTTACAATACTTCATGTCATGCCGTATCCTTAATACCTACTTGTAGTCAATACTTTTTCCATGCCTTATTAATATTATCACATATTATTATTATTATTATTATTATTATTATACTTTGAAGAATAATAGTATACCCATAGTAAGGGTATAGTCATTAATGAGTTATGAGCATCGCTCATGTATCATGCAAGAGGTGTGCGTACCCCCAATTATTAGGTCTCCCAGTTTACAATGTTTTTATGCATTGTCGCCAGTAAGTGTCTGATTCAATAGGATAAAATAGTTGAATCAGGTTGAAAACTGTTGATGACCATTTGAATTTGAAGTTGAGTTGGTATTTTCTGAAAAATTTCGTTTGGTTTTTATTGTGCATTGAAAACATTTAGTTGAGGATCGAAAAAAAAACTAAACATCCTGCATGCATGATGCAACCAAGAAGCAGAATATCGTCTAGTGAGGACATATTTGACCAGAGGTACAGGTTGATGCATCCAAGAGATGTGTATTCGTTAAATGGGACATTGCCGTTGGACACTAGCATGCAGGTGGAATTAGGGTTGCACACTGATGGGATAGTGTCCAAGTATCCAGATTTCAGTCCATGGTATCATACAGTACGGGAAGATGAGATTGCAGTCAACAATCTACTGCGGGGCACAGTTGAGCGTCCTATTGTGAATAATGAGCTACTACTGGCCAGAAATATGATCCACAACTATTTACGGGATGTCCCGTCGTCAGGTGCGTCTGGCGGACATTATTATGACATGCTGGAAAGCCGGACTGCAGGCAGTAATGATGCAGATGGTGCAGGTGCTGAATGCGAAAGCTCTATAGCACTTCTTTCCAAACACATGTTGGAAACAATAGAAAAGAGAAACAATTACAATCGTATAATTACAAAATCGACGTTCAAGCCGCCACCTAGAGTTACTTTGACTGAACAGAAAAAGGAAATATGGTTGAAAAACTTGGCCAACAGTTGTATCAGTTTGAGAAAATTGTCCAGAACAATTCCTCATGGGATTCGAAACAAGACTTTGTTAGACCAGCTTATACTGAAAAGGGTCCCTACAGATCGAGCAATATGGTTTATCAAATGCATTGGGTTGAACGAATTGCGGCTGTTGAAGAGAAAAACCGGCAATGGGTATGGCCCCATTGGCGAAAGTAGCATCAGCAGTCCTATTGTAGCTAACAGTCATCATTCTGTAGGAGACAATGTGGATAACGAGGCCGCATGGGTCAACGAATGGACCAAACAGCTTACCAACTATTTAGAAAATGTGGTGGCCAAACCGTTTCAGGACGTAGATGGAGACTCTGATGCCCAGAGCTGCAAGTTCAAAATCTCTTATATGAATGAGCTTGTGAGACAGTTGTTCATCGAGAATCTTATCAATAAGAAACTATTTCTCAGCATTCTAATCAGCTCCATCTTTGAAAAAGCTCTGGGACTTGATGAGATATACATATTATTGACTGTGTATATCAAAGGTTTTATGGGAGTTATTCTCAAGAACTTTATTCTTGAGACCTTTTACGCACAAAATGAGGAGGATGACAAGTCTTTCTACACCAGCATGTTGAAAAAACTAGTGGAGCTCTTGATCTTGAAATACGAGCATGTCTTCAATCTTGACAATATAAATGGCAAACTCAACAGCTCTTCGAACACCCCCAACAGCATCATGAGTCTAGATAAGCCTGTTCCTACTCCCACCTTGGGAAAAGCTCTCACGGGCCAGAACGTTCCTTTGGCTCTGACTCCTAATCTCCAAGTCAACACTGCTCATAACATCTCTCTGGCTCCTATACAAAGCCCGTATGGCTTGAACTCCATCAATTCGCCGTTTGACGCTGAGTATCCCGATACTAGTTCGGAGGATGTGAAGAAACTATCGACGCTGGTGAAAAAATTGAAAAAAACGCTTTTGACGAACATAAAAATATTTCTCATGAATTTGTTCATACTAAACAACGGAGAATTGTTTCTCTTGCCTAGAAACTGGGAAACATTGAAGGAAATCCTCATCAAACATAACATTTTAAATACAAAGCCGTCTGTAGAGTTGTTGCGTCCACCAGAAGACTACGAAGCCGGCATAGACCAGGAGGACGTTTTGGTGGATAGTAACTCGATATTGAAGCATGGAATCGACTTGAACTTTCAATGGGATAACTTCATTGTGCGAAACAACACAAGAATCATGTTGAAAAAACCTTTTGAGCTGATTAGTTTCCGTAATGAGTCTTTACATGACAACATTCGTCATGAGATTCCTATTCTAGTAGAAAATCGCAAACCTTTTCCAAAAGGCACTTCAAAAAAAAACAATTACTTACCGCAATCTTTGGTTTCGTCCAAAAACATGTTTTACAACATAATCCGACTTCTTAACCAAGTAGCAAACTACCAATTCTTCTATATTGAAAATGTAAAGCCCACCAAGCCTGTCAAGAACTCTGGTCTGCCAGAAGGGTTCCAGAAAAAACTTGATGAGTTGCTCGACTTGCTCTTTGGCGATTTCAAGGCTGTCCCGTTGAATGGCAAGCCTAAAGAGGACAGTCCAGGAGAAAGTGATGCAAGCAGTGTCGTCCGCCAGAAGTTGCGTATGTTGCTCAAATGGTGTGTTATCAATATGTATCAAGACGACACAGAGCATATGGTCAATACAAAGAAATACAAGGACTTCAAAAAGGTGTATTTGGCGGTTTATGTGATAAAACAAGCGATTTCCAAGTTCAGATCCAGTTTCTCTGATGTGGAAACCAAAAGATCACCTTCAGAGTTGAATACCGATGATGAAACTCCAGAAGTGGAACTGTCCGCTGTGAAAAAGAAACAACAGGTGAGCAGTTTCAAACTTTTCTTGCAAAGTGAGATCTTGGAACTTATTTTCTGTATCAATCAGGAGATTTGCAAAGAAGAGGATGACGGCGGCTTCCAACTTGCTATGGAAGAAATCTTCATGTCTGAGGATGTCACCATTATCAATCCTGGCCAGTTGGAACCCCTTATCAATGGAACGAAGAAACACAGTAAACCTTCAATAGAGGAAACTCAATTGGCAATCGACAATACAAACCTTGAGTCTTTATTATTATTGATAAACTCTCTACTTGATTCCAAAATCATCAGTATAAATGCCTATTTACGAAAATTGATTTCTTCAGGGCTCTTGTATCTCAAAAGCACGAAAGATTTCCGCAATTTGAACCTCCTACAATATTTCATTTTAAAAAATATGAGTGTCAAAGTCAATAACAGCTCTGCTAATAATACTCAGTTCAACTTAATATTGAAAAACTTGAAAAACAATTTAACATCGCAGCACATCAGCTATTCAAACATATTGATCACTCGTCTATTGGAGAAAAAGGATAATCTTTCTATCAACGAAAAGATTAAGATTGGACAGGAGATCATACGGGATAAAGTCATTGAGTTTTTCTTTTATGACCGGCAAAATAGTAATGAATATGACATGACATTCTTGTTTGATTCTGAAATTGGAATCAAGACATATTTGGCAAGTTGGTTGTATCTCGTTTTCCAACAACGAATGCTTGGGGCTAACGAGGAGGAAAATAGTATCAACATCACTACTAGCAAATTATCCTTGTTGTTGGAATTGTTTGCTGGCCTAGATAAATTAGATTATTATTTCAACTTGACTAGAATCTTCTTGGCAATCCATATCACCTCTGATTTCATCGTGCTAGAAGAACAAAAAAACAACTTGATACGGCTCAGTTTCGGATACTCTGAGCTATATTACATGTTGAACATGATGTGGTATCATCTAGATATCATGAATTATTTCGTAGACTGCGCTGATGTCGAGGTTGAGTTCGAGTCTAAGTTTTCTTTGGTCATCAAATCCATCAACTTTGAGCCTCCGGTAAGAAAAGAGTATTATATTCAATCGGTAGAATATTTAAAGCTTGTAGTGAACAATTATTTGAAACTCAACGATCTCACCAATAGTATGGAGGAAACACATATTGTGAGTAGCTCAATGTTAAATTCTTACAATTTCATAGATTTCTGGAAGTTTTTCCTAAAAAATTTCGAAGATTACGAACAGATTTCGAAAACCACCACTGGGGGAGAAAACACAACATTGAATAACCTCAAAAACCAGTTGGCATACCTAATAACAGAACCCAGTTTTTTCAACACGATTGAGGAAAATAGCATGTTTGCCAAGTTGATAGAAGAAACCAGGGTGGTGAAAGTTGAAAAGTATTTATCCCCTGACGAGTTTCTGGAAAATTGTGAACAATTAATGAATGTGTTTTTCAAACAAGTGGAGCAAGAGGATTTAACTGTGTCTTCTAGATTTACTATTCCCAGATCGTATTCTCGTATTGTAGAGTTGTTGCTCTTATTGAAGAGACACAATGCACTGCGGTTTGACTCTATATTATTAGGACACCTTCAAGAGATATTCAACCAAACACCCGCTTTGCTGAATGGGGCTTGGATCAAATTGCTCTATTTATTGGTGGCCTATGAGTTGATAGATATACGCACTTTATTGATAGGTCTCATAGATAAGGAGATGGCACGAGCAAATACAAAGGATACCAGAAGATGGAAACAGGAAGAGTATTCCATCAGTAAAAAATTCAATTTTGCCAAAAGCTTGAATTCCATTATTTCTAAGAAACCAGACAATTTCCAAAAACCTGTAAATATCATAAATGTGATATTCAACCTCTTGGAAGAGAATTTGACCAAGTTCGAAACAACACTCACCAACTTCGAGATACACAACATACAAAGTAAACGGTTATGGTTTAAAACAAATAATCGAAACGATTATAGCGATCTTATGGTTCTGTTGTTGTACACCAACTTTGAAAAACCTGTTGAGCTGCATTGTTTGCAATTTCTATCCGAGATGATATACAGCGATTTAGATCTGGTGATCACCAAGGTTGTTCATAACACAAAAATAGACAGTAATGAGACATTGCGATATCTAAACAAAATGTTGAAGTGCTCGCTAAGTGTGGAAAATGGGTTCGAAGACCTACACAATGTTGAGGATCTTCATAAATTGGTCAATATCGTGAATGAATACAATTTGCCAATCTGTCAAGTAATTCTTCTGACTATTCTCACTAAAGGCACTATAAGCCTACAAAAAGATCCTGCTCCATTAATCTACGAAACCTTACTTAGAATATTAGTACAATGTTACATCTCTAACATTTCTAACAGCTTTAATCCTAGCATTGCTCTTGTTGGGGATTTATTTCTCTGTTTACCAGAAGATTTGAAACATGTGTTATTAAAACAAGCTGAAAAATTGTTTTTGAGATCACCCACATTCCCTCAAATCACTCTTCTATCAGAAGCCAAAAATGTTACTGGATTTCCTACTGTATCAAACCCAAAGGTTCATAAGTTCAACAACTTTGTGCCTTACATTGCTGTGATTATCACTTCTATCGCAAGAAATTTGGGCACCAGCTTGCCACCTGTTGATGAGGATCTTGCATCTGCATTATTGACTTCCCTGCAAACCATCCTTAAAACCATCAACGAGAACATTAAGAATGATAAGATTTTAGCGAAAAGCATATTTATCTATTTGAAAATTCTCTTGATCCATAAAATATCCATTGTCCAGTTGTTGCACCGTAGAAACTCGCCCATCACCGAACGCTTTGTCAATGGGTACTTGGTGCCAATGCTAAAAAGCGCATTTTTCCAGAAACACAATCAATTACGTAACATCCTCTATGATTTGCTCTTTTCCCTAAAATCAAACTCGGAAGAGTTGAACAGGACCAAAACTCATTTTGATAATCCCGAAAGAAACCTTACTGAAGCAGTTGATAATGGTGCAGACTTTTCCAGGCAAACACATAACGTATATCCTAATTCACCTCTTACAGGCACCTCTCCAGGGACTTTGAGAACCAATATCAACTTGCCTAAGCTCAATAATGATGATTTGAACATAGAGTTGACCAAAAAACTTTTAATTCAACTTCACGACACTGATGATCTTGCAGCTCAAAGCAACGAAAGACTATATAATGAACTTGTGCTTTATGACATGAACACCGGAGAATTTAGCGACTTGGCTCTCAAACCGTTTGATTTGTTAGAAGACTCCAATCCAGTCACTAACATCAATGACACTTCTATCAGTTTGAGATACTTTGGAGCCATTGTCGATAAAAAGAATCCACCATAAAGCGTGAGCTATATGTGCTATATAGAGCTGATAATTATTATAAGTAAGGTAGGGAAAGTTTTGGTTTGGCGTAGCTGGAAATGGCTTACTGGTTTGATTTGGCTCCAAGTTTGACAATGCATAGCTGGCTTGATGGAAAGAGGCAGCCCAGTTTGAACCAGCCTTTCTGATGAATTCGGAGATGTTGAACAAGCAACTACTTATTTTCAGGCATAATGCGCTTTATTTAATTGGTAAATTTACATAGTGATAGCAGGCAGCAGGTTTATTGATTCTAGATATTTTTCAGTTGTTCAATGTTTGGTAAGATTTTCTTTGAAAAATTATAGATAATAAAGGTAGCATCTACAGTGCTCTAAAGCCAGTATAGCCATTTTCAATGGTACCCTGGTTTGAGGCAAACTTTTGAAAATATTCAAGAAATAATGTGATGAGTTTAGTCAAGAAGGAAAAGCTTTTGGCTACTGTGGATAGGTAAGGCGAAGCGTATATTGAGATATAGATGTGCCACTACGGGTTTTACTGCTTTGGAATGAGATATAGTCGTAATAACTAGATTAACGAGACTTTGAATTATGATTTTGTTAGATTTATTATTCTTTATATTAAATGTCTACATTTACGATTTGAGAACGGAACTGGTATGTACTGGGCTTGAAATATAAAACTATTATTATTATTTACGATTTGAGCCTGGAAACACATGTTTTACCTGCAAAAAAAAAGGGCAATTGTCTTTATGAGACTTACTCTTTAGCTGTCTTTGTTGGATGACTGGGGTTTTACAAGAAATAAACAGAAAAATCAAGGAATTGTTTTATTGGTTAATAGTATTTTTTTTCAAGTATTGCAATATACGTGACTAAAAGTATAATTTACTTAATGTGTTGCGCAGGTGTGATAATTATGTATAAATGTCTATCTTTGGGTAACCGATAGGTCGACCCTTATATTTACCTAGTTATTGTTATCTCATTGGATTGGCGTATTTTTCGACTTGCACACTCACAATTGTGCTTGGAGACACTAGTGAGTGCAAATGTCTGGCAAATGACCTAAACACGGTACTATTAATTGTTCCCCTGCCCATCGAGTAGTAGATGGGTATGTAAGTTTTTAGTCCTCTTAGTATAGTACTCCACTACAAACCAGCCATTGCAAAACAACAATGCTCTTGCTTCCATATAACCACTACCATTATGGAAATATATAAATGACAATTTACACCAATGGCTTTTAGTTTATTTACGCTATATTAGACCCTACGTAACATGTGCACCTTATCGGTTATCATGATCCTGATTACCGTACGACTTCCAAACCACCAGCTCGAAAAGCGCCATACTAAAGCCACCTTGGAACCCTTTCTACAACCCCCATTAGACAAGCGCCTTCTATAGAGACCCTGGCTTCTGAGCATCGTTTAGATAGTAAGGGCCCCCCACTAGCAATTCACACCTGTTATCGCGAAAAACACCCCAACGGTCGTGCGCCCGCCGCAGTTTCCTAATAGGGACATCTCCGAGACGATGGACTCGGGCGTATATAAAGTGTTTCATCCCCTGGAGTTGAAGATAAGCCAGTGTGGTTTTTTGGATTTCAGTGTTTACGACTTTCAAGACCTTTGAGAACAACCACAATGGGTAACAACGCTTCCACCGCCACTTCTTCTTATTCTGCCAGACGTCAGAGCTCTGATAAGGAAACTTTGAATGAAAAGAGCTGCTATCAAGAAGATTTAGTCAACAGACTCCAGTCTCATTTATCGCTTGATAACGAGGCCAGAAACCAAGGACCTTCTACTTTCAGAGACTTGCCAAATCCGCTTGTCGCCGACAATATCACTGCGTGGGAATCCGACATCTTGTCAGTTCCTAAGAATGTGTTTGCCTTGAATGCATTCACCAAGAACGAGATCAAAAACTTGCTCACCAAGAGATCCAGTAACATCAAGGACAACGAAAACATTTTCAATTTGAAGGTGGATGCCGAAGGCTCCCCTGTGACTAACCAAAAGAGTTCAGGAAGATGCTGGTTGTTTGCTTCCACCAACGTTTTCAGAGTGCCAGTGCAAAAGAAGTTCAATCTCACCAATTTCCAATTGTCCCAACAATACTTGTTCTTCTATGACAAATTGGAGAAGTCTAACCAGTTCTTGACCAATATTATCGATACCGCAGACGAGGACTTGGATGCCAGAGTCGTGTCCACGTTGTTCGCTGATCCTATCAGTGACGGTGGCCAATGGACCATGGTTGTCAACTTGATTGAAAAGTACGGTGCCGTCCCACATAGCGTGTTCCCTGATGCTTATTCTGCAACCAGTAGTGGCACATTGAATCTTGTATTGGTCAACAAGTTGAAACAAGACGCCTTGGCCTTGAGAAGTTTGGTCACCGATAAGAGAACCTCTAAAGATGAAGTCCTTGCTTTGAAAGAGAAATATTTGAAGGAAGTATATAAAATCTTGACCTTGACCTTGGGTGTTCCTCCAAAGGCTGACGAAAAGTTCACTTGGGAATTTGTGGACAAATTTGAAAACTTCCACAAGTTTGAAGTCACCCCTCTTGAATTCTACAAGAAATTCATTGGCTACGACTTGCAAAACTATGTCTCATTAATCCATGACCCAAGAAATGAATACAACAAGTTGTATTCTGTCGACAAATTGAACAACATTGTTGGTGCTTCTCCAGTGCTTTACATTAATGTTCCAATCGATTATTTGAAGGAGGTTATCATCAAAAACTTGAAGAATAATCAACCTGTTTTCTTTGGCTCTGATGTCGGCCAATACTTTGCTTCTAATGAAGGTATCTTGGACCTCGACAATTTTGATTACGAACTTGGCTTCGACATCACCTTGAAATTGTCAAAGGCCGAAAGATTGCAGACCCACACCTCCCAAATGACCCATGCTATGGTCATCACCGGAGTCCATTTGCAAGACGGTAAGCCTGTCAGATGGAGAGTCGAAAACTCTTGGGGCCCAACCTCTGGTAAGGAAGGTTACTTGGTCATGACTGACAACTGGTTCAATGAATACGTGTACCAAGCCGTCACCGACTTGTCCTACGCCTCTAAGGAAATCGCCCAAATTGCCAAGGGTGATGTTCACAAAACATTCCCATTGTGGGACCCAATGGGATCGTTAGCTTAATGCAACCCTGATTTTTTTTTTTTTTGTTTTTTTTTATATCACATATTTTGGTTTTTTTAAACTCTTTTTTTTTATCGCGGTTCTTTATGTTTCCTGGATGTTCGTCTGATTTCTGCTTTTACGTAACGCTAGCCCTTTTCTGAAACTTATACAATTGTTATACATTGATCTGAATTATGAAAAATACCCTTTGTAAGTTGGTTTATCAAAAGAACACCAAATCTATATATATTGGCTTACACACTAATAAATATTCTTTACATTTTTGTAAATACTTTACTTTCTTGTATAATTTCCGAGAATTTTGAATATTCGATAAAAGACTGCTTAAAAAGTTACAAAAAATTACTAAGCTGATTAGATCACTTGCTGGATTTTAGCCATGCGTGTCTCAATGCTACAATGCAGTGTAACATGATTTAAACCCTCATACTGATATATTATAATATGCTATACTAAAGTATAGACATTTGTCATTATGGATAGTGTCTGATGTCCAGATGTGGTGTTCTGGTGTTGGTTTTTCACCATATCAGGAATATATAGCATCATCGGACATAATGGATGAAATATAAGCAATTATATGAGTAGCAGTGGTGGCAAAACCCAGTAATTATTTGTTGAAATACATAAAAGTTGTGTTTTTAGTCGATGGTATCTGCTTCTGCCTCTAACAAGCCTAACGGGTCCATAGTGGACATCAATTACCTTGACCTTTATGCTTACAATTTATCGGATCAAGTTTTGGAATCGCTTAAACTACTTTTTTTTGACTCTACTGCTCAGCTTGTTCAACAGCCCACTGACTTTGAGCTACCTGATATTTCTCCTAGCAATGAAAGCATTGATTTGGCTTCACTAGAAGTTTCTCTTCCCCAGATTGTGCAGCCCAAGGCACTTGGAAAAAAGGAAAATTTAGAGACTATTGAGGAACAAGACAATCATGATGCAAGTGGCAGCGACGATAGTGAAAGTGAAGAGGAGGAAGATGCTGCTAGTGACCAGGATAACACAGACCATCTTTATCAGCGTGTTCAAGAGACATATACTATAGACAATCAGACATCTGAAAAGGATACAAGAATCAGCTATTTGAATACTAGATCAGCTCAGTTATTTTTTGAATCTTCAATGGTGCAAGCAAAATTGCTTTCGGTTGATGACAATCAGCATGATAAAAAGGCATTTTCGATTTATAAGTCGCTATTTGATCCGACCGAAATTACCAACCCTATTCAAGCCTTACATAATTGGAAACATTCATACACCCGTAGTATAAAGAACAACACAGAGGAGTTTTCCGCATTATTCATGATTGGTGGCGGGCACTTTGCTGGGGCTATTGTTTCTCATAAACCAAAACATGTTAAGAAGTTTGTAAAACAAAACGAAATCGATACTATTCTTCCCCAATCCGTTCACTTTATTGACCAAAAGTCATTCCATAGATACACCACTAGACGGAAACAAGGCGGGTCCCAATCAGCCATGGACAATGCGAAAGGAAAAGCCAACTCTGCTGGGTCTAGTTTGAGAAGATACAATGAAAAAGCGTTGGCCAGCGATGTCAAACAAGTCATCAAAGCTTGGAAACCTTATTTACAACGGTGTAAATCCATTTTTATCAAAGCCAACACACAAGCGAACTTCAAAATTATTGTCAGTGGTGATCGAGAGATCGACAATTCTATCAATAAAGAATTTAGACTATATAAAAATGATTCTAGAATCAAACATTTCCCTTTTAGCACTGCTCGTCCTACAACAACTGAATTGAAGAAAGCATGGATCAAACTTACTTATCTCACTGTCGCACTGCTTCCTAAAATTGACCAGAAACTCAGATTGGCAAAACAGAAAGAGCAGTTGTTAATAAACTCCAGAGAAAGCCGCTCTAAATCACCGGCTCCTCAAAAAGATTCAGAGTTATCAACTCCTGAGGCCAAACATACTTCAGAGTTGGTGCACTTATTGAAGAAATCCAAGGCTCCTGCTTTGATAGCTTACTTAAGAAAACAAAAAGTGTCTGTTAATTTTGTTTTACAGCCAGAATCAAAGTATCACACTGTCCCAACATTGTTACATTACGCTGCAGATAACCATCTCCATCACATGGTCTACATTCTATTGAACAACCTCAAGGCTGACCCTACAATAGTCAACAAGAGTCAGAGAACCGCTTGGGATATGGTGGGTCAGGAGACCAACGACAATGCCAGAAAACAAACTAGATACGCTTTCCAGAAGGCCAGGTACAGGTTGGGCGAAAAGTACTGCGACTGGCAAAATGGAGCTCATATGAATGTTCCAGGATTGAGTGACGAGACAATTGCTGAATTGGAAGAAAGCCTGGAAAAGGCGAAAAAAGAGCAAATGGAAAAGTTGGTAGAGGAAGAAAAGAAAAGAATAGCTGCGGACGCTCAAGAACAAGTTGTGAAGAAACATGGGGCTGGATATAAACTTGATACCGGAGTGTCGTTGGATAGGGAGATTATGCGTAGCTTGAGTGACGAAGATAGAAGAAGATTGGAAAGAGAAAAACGTGCCAGAGCTGTAGAGGCAAGATTGGGAATAATGAGAAAAAGTTGATACTTACAATAATAATAATAATAACATCATATATTTCAAGCCCAGTACATATCAGTTTCCTATATACGTGCTATGTCTAAAGGGACTTTATAAACCCCAGTGAGGAAAACCCAATCATGTCTTGTTTATTATAATCTTCACACCCAATTGGTTGGAAAGTAAGGACTAAACTTTGGTCTAGGTCGTGTTTCAGACAGTTGCACTTGCCTGTGAAATCACGTTCAGCATCGCAAAAAGCAGCGAGTAAAAGTGTCGTCTTGGGAATCGAACCCGTGTTCCTGTTAGGTCTTTTTTCTCTTTTCCGAGAGCACGGACCACTGAGCCATACGGCCCAGTGGCAAGTTGATATTTGTATATGAATAAAATGTGTTACTATACCATGCTGGATTGTAAGTTTATCTTTTTGTTGAGGTGTGTTTATCTTGCTACTCTACAATAGAATGAACACTTTTTTATGAAGCTATATTGAACCCAAAACCGCGAGAAACAAAAATAAAACAATGTATAGATAAAGACACCTTAGAAAGCAGCAAGTTTACTACATGCAAAAGCAAAAACACTATCAAGCGAGCTTTCGTTTCTTTGACTGCTGTTGTTTTCCCTCGTGAACAATCAATTTTTTAACAAAGGTTTCAAATAATTCAACATACGGTTTCAAAGAGGTAATGTTCCAATCGTCTTCTTCTGTAGTATTATTGTTACTAGCATGGTAGTTTTCAAATTCCGATTGAAGTTGAGACATGTTAGGAGCGTTCATTGGGTCAAAGCCTTTCTTGTCGTAATATCTGCCTTCGTTTTCTGCGGAAAGAGAGTTTTCGTAATCGGAAAACATCAATTTGGCATCAAAAGGAACACATACGTTACCGGTGCCAGGATGAATACAGAAAGGAGATTTCAACAAATGGATGAGTTGACGGGAGACTTCGATATCCAATCTTGGATACAAAGTTTCGATAATGATGTCTTCTCTCATATTCTGGAACAAGGTTACGCCAAAGTGTTTTGTCAATTTGTTACTATTGTTTTCGTAGATTGTCTTGATGTCTTTCCACTTTTCAAAACTTGTTCTTCCTGGATGGGCGGTCCAATAATCCTTAAGTAACCCTTTCAAGGCCTTATCGGTAATCATCAGAAGCAAATGGTCATTAGCTACTTTATCGTCTTCCCATGGGTTTTGGTCTTCAAGAATAATATCTTTAAATTTCTTCTTGAGAATTTCCAATGATCGCTTAACATGAGGATGCAAAGGACGTTTGAGATTAAGACCTCCTCCATTCTTTCTCAGATTGCCTCCATTTGAACTTCCGCTTCCATTTGGATTGTTCAACACATCCATATATTCTACAATGGCTCTTCTTTTCATTTCGGGCAAGTTTCTGGCCTTGTTATCGCTTATCCAACAATGTGCACCTCTTCTACCAGAAAACACCCAGATGAGGTTTTCAAAGCCAAAATCCTCTACAAGCGCCGTCTCAATGATTTGACTGCCTACAGTGATGAATTTCCAGCATTTCCCGCAAATGGCTGTTCCAGAACAACATGTTCTGATGCCATCATAATCTGTCAAATCAATATCAAATACAAAATCCTTCTCCAAAGGTTTCATGGCATTCTTGGGAAGCGTTTTTCTTTCCTTGGGATTCACCGAGTAAACCGCTCCAATTTCGAATCTCGTGGGGTTTGCCTTGACCACCGAGTTTTTGAAATCAGCAAGTGACGTATAGGAATTGTAGCGCTGATACGCCCCTGATCTGTATTCATAAGCAAACTCACGGTTACTGAAGCTTTTGGTGATCTCCGTGTCTGAATGGCAAAGCCATTGAAATATATATTTGAACGGTAAAAGATGCTTGTAATAAAAAAGCATGTCTGATTCAGAAACACCCTTTTTCACCACCAGTGTCTCTGGCTTCTTTTCTGAAGAACCCACATTGGCAGGATCTGTAGCTGAATCTGTGTTGGGCGATGAAGCCGTTATTGATGGCATCTTATTGTTGAAGACTTTTGAAGTTGTCATCAACTTTTATAAAGTATCCAATGTATCAAACAATATGTTTTATGAATAAAAAACGCGTATTTTTTTCCATCGCGGTGGTTAATTTTTTTTTTCAAATTAATTTCCACTACGCGTCGGGCCCTCGTGATACGCACATTTACGCACATCATGCCACATTATCCTGCATTTTTCAATTTAGGCCTTGCGGGTATGAAAATTGGTCATTTGGTGTCATAATAGGCAAAGATACACCTAGTTGAGTATACAAGGTAGCGTCATAAAGCTATTATAGCGCCATTTACAATATACCAGTGCTGGATTGTCTATGCTGCAGGCGGTCGTCGTGACCGATTATTGGTACCCTTATTTCCCTTTTGGGTTGCAGTTGGTATGCCGTGCCGCATCCACCTGCATGCAAATTGAGCGCGTCTCGCTGCAGGATGATGCGTGCCCCTGGCGGAATAGTGCTTCGAAGGAGGGGGATATTTCTCGAGTCTCCATAGTAAAGGAATATAACGGTTTCTTCAATTGAGCTTTAGGGTAAAGAAATGGTTATTTTTTATCTGTAAAGGTTCTGAAAGAGTTGAAATGAGTGCAGAGGATGTGTAGACTAACGCGAAATTGGGAGAGAAACGTCTCTGGTGTATATGCATAGGTGGTTATTGTTAAGACAATCATGGGCATGTAAGAGTGGGAAATTTGCTTATGTTTAAAGACAATTTCTCATTCTTGGCTAGCATTGTTAAAAGGGTGCGACAAGACAACACGCTATTGAACACCAAAAGGAAATTCAGGCAAAGTGCCTGTTTTCCCAACATATATAATTTACAAGTTATCCACTATTTCATTACTTTTTCGTTTCTTGAGTTTCTTGAATTTTGTTGTTTCTTCACCATCCAACTTTCGTCATTCCTTAGCAACGAAAACAGTCTCTCACCAAAAGTCATTCCTTTACAACGTTCATTATATTTAAAAACAAACATCAACAGATTATCATGAAGATTTCAATTATTCTTGCCTTTGCTGCCTCTGCTAATGCTGTTGTGCACCGTCATATCAAACGTGATGCCGACAATCAAAATGTCGCCGTCATTTATGATGAAGACGTCACTTATTTGATTAAAAAGGGTCCTCAAACCACCGTCACCGAAGCCGTTGGAACACATTCCACTTACTACACCACCACATATGGTGCTGAAGCTTCGTCAAGCATTGTGGAATCGTCATCTTCGTCTTCATCTTCTTCTGCTTTTCCTACTTTGAATGTCAATAAACAAGTGAAAACAAGTACTTTAGCACCTGTTGCTTTCTCTTCCTCTTCCACTTTATCTTCTACTGCTTCTCCAAGCACAACCTCTTCGGTTTTTTCAGAAGAAACTACTTTTACTCAAGTTTCTTCTTTTTCCTCTTCCACTTTGCAACAAACCAGCAGCGCTTCCTCTACTGCTCAACCTTCATCTTCCAGTTCTACTGCTCCTACTCCTTCGGGTTCAAGCGGCTCTGGAAGTCAATTTGGTTCTTTTGATAAAGACATTCTTGCCGAACATAATGCCAAACGTTCTCTTCACGGTGTTGATTCTCTTTCATGGAATAGCACTCTTGCTGAGTATGCTCAAAACTATGCCGACAAATATTCTTGTCCATCCAACGGTCAATTGACTCACTCCGGTGGTCCATACGGCGAAAACTTGGCCTCTGGCTTTTCTAGTGCTTCAGAAACCGTTGACGGTTGGTATAATGAAATCAAATCTTACAGTTTCTCCAACCCTGGTTTTGGTGAGTCCACCGGACATTTCAGTCAAGTTGTTTGGGCTAGCACCACTCAATTGGGATGTGCTTACAAGAAATGTGACACCAGTTACGGTTACTACGTTATTTGTTCTTATTACCCAGCTGGCAATGTCATGGGCATCAACTGGTCAAAAGAGGTTCCAGCATTGCATTAAACAGTTTCTGAGTTTTTTTTCTTTTGATTCTCGTCAGATATATGCCCTATGCAAATATACATAGTTACGTGTACTGTCTGCTTTTGTTATTTATTACTATTTCAATTCTTCATGTTTTTCTAAGCATTGCCTTAACGACTTATTAGATTATGCCCATTATACGACCACTTTACGATTCCAAATTGTAGAGAACATCCTTGAAATGCTCACTGTTCATTTAAGGAGCATCTTGTGGCTGGTATTCCCTAAGACCAAGGTTGAAATGGCAGGGGCTTTACAATTGACATTATCAGATATCAAATCGGAAACGTTATTGAGTCAGAAAATGGTTCTAGACGGGATTTTTTCAAATACTGGCTGGATAAATAAAGTTGAGAGACAATATTTTGTTAAGAAATATGTGTAAAAGTTCTTTTCGAGAAAATTATAACAATTTTACTTGAAGACCTTTTTTACATTCTTTTCTAAAAAAATGTTTTTTAAGCATATTTGTAAAGTACTGGAATTTTCCAAAAAAAGAGGCCTCAAAAAAGAGACTTCAAAAAAGAGACTTCAAAAAAATGGATCTCTAAACATAAAAAAATTCTTGAAAAGTTTGAATTTAATGCCATATAAATGGCTCTACCTCCATAAAGTATGTTATTCAATAAATACCTAGATTTGCTGATTTTTCAAAAACATGTGTAGAATATTGGCTTGAAAGCCTATTTCTGCAAAACTACATCACCCATACAGTCAAGCCATATTTAGTTCTATACTGACTCACCATTTTAGACTCAATACGTGTCATTCTGAAACGGGGTCCTCCAGTATATATACATGTATATATGGTGAAGTGTAAGCCGTATCATCGCACACGGGCGAAAAACGGTCTAATAAAAAACCAAAAAATGATCAAATAAAGCAAAATAGTGGTGTCAAAGATCATTAGTTACCAACAAAGTCTTTCTAATTCCATAGTTTGTCAGGAAACTTTACTGAGGAGACCCATTAGTGAAGAAGTCGTGATAATTCTTTGCTTAAATCCCTATAGTTGCCAACACAGTTCATTGCGCTCATTAAGACTCTTATCAGTCGCCACTCAAAATCTCTAAAAGTGGCTATCACACATTGTATTAGCATTTCACGGTAGCGTAACTGCAAACATGCCATCATCAAAGCTTCTCAAACTATCAGAAGTATCATCTCTTATAGATCAGGCGTATACTTTACTAGAGGAACGGAAACGACTTATATTGTTGGAAATATCACCCTCGATAAGTGATAATCAAGACTTGCAAAACATTCTCAACAAAACTGTGAAGAAATTGACGTATCTTGAAGATGATTTAATTGAGCTTATAAATACATACAACCGTAGCAACGGCAACATTACTGCTGGCGATTCCCAGATATATTCCACATCTGCCTCGAACAACCTAGTATCAAGTTTCAAAAAGAAAACCAACGACACTCGCAGCGCAACGCTGGCCTCTGCTATTAACAAGCTCGAAGAGGAGTTTAACAGTAAGGTTTTTCAGTATGACAAGCTTTTGGAAAATATAGAGTTGACCATCGAAAAGGAATCCAGCACTTTAGGAACGCCTGTTCAGGACATTATAAACATAGAAGATTACAAGTTTGTACGAAAAGAACTTGCGAAACTTGCACCGTTAGCTAAGAGTGTGAGATTCAAAGCAGATTTGATTGAAACATCACCTAGCACCAAGAACACCCCAGCAACATTTAAACCATATACAGATGAAGAAACCAGTACCAACAACGGAGATAAGGATTTACCAGACATTCCTGTCTCTGTCGGTTCAATACACACTGCTACAAGTGCTACGGATTCTAAACAGCTACAACACGAGCTTGAACAGGAAGAACTGTCGTTGTTCGAAAACTCTCGCTACAAAGACAACGTGGACTCTACTTCCGAGTCTAATACGGAGAACCTATCTAACCGTGACATTTATTCCCAGCAACAGCAGGTCCTTCTTCAGCAGGATAATACGATAGATGATTTGGCAGCATCTGTGCGGCGTCAGAGAGAAATGGGCTACACAATAAATACAGAACTAGACTCACAAATGGTCATCCTTGACGACCTTGAGGCTCAAATGGATCATTCTGACAGAAGACTAACAAAGGCCAGAAAAAACTTGGGAAAAGTTAACAAGAAAATGAGAGAACATGGCCATTGTCTTACCATAACTGTTCTAGTAATTATTCTTTTTGTTCTTGTAACTGTCTTCTAAAACACTCTATCAATCTCTTGTGTTCCTCTTACTGTGTATTCTCGATAACTCATCACCTAATATAACGATTATTACAGCTTCTTCAACTACTGGTTGTAGGTATCTTTCTGTAGGCACCTTTTTATCATCTTATTACGTAATAAAATGGGGAAAAAATTTTTTTAAAGAAAAAATAGCAAAAAAATCAGAAAATTCTGCCATACGCGGGTGAATTTCTACAATTTTTGCTTTATTTTCCTGTATTTTCCGCTATTTTTTTAAGTATTGTTTTTATTTTTATTTTTTTGCTATTTTCCCTCTTTTTTTTACGAATATTCTAATACTTTATTCTTCGCTTTTAATTTTGGCAAAGCGTGCATTTAAAATATTCCTGCAGAACGTCAATAAGATATTCTGGTTTCTAGATTCACATTGAATATTTGGTTGCTATCAACACTAGAACTGCAGGGAATAATATACATCTCAAAAGATAGGGTGTCTGCACGTTTGGTAATATTTTGGGAAATTTTTTGGGAAATATCTATTAAATAGCCAACTTGCTGGTGTCAAAATATAAGATTGCATATTTGATAAGCGATATTATTCTTGTTCGTTTCAATAAATCCCAGAATAATGACTTCCTTAGATACGGCAACTCCTGCAATTGCTTCCTCGTCATCCCCGGCCACACCAGAAGTTCCTGTGAAAAGAGCTCGTGGAAGACCTCGTGGTACAACCAAAAAGAAACAAAATGGAGATTCTGTCAAACAGTCTTCGGCTCCTCCTGCCATGATCACCACAACGACCGTAGATAGCGATGGTAATACTAAAACAATTGAAGTGCCAGTCCGTCGTGGCCGTGGCCGTCCTCGTAAGTTTCCAAGACCTCCAGAAAATCGCCCTCGTCGTCCTCGAGGCCGTCCTAGAAAAGACCTGTCTCAGCAGCAGCAGAAAGATAAAACAGAAACTTCAGACTCGTAGCATATGTACATCAATATGAAATCTTTTGTGCCGTTCATCATTTCATTACTCATCGATATTTCAAATTTTGGTTTGCAGCTGCATTTTACCAGGACATAAAAGGGCAAGCCGGCGAAAAAAGTTTATATTTAAGGTCTTCAACAATTGTTTTTTAGGTGTTTTCATTTATTCTGTTCACTCATTTACTCACGTCTCTTTTGTTACAAAGCTCTTGTTATGTGTTATTTTTTTCTATTTTCTGTTTTGTTGCTAAGTTTTTCTTTTCTTTTCTTTTCTTTTCTTCTATCTATATTTTATATCTTGTACAATAATGTAACTCAATTCTTAATCAACTTTATGAAACTTTTAGACAAGTGCATCATGTAGATGTAAGGTTTCAGCCTACTGTCTTTCTATACAGAAGAGTAAAAGATTCAGTTAAAAAAGTTCAAATGTGGTCAAGCCATCATTACTACTTTAATACCCAATTGGCTTGTAACCAATGATATATATCATATTTTAACAGTTGGAAAATATTTTAACAGTTGGAGCTAGCACAGCACTACTTTGAGCCAAAGCTCTGAGCAGTAAGATACTACATATCTTGAACGAACTGATAAATTAGTTGATATCTTAAACACAACAAAAGGTAGTAGAAGATCTTAAAGGTAACTGAAAAAAATAATAAAAGTCGTGTAATATTGATTATGGTGAAACAGAACTGAGAAGGAAAGAAAAACAACTTTCTGTAATTAACAAATCTTTGATAACAATAATAAAAAATTGATAAGAAGACAAACAAGGAGAATTTTTGGAAATTAGAATAATCTGAACCTGTCATAAATCGTGATAAAAAAAAAAGGAAGATAAAAACTATTGAAATATTAATGACATCATACAAGTTGTTAACTTGATAAACCTATGGGTATAAGAGGTATAAGAGCAATAGCAAAAGGGAAAAAATGACCTGATAATAAAACAATGTAGAAGTTTTGAATGTGAGTTTTGAATGAAAGATAAAGCGAAACAAAACAAAACAATGTAACCTGAATAACTGGAATCGTCACTTTTTATGGAAAAGCTTTGACAATAAATGATCAGTGACGATGAACTATTAATCCAACCGTGATAAGAAGTAAAATTTAAGTCAACCAAACTAACAAAACAAACGATATGATATGATATGATAAACTGTCCTTGAAACAAATGAAGCAGAAAAAAAACGAAAGGCAAAAAGATTTGGATCTCAGTAATAAGTCATAAGAATATAAAACATCATAAGATTCATGAAAGCAATTATGAAGTGTGGCGTTGACAGATTTATTGTTTGCAATTCACTTTGGCAATTCAATTCAATTCATTAATAGATACGTCCTCCTCTGAAATTGTGGTTCATGTTATGATTAACAGATCTTGCGTTGGCGTAATCGTATCTTTTCTTACCAACATTGTTTAGTTGGGTTTGGTAGTTTTGAGCAGCTAAAAAGTTGGTGTTATTGATATTGTTGCCAAAATGAGCACCGCCATTTCTGGAATTGAAATGAAATCCACTCATATTCATAGATTGAGATGCATGGTTGTTAACTGCCGAGGCGCCTATGGCAGTATTGTTCAATACGTGATCATTAAAAGTGCCATAAATATGATTATTGTTGGAAGCTGAGTAAAACTTTTGTGGAGAATATTGACTACTATTGATGACATTCAAGTTTCTTTCTTTCAAAGGAGTGGCGGCGGCCAAACTTGAAAACTTTGAGTTTGGTGAAAAATACATTTCTGGACTGATGTTGCGACCAAAAAAGTCATTTCTTTCGGGAGTAGTTGAAAAGGAAGAACCAACTGAATTTGGAGTAGAAGATCTTGAGGAATATGTTTCTGAATGCTCATCATTAGCAATCGGACAAAATTCCACGTCGTCTTCGAAATCAAACGCCTTGAAAGCGTCCAAGTTTGTTCTGGCAAGTAAGACTAGGGGGCAAATTGTTAGTAATCAAGTAAATATAAACTTGTGAAACAAAAGTATATAATACTTACGAGCTTGACTTGGCTTCTGCTGTCTATCAACAGCACCAATAGTGGCGGTTTTCACCTTCATAATCATTTCTAAAAGTTAACGTATGAATGCAATTCGACGCTGTAATAATCTATGTTTGTTGATGTTGACTCCACTTCAGATAAAATGCAATGATGACAATGAAACAACCCAGATGAATTATTCAAGAATATTATTTGCTATCGCAAAACTATCTATTATTAACAGCTTATATTCTATAAACTAACTGCAATAGATCTAAAGTGCCGAGGGTTTTGATAAAAACGGAAAAAATTTAAACAAATTTTCGCTCTTGCCTTTCTTTTTCATGGAGAATGGTCTTTGTTGAATCGTATGCACTCTTATGTAATTATATGCATCCTAATGCATGTATGTTGTTTAACCGAATGACAACCGTTTTCTTGCATTATATTACATAATTGATACCTCAGCAATTGGTATATTATATTACAAGAAGTGTTTTATAGACTATCTATGGACTGTAATTAGCAGAAAAATGATTTAGCTTCTTCTAGTCTCTTGACAGCCTCTTCCTGTCCGAGTATTTCAACAAGCGTATTGAGTTTCAAACCAGGCACACTACCAGCAAGTGCAAATCGCAATGTCTGAAACACCTCCTTCTTTCCAACCCCTGAATCGTGTTTTTCCATCAGTCCCAACACCTCATTCACTAAATTTTCAGTCCCTTTACCAAGACATTGGGTTGCCGCATCTAGAATTTGAGGAACAGTGCCATTGTCCTTGTTAGCATTGATGAAATCAGTTGCAGACGGAGTAGTGAAATCAGCAGGCCCAAAAAGGTAAAAGTATTGACTTTCAAGCTCTTTAAGGGTAGTCAAATTCTGCCCTACGACACTTAATATTGTTGAGAGTTTTTCAAAGGACAATAATGGGTATTTTTCATGAAGTGTCTCATTGTAAATACTCTGAGCAGCTTTTTTAAAAAATGCTGGATCTTGTAGTTTTCTGTGTAAATGTGTTTTATTAAAATAGTAAAGCTTACTGTCACTCACTTTGGCGTTTCCTTTCGTCAAATCATTGAGCGAAAAAAGCTTGATCAAATCATCCATAGTGTAAACCTCTTTCGAAGTTTCGCCAGGAGTATCTCTCTTTGGCGACCATCCAAATAAAACGCAAAAATTCACTAATGCTTCTGGTAATATTCCCTTGTCTCTTAATGACAAAACATTGCTGTCTCCAGACCGCTTACTGAGCTTCTTCTCGCTTGTACTGGTCAACAATGGCAAGTGAATGAATTTAGGCTCCTGCCAGCCAAATGCTCTATACAATGCTATATGTTTGGGAGTAGAAGGCAACCATTCTTCTCCTCTGATAACATGTGTAATTTTCATCAAATGGTCGTCAATCACATTTGCAAAGTGATAAGTTGGCAAGCCATCAGACTTGATCAAAATCGGGTCTTCATATCTTACATCATTGATATTTATTTGCGGTTGCAAATTTATATCGCCATGTAAAAGATCAGTAAACGGTGGGTACTTTTTAGGAGATTTAAATCTTACGGTAAATGATTCTCCCATTAAAGCCTTTTTTTCTGATTCCAGAGATTCTATGTGACTACAGTTTCGATCATACGATACAGTGGTTGGCGGTTTGAGTTTCTTAGCAGATTCTGTAAGTTTATCTAGTCTGTCTTTACTACAGAAACACCGGTATGCTAATCCTTTTTTGAGAAGCTCTTCAGCATATTTGGAATAAATTTCAGATCTTTCAGACTGTTTGTACGGTCCATATTCTCCTTTGTTATCTGCTGATCCTTCATCAATCTCAACATTACACCATTTTAACGTTTCATAAATGTTTTCTACTGCACCAGCAACAAGCCTCTTTTGATCTGTATCCTCTATTCTAAGCACAAACGTTCCTTTAGTGCTCTTAGCCAACAAGTAATTATACAATGCTGTTCTGAGAGATCCCATATGTAAAAATCCCGTTGGTGACGGAGCAAATCTTGTTCTTGCTGGACCTTTGGGCTGAATGTCTTGATGATTATTGGCATTGTCTTTTCCATGCTCCTCTTGGTGAGCAGATTTTAGCTTGTTACTTGAAATGTTATTGCTTCCAAATAATGATTTCTTAGGCTTTATCGAAACCGAATACTTTCTCATCAGAAACCCTATAGAGGTCCATTTTCGGCAGCGCAGAGCCGAAAAGCAACTAAATACCATTACAAATCGCCTGATCTCCAATATACTTTGATGAAACAATTCCTAAGACCCTTTGTAAACTGAAAAGTTGCAAGTTATTCCTGCCATTTCTTTCATCTTACTTCAGGAAGCGACTGAAATATTTTTTTCGCCTTTTTCAAGAGGCTTTGAATACGATGGTACACTGAAATTTTTTTTTAGCCAAAAAATGGCCGCGTGGTCTAGTGGTATGATTCTCGCTTTGGGTAGCGAGCCTGTTTAAAAACGGGTTTACCAAGTATGCGAGAGGTCCAGGGTTCAATTCCCTGCTCGGCCCTTTTTTTTATTTTTTTTCCACTACTGAGAAAATCTTAGTGGCCGATTTTTTGTTATTAACAAATAAGAATATGTCCTTCTTATTTTATGTTCCAGCCTTCCAAACATGTCAGTCTTTGCTTATGTGTCTGATTTTATTGGAAATAGCCTTTTCTATTGTAAAAAACGCTACAAGTTCAATTGTAAGGAGCAAAATATGTAATAATAAATCATAAATTTTGATGAGCTAATGATGGTCTACTACTTTAGAGGATATCAGCGTTTTTTTCAAAACAAACGAATAAACAAGAATTATGGAAGAATTATGGAAGAATTACTAGATGAACACAGATGAGAGTATAAAAAATTATCTAGAGTAAATCAATCCACAACTATCATTTATTATCATAATCTATCTGGCCATTAGTTTTTGAGAAACCTCAATATCAATTACAGGAGATTTTAATTTATTAATTGTTCTTGTGTGTTTGTAAGAATCTGAAGAATTTCATTTTGGAATAAATAAGGAAACAACGAAAATAAATTTGAATTAAAAAAATGCTAATTTCAAAAACTTCGAACAAAAATTATATATATATATAAATACAGAGTATAAAATGGTGATGGTAACATTATAATAAAGCCTGTATTATCATTCAACTTCAATAGATTGGAGTTTCCATATATATATATATATTGGTATCTTCTAAATTCAGTTGCCGGGCAGAAAAGTTCAGCGGCTAGTAGTTTCTGAAAAGAAAAAAAAGACCTAATCGGCTCAAGGGTTCAAACCCTACTACAAAGACTTTTTACTCGCTGCTTTTGATGATACTGAAAATGGTTACACAGGCAAGTGCAACTGTCTGAAACATGACCTAGAAGACCCTATCGGGTGTTCAGAAAAACATGGTGCGTATCAACAGAACTGATATCGAAATATAAAGTATTTTTGATACAAGAAACTGCCCGCTTTGATAATGATATCTGAAAAGAGGTCAAAAAAGCTCGGTAAATCATAAAGTACCTTCGGAGCTAAACTCATTGTAATATTCCAACATTTCTGGGGTAATACCTTTTTTCATTGTGGCCATAGCAGCTTCAAAATGCTTCGTAGAAACATTATCAGTGTTTTGGTTTTCCATAATAGCCGCAATACCTGCTTCTTGACAGACAAGAACAACCTCTGCACCAGAACAGCCTTCTAGTCTTTGAGCTAATTCTTGGAGATAATTAGGATCTTGCAAATTGAAAGACTTTGTTCTCATCTGCAAAATTTTAAGACGTCCCTCATAGTCAGGAGGACCAACATAAATATGTCGGTCTAGTCTGCCGGGTCTAAGCAAAGCAGGATCAATTGAACATGGTTTATTGGTCGCACCAACAATAATTACACCATTCAATTCTTCAACACCATCGATTTCGTTCAACAATGTAGTTAACACATGCCCACCAGTTGAAGTAGAGCTTCCGTCCGACATTCTATCTGGAGATAAAGCATCAATTTCGTCAAAAAATATGATACTTGGAGACGCAGCTCTAGCCTTACGAAATATTTCTCTAATTGATCTCTCGGATTCACCAACGTACTTGTTAAAGATTTCAGGGCCTTTAACAGCTAAGAAGTTGAGACCAGACTCTGTAGCTAAAGCTTTGGCTGTGAGAGTTTTGGAACAGCCCGGTGGACCATACAAAAGTACACCTTTTGGAGCATTGACACCCAAGTTTTTGAAAGTTTCACTGGCCTCTAAAGGCAACTGCACCATTTCCTTTAGTTTCCTCTTTAAATCCTCCTGCCCACCAATATCGCTCCAACGGACTTTCGGCATCTCCAAAAAGATCTCTCTCATCGCACTGGGTCTAATCTCGTTAAGGGCCATATCAATGTCTGATTTGCTAACCTGCAAAGCCGCTCTCTGGATGGCAATCATTACACTTTCTCTACATAACGCTACTAAATCTGCTCCTACATAACCATGTGTCTTTGCTGCTATTTCTTCAACCTCCTTTGCAGTGACATCGCTATTCATGGTTTCAAACAAACGTTTCAAGATATCTAAACGTGCGTCGGCATCAGGTATTCCAATTTCAATTTCTTTGTCAAATCTACCTGGCCTTCTAAGTGATATATCAATATTGTTAGGTCTATTTGTAGCCCCAATGATGATTATTTTTGAAGAGTTTTCCAAGCTGTCCATCAACGTAAGCAAGGTAGCAATTATTCTATTATCATTAGCATCCAGTTCACTGTCAATATCAGCTCCTCTGTTAGGAACCAAAGAGTCGAGTTCATCAATGAATATCATACAAGGTTGATACAATTTAGCTTCGTTGAACAATTGCCTAAGTTTCTGCTCTGCATCACCAAGATATTTAGACACAATTGACGAGCCGCTAATTCGAATCATATGAACATTATTGAAAAAATCGTTTCGAAGCCTGTCTAAAATCAAAGTTTTTCCTGTTCCAGATGGACCATAAAGCAATACGCCTCTTGAAGGTTTGACATTAAAATGTTGAAAAACCTTTGGCTTATTAAGAGGCAACTTGATGATATTTTTGATGAGCGAAAGTTCCGATTTTAAGCCACCAATAGAGTTTAACTTATGTAATTGGGGTAATGTTGTGTATTTAGTTCCATAATCAAATTCTTCCGTGACAAGAAAATCAAATTCAGTATTAGATCTATCGAATAAAAATGCTGGAGAAACTAACCTTTGATTAGTGCTATAAGTTTGCTGTTCCTCAATATCTTCGATTTCGTAATCACTATCATCATCGCTATATTCTTCCAATGTAGGTGTACTGTCTAAAGTCAACGACAGTATATCTGGTAAATCACTATAATCAACATCAATCACTTTGACATCCACAAGTCCGATCTTGTCATTATCTTCATTCACCAAATCTATTTTCTTAAACTCCAAACCTGGTTGAACTATGCCTACTTCGTTGAGCAATTTGCCAATCTTCACTTTGAACTTGTCGCTTAACATTGTAGGCTGTGATTTAGACTTGATAGCCAATTTTAATTTTTTCGCATAACCTAATTGATAGCGTATTTTCTCTATTATAATCCTGTCTCCAAGATAAATGCCACCCAACTTTCGTAGGTTCTTTGATAATTGTGCAACGTTAAGAGTAGTCAAATCATTAGATACAGCAACTAGCCCCAACACCCCATTGCTGGCCTCATCAAATTTAGATACATGAATGATATCACCAGTCACTAAACCAGTCACTTTAAGCGTCTCCTGACTAAAATAGACTTTCGTAGCATACTTGTCTGCAGTGTTGGATGGAGTAGGACGAGTAATGTAATTTGTTGGTGGTTTTGGTGTCTTAACTGTAGGCAGCGAATTTGAATTACTGGACAGTGACGCTTTTTTAGCACCACTTGAAGAAGATGACTGGGATTTGGGCGCCATTTTCTAATTCAATAGTCTAAATATATCCTTCAGATGTTTACTTGTACTGTCTGTATGAGAAAAAAAGTCTTGTATAAATGATGATGATATTTTTCATGCCAAAATTTTTTTTTCTGCATGCGAAGACCCGCGGATTTTCTCTATCTCAACATGAGATTACCATGAAATATTACGTTTACTCTACATTGCTATTTAAAATAGCTAAAGTAAGTAATAGTAGTCTTTTTATAGGGATGAATAAACAGTGGAGTGAGATTCGATTTTTAAGTTTTGTATACACCTTGATGAGGATGTTATTTAAAAAGTTATATGAATAGTTAAACATCAAGCTAGAAACATATGATCATCGTTATATATAAAATATAATACAGAATCAACAACTTGAAGATATTGCAGGTCGAGCAAACAACTCAGTTTAGGTTAAATATAGATACGAAAAACTCACACAAGAAAAAGATAGACGAATTAATAGAAGATACATAAAACAATAAGGAATCAAAGTAAGATATAAAGGGGGTACTAATCGTACAAAAGTTAGGAAGAGAAATATAAAGGTTGCAATGATAAGACAGAGTTTTAGCAATTGATAATATCAATGATAAAACAAAAAAAAAATAACTATGGGAACAAAATAAATCATGAAAATGATATTACAAGTGGTATTAAAACTAATCTTTTTCGGTGGCTTGCTTCAAATGATTGCTGGCTACAGCCACAGCAAATGCATTAGCTACTTCCTCAACATCAATATCATTGTCCACATCAGGCGTGTTGCCGTTAACATTGGATGTGTCAGCTTGCTCCAGAGAAAGTTTTTTCGGATCGCCATCTATCTCTTGAATGTCTTGGGCATTGTGTTTGTCTTCAACAGACTTTGTTCCTTTTCCGGATTCTTTATTCTCCAGCTTACCTTCTAAGTTTCCATCAGGAGCGGCAGAAGACTCTTTAGAACCTTCCTTTTTCGCCTTTTTGTTGTTGAAATCTTCGGCAAAATAGTAAGGCACTGTAGGGTGCATCAAGGCAGGAGAAGGTTGGCCTGGATGAGGCAGGCCCTGATTCACACCCATGATCTGAGAAGGATGGAGAGGAGTTCCTATTATAGGAGCCATGAATGGATAAACAGGAGGGCCAAATTGAGCAGCAAAATGTGGAGGAGGTGGGTATACGGCTGGCGAATTACTTCCGGAAAACATGTTATTACTATCTTCTGATTTTCTTTTGAGATTTTTTTGTCCATCACGCGTTCTTTTTTTATCACCATCTTTGTCAAGTTTCTCATTGTCTTCACTTCCATTTTCTTCATCGTTATTGTTGGAGTTGTTGAAATTACTATTATTTTTGTAATATTGCTCCACGGCTATCAATTGACTTTTTAAAGAGTTGACCTCATATTCCAAGGCTTCGATATATTCAGCGGATTTTTTCAAAACAGCAGCCTTTGAATCCTGGCCGGAAGTTATTGTAGGGACTACCGCCCTCAATTGAGAGAACCCGTCGGTTATTCTTTCTCTTCTTCTCTGCTCAGATCTGATATGCAAATGCTTTTTATCTTGAAGTGGCGGCAGTTTACTTGACGCCTTGGTCTGTGCGATGATGTGAGCAGCAACGGCCGAGTCTTCGAGAGAAGGATTGGTCAAACTGGTGTCAATTACCGAGGAATAGTCCTGGTTCAGTGATGAAGGCGATTGTTGAGTGTTGCCATTGACATCCTGCGCGCCATTGTCGGATATCGCGTTTCCAACATTCAGTAGCTGGTACGACAGTTTTCTTGCATCTGTCATTTCTGAAAGTTTTATATCCCCAAAAACCACTTTAATTTATATAATAACGCTCAATATTAATAGCGCCCTAATGGTTATACTTTAATTTGCCCGTAACTAAAAAAAAGGTAAACAAACGCCAAAATATATCAGCGGCTTCACGTAAAATAAGCGTATTTTCCCCCCAATAAAGACGTACAAAGCTTTACGCAGAACACCGACAGCTGACGATCAGAACGACTCGAAAGGCGAACACGTTAAATATGAGAATAAACTGCTCCCTGAAAGAACTGGCAAAAAATACATATATAAAATAAAAAATATTCGTAACAGCAGCAAGACCCATATAGTAATATTTCTCGTTCGGTCGCCTCCTGTGCGGGTCATATGATTCGGCACTGCAACGCGCCAATCAGCTGAATGTATTTCAGACTGCAGTAGCGTGCATGCGCAACATAACATGCAACATTCTGCATGAATCATCACGCGGCACGAGGGTATGGTCATCTAGGAAGGAGTCCCGGGAGATTGATCATTTGCTCTAATTGTTTATTTCTTTCATTGAAGAGACGAACCATGTTTCGAATGTTCTCAACTGAGTTTGCAAAATCGTCCTTTGTAGTGTCTGAATCTGCCACAGGGTCTAGAATTTCGCCCAAGTCCACATTACAGTGCGTACCTTTAGCTATAATGTTAGTAGTGTTTTGACGGTTGTTAGGTCCCTCCAAGGATATCTGGCTGTTTTTGAATTTATTCACATGGTACATTTGCCAACTATTGCTCAAGCATTTGAAATTAATTATGTTTTCACCTGTTTTGTCAAAGTCAAAAACAATAACCGTGTCATCTGCGCTCAATTCTTCAGGCCCAGGGTTACTATTCGTAGAATTGTTCAATATTTCCTCATTAGTAGCATCTTCTGCATCATCAGAAAACTTGTACCGTATTTCAGGATATATATTGATTGGTTTTTCAAATAATCCACTGTCTTCTACAGCACTGTCATCTCTCAGAGACAATATAGAATCATAGTCTAAAGATATAAATTCATTTGATGTAGCATGGTCTGAGGTATCACCATCAGTCTGTGATTTAAGCTTCGCTTGCGACTTGTCCTGAAGAACAACATAAAACGGAAGCTTCAGTCCTCGCCATGGTACAACATTTTCTTGTTTACTCATTTTACCATGCTAAACATTTACCTATCATGTCTTTCATACCCTTCAAGATAAAAAGCTGTCCTTCTTAACCTGATGTAGTGCGCAGAGATGGCCAAGGTTCGAAACGTAGTTGCCCAATTAGGTAAATATGTTGACTCTCTAGACTAATCTATGATTTTGCTTTATAGTATCATGAAGTACGCCTTTGAAATTTTTTAGAAATTGTCTACAGGGAACAACATACGTACGTGAGCGTAATAGAATGCATACAACTCAAATATTTTCAGCAATAAATGCAATTGCAATTATAAGGGTGACATGGTAAAACGTAGTTACAGTATTATCTATTTATTTAAAAACATTTTGATTTGTAGTAAATATCTGCAATGTTGCGCTTATATTCAAAAGATTAATAATAGCTTCATTGGCGATAATAGAAATAACATTCCCCTTTGTCTTTTCAAGCCTTTACTTGATAAGAATTTAGTTTTATTAATAATATCTAAACTGACATTATGATTTGTTATACATTGAATGATTTTTCTAAAATTTTTTATAAGTGAGGTTAAACATCACCATTATGGTGAAATTTACAATACCTTTGTTGAATGTTACCATTATGATAAATTATACAATACCTTTGCTGAATAATATATATACTAGAAAACTAGGACAAACTATATACTGGTGTGTAGAAACAAACGACGAATCAAGCTTCAACATCTTGCGATTCCTTAATCAACTCTTCAAGCACAAAATCGTCAGTTCCTTTGTTAAAAGCCTCCAACAATTTCAATTTTTTGGCATGTTTTTCGCTATTGTTCTCTGACAATCCGCCATAAAAGTTTTGCAAGTTGAGAATTAACATCTGTGCTTCGGCAAGACTCACATTACCGTCTGATTCTAAAAGACCGTTCATCAAGACAATCTTTTTATCGTGTTCAAGCTCCCTATGGAAAGTCAAAGTGGTATGTGGTTTGGCAAATTCACCATGCAACTTATATTCTGCCAAAGTGGTAAATATCACATGGACCGTTTGAGGGCCACTAAAGTTCCACTGGACAAAATGCAACTCGTGGCCTTGGTTCTCCTTCTTAAGAGGAAGAATGAAGTTTGGGTTTTTTCTGGCAGTACGATAAAGATTGTAAAAGATGTCCACAGGAACAACGGAACATACATTCTTAGGGTTAGATTGGAAACGTGCTCTCCAGATCAAACCTATTTGGTCGGATTCCAACTCTGAGATTTTTTCAACATCAATAAAAGACTTGAGGGTCTTGAAAGGCGGTTTATCTTCCTTTGCTTTACCATTAGGCCCAGGAGCCAATGGACTGTTGATTTTTATCACATTTGGGTTCTTATTAGCAGCAGCAGTATCGCTCTCAGCCAAATGTTTGTCCAATTGAGTCAAGACATCTAATTTGCCAAACTCTTTTTTCTTAGCTTCAATCTCATCCTTCAACTTTTCCTTCAACTCACCAATATCTTTCGCACCAACTTCCTTTGCCTTCTTATTCAACTTGTCCTTATACTTTTGGATCACCGCTTCCTGAGCGTCAATTTGTATGAATCTAATGGTATCGATAACAACAGCATTCCGCGCATGTACCAATAAGGCTGGCTTCTTTGAAGCAACTCGGTTCAACGTTTTGGAAAATAATGAGAAACTCATAGTCAAAGTATATGTATAGACTTTTCAAGACAATTTTTGTCAAATCTTGACCAATTCGATGTGTATTGTATTTTCGCTCTCGAGTATTGGGTCTCATAGAGTAAAATATAATCAAGTCACATGAATAAATTTTTTTTCACCAAGTACTATCATGACATTGGCCAATTGTTCCTGTTTGAACAATAATTGAACAGGTTTTTCATAGGCATGTCTACTGTAGATCAAGTCAAAACTAATTTACTTTATTACAACTATTGGACCCAGGTTCAGGTGTTAAAGTGCGAAGATGATATAGATATTGTGAGTGGTGTTCCGCCCGAACCAGTACATCCCATACTGTCAGTGCCGAATGAGAATGATTCTGGTGAGGTTTTGGATCAAAATGATACAAAAGAAAGTAATAAATGCCAGAGGAGGGATACTGTATCACAGGGAACCGAGTTTGTTTATCCTATCAATATCAATACTAAAGTGACTATGGAAAGACTCAGTGAAATCTTTCAAGCACTTGAAAAAAATATCAAGGTCAGACCAAAGAGAATCATTTTAGGGATTATTGCGACGGATGGTACAATTGTTTACTATTTTATACATGACGGCATTGTAAAGCCCAAAAAGAATTGAAAAGTAATCGAATATTAGCAAAATTAAAGTATCGAGATTAGTTTATGTTGATGTATAATGTGTTATGAAAAATATTATATCCTTATGATTTCATGATAACTCGCAAAAGTTGTAAGAGGTAACCAAAGTTTCCTGCCTGTCCTTAAACTATTTCAAAGTAGAAATCATCTTTGGTTTGCGCAAATTGCATGGTATTTGAAATATTAGATCCATTGAAATGCAGGTCGTAAGATGTGATAATAGAACCCCATTCTATTGTTCGATTTAGTTTGCAGCTATAAATGTACTATCATCTAATTACAATATTTGTATCAAAAGTTTTTGTCATTAATCATTTCTGCCAAGGCAGTGTATATATATAAACAGGAAAAGAGTTACTATATTTGCCATCCAGGTAAATTGTCACTGAAATCAAAAAATCTAAACATCTATTGAATGCCATTGGATCTACGTAGAAAATACCGAAAAGGAGCGATACCAATTCAGTTTATAATATTTTGAATTTTCATGATAGCCGCCTTGTACTGGTTAGATCTATCGGGCTTACTTTTTTTTTGCGGTGCCAACTTTTGCTCTTCTTCAATGTCCTTGTTCAAATACTGGTCGCTCCGCTTAGTTACCAAGGTCTTTACGTGGCTGGAAGGGGTTGAGAAATATAATGAAGTCGGAGTGGATATCGAGAGGTTTGAATGGCGAGTGTGGATTGACGAGAGACTATCTTGACTTTGATGGCCGTAACCACCACGGGATGAATGGCTATTGCTATGGTGATGACCAAAGCTGTTGTAACTGGTATTAGGATATAAATTATTGTTACTGTTACTATGGCTAACCTTATGAGTCTTGAAAGGAGCGGTATTTGCCGTATGGTTGAACGAGGCGTTATTCGGTATGATATTGCTATTAAAACTGCTGCTAGTGCTCATGCCATTGTATGGCGTAGCAGGGTTGATATTAATACTGATGTTACTGCTATTATTAGTACCAGACGGAGTATGGTTTCTCTCATGATTGCTAATAATGGTATTGTGATTAGAAGCTGTATCCAACTTTGGTGAGCCAGGTGGAGAAGGAATGATATTATCTTCCTTTTGTTGGCTAATGGATATAGGCAATTGTTGAGCAGACACATCGGAAAGAAGTTTCAAAGGAGAGAATTCCTGTTGACGAAAAGAGAAGAAGGATCCGAAGGAGTGGGCAGCGCTTTGAAGAGACGAAGTGCTAGAAGTAGACATAGTGGTAAAAAGAGGTGTCATGGAAAGATAATCTCCCAGAGCATTAGTAGCAAAACTATTTATGGATCCAGTGTCACCAAAATCATTACCGCCACTGATATTACTATGGTTTACGCTGGGGCTTAGATAACTAGGGTTTCTATATCCATTAACATTTATCTGATCGTCGCCTTCTATTTTAACCTTTTTATCATTTTTGTCTTCTCTATGGTTTTTGTTATGACTACCAGTCGCTCTACTGAATAAACTGTTTCTAGCGGTTGGAGGCTTGTCGGTTTTCACGGGATCAAGTTTTGCCTGCTGAGACTTTTTGCCTGATCTGATAGAATGTCTGACTTTAATTTTGGTTCCTGAACTTTTCAAATCAAATGAGAGCTTAGAACTGGTAGTCAAACCAGGAAACTTTTTAGCGGTATAGACTTTGAAAACGGCAGAATCAATTGTGCCACGTTGAATGATCTGGTTTGAAAAGCCAGGTGGAGAATTGAATGAGTCACAGTAATGTAACGAATTGAAACTGGCAAATTCATACAATGTAAATCGGAGCTTGTAATTACCATCTTGTTTAACACTAAGATTACTGAATACAAAAACAGCCTTCATGGAAGTTTCTTTATCCAAATTTTTATCGGATACCATATTTGCAACCACAGATGTTGTGCCCACAAGGTTATCAAACTCCATATTAGTTGCCATCTTATTATTGTTACTGTTCGTACTTAGATTACTGCTATTACTTGCGACATTAGTAATGGGGTTGTCATTGCTCTTAAAATCGGTTTCTTCTTCTTTAATCTTACTTTCACCTTGTTCGTTATTGCTGTTACCAATAAATGCATTGTAGATGGTACTTGCTACATTGGAGCCATGAGATGCTGTACTACCGTCATTACTTTCTTCTTGGGGCGATTTGATATGTTCATGAATATCCTGCAAACCAGAATTAAATCGGTTATTCTGACGTGGATCTGGAGCTACAGCATTGGCATCTACAATAGAAGCAACTAAGATCAAAGGATTCAAAGTATGATGAATAATATCTCTTTCTTGAGACTCACTATCTTCTTTATCCTGCATTGCTTCATCCCCATCTTCATCATTTTGCTTGACATTAGCGTCATATTTTGTCTCCACATCATCATCCATAACAACATCATGGTCCACATTCGACACTTGTTTGATGCTTTCATGTATGCTGGCAGCATTAGTTTCACTACTGCTATTCTTGTTTGCATACGGCTTATACAACGAAACCTGAATAACAGGAGGAGGATCTATGGTTCTTCTTCCGGTAACTATACTGTGTTAGTAACTTATACATTATGCCAAGCCATCACTCCATACATACATCGTTTGCTACGACCAGTGGCCCGTGCTTGTTGAGGCTGTTGAATCACTTTTAGCTCATAACTTGCATCCACCGTAGCTATCCGGTCGCTTGATATTGGTGAAAAACTGTGTTGTTTTGTCATCTTTATTACAGACTATATATATTGGGCTATACTTGTTAATGCATCAACGCACACTTTAGTCAACAGCTGAGTCACCCAAACTAATGCCAGACAATAACTAAGCCCAAGGATGTGTAATACTTGAAAGATTCAAACGCTGATAGTAGCTTGAACCAATTTTAGCTTTGAATTATTGTGAAGATTTACTTCG